>CM019181.2:67174108-67198470 GCA_009739505.2 Apolygus lucorum | reverse complement strand
TTCCCTATCAGAAAAAGGGGTTACATGTACCTAACTAAGTTCTGAGAACGTTTAACGAACCCCTTCAATTTTATTTTTTCACAAATTCGCCGTAATTTAACTAATGGGGAATTTGCCTCAATTTTAGATTCTGGAATTTCAAGTCAAATCCTATAATAGGGCCCTAGAATAACGTTTAACACTAGGAATAACCAAGGGGAAAAATTACCGTAGGAGAAAATGCCTAAACAAGTGAACCTCTGTTACAAAACACCGAGAAAATCGAGGAATATTGTTGACGTCATACAAAAAAAAAAAGACGCGAAAACAACTCCGACAACAGACAGAGTTCTAGCACACCACACAAAACGATCCAGTGAAATGGCTCCTCGAATAATGTGATTCAAATCTTGAAATCTTGAAATAAGAGAAGATGAAGACCAATAATGCTTGATAAACTAGTAGGTAGAATCATATTGTAAAAAAGTGAGTAATATTGTTTCTTTTGGTCACTTTTGTGTCTGGGTACTTCCTGCCAGTTCGCGGCGCACTCTTGTGCGCACTACTCGGAAGCTAAAAGTTCGTGTATGTTCCGCTTCTGTGGTAAGCGCCACAGAACCTCCTTTGAAGTCAGATTTGGTTTCAAACATGGCTGCCTCTTACACATTGCCACCACATTTAAAATTTCCATCTTCCTTAAATTCTCTAAATTTTTTGGATGAGTTTTCGAGCAGCTCACTATGGTTTTATTCCATAAAAATAAACCCTCATTCGAAAAAAAAAAAAATGTGAGGCAAATTCCCCATTCAACTCAAGTTGAATATCAATTTATTATCATTGACTATCACATCATTTTATTCTCAAATTAAGTTTTTTCAAGGATAATGTCTGTAATATCGTATTTAATTTTGTTGCTTTAAGTTATGTTAGGTGAACAACTAGAAATACACATCAACTAACGATCTACTGGGGTAACATGAGGGGGTAAAATGGGTAAAATTGAAGTGAGAGGAAACCTGTGAATTTCTTCGAGTGCCTTTCAAAAGCTTGTAGTTCCTCAGCGAATTGGGCGTATCTCAGTTTTTACGTTCTAAAATGTTCGTTTAAAAACTTAGGGACACTCAAGAAGCTGGCAGACCCACCGTTTAATGCTTTCAAATCGATAACCGAAGGTCGTTTACCAAGTGCGAAAGGTAAATAAATTAAATTTCTTACCTAAAATGTCAAGTAGGTATTCGTGATACGACTAGCTTGCTTAGGACGGCAGTATAGGTATAAAATATAGGTATTTTATAATTATGTCGTCAGCATTTGCAATAAGTTATTTCCTTAGCTTAATCTTATTAGCTGGTTGGCTCATCCAACCTAGATACATCAAGTGCATTTGTAATCAAAATCCAGCTCATCATTTTATGCCTAAAAAATCAAATCATTTTTGGAATTAATGGAGGAACTATTATTACATAACCTCATTACATGGGACCAATTATTTGAAAAAATTAACTCCATCTCCTAATCATGTTTACATTGGATCGTTGATAGCGCTTTTCCAAGTCGGCCAATCGTTTCGTTTTAGCGAAAGATTTAAAGAAAATCGTGCTGTTGCAGTTTCCTCACCAGCTTTAGTATGGAAAATTTTCTCAAATTTCGTTAATGTCGATCAATGTTATAAGACAATTTTTCTGGATTGACGGATTTTATTTTAATTATTCAAATTTTATTTCCCGTTCGATTTTAAAAATGAAAAATTTAGAATCGCGCAAGTACCTGTATGTGAAAACTGTTATTTTATCATTATTTATAATGAAACACTTCAATTGAATTAAAAGAACGAAAAACGGTTGACACACTAGAAACTGAGTGATAACGGAAAAGCAGGGGAAACAGAACATAGCGGGTGGATGTACATGGAAGTGCTACATGTTCATATTTCAACACCCCCCTCTCGATATGAACTGACAGCAACAATGATTTTGGTTCCGTGTCTGTCTGTCTGTGTGTCTGTCATGAAATCCTTGTAACGGGCATAACTATACGAAGTTATTGTCCGATTTCGATGAAATTTTCAGGGATTGTGCGGGTTGGCGTGAAGAAGGTTCCCAATGAAAGTCATCACCCCCAGACTTGATTTTAGCCGCTGCGCATGCGCAAACGTGAATTCCTTGTAACAGCCATAACTTCCACATTTTCTATCCGATTTCGATGAAATTTTCAGGAATTGTGCGGATTAGGTTGTAGATGGTCCTCTATGAAAATCAAGGCCTCAAAATTGATAGTACCCTCTGCGCATGCGCAAACGTAGAATCCTTGTAACAGCCACAACACTTACATTTTTCATCCGAATTCGATGAAATTTTCTAGGATTGTTCGGATTGGCGTGTAGACGGTCCCCTATGAAAATTATCACCCCCAGGCGAATAGTTGCTGCGCATGCACAAACGTGAATTCCTTGTAACAGCCATAACTTCCACATTTTCTATCCGATTTCGATGAAATTTTCAGGAATTGTGCGGATTAGGTTGTAGATGGTCCTCTATGAAAATCAAGGCCTCAAAATTGATAGTACCCTCTGCGCATGCGCAAACGTAGAATCCTTGTAACAGCCACAACACTTACATTTTTCATCCGAATTCGATGAAATTTTCAGGAATTGTGCGGATTAGGTTGTAGATGGTCCTCTATGAAAATCAAGGCCTCAAAATTGATAGTACCCTCTGCGCATGCGCAAACGTAGAATCCTTGTAACAGCCACAACACTTACATTTTTCATCCGAATTCGATGAAATTTTCTAGGATTGTTCGGATTGGCGTGTAGACGGTCCCCTATGAAAATTATCACCCCCAGGCGAATAGTTGCTGCGCATGCACAAACGTGAATTCCTTGTAACAGCCATAACTTATGCATTTCTCATCCGATTTCGACGAAATTTCTCAGGATTGTTCAGATTGGCGTGTAGATGGTCCCCTATGAGGTAGGTGGAAGGTACTTAGAGACTGATGTTTTGAGATTTACTACTATGCATCGGATCATCTATACAATCGGGTTATGAATACGAGGAACCATGTACCACACCCACTTGGCAGACGTTTTTCAAATATTTTGATGATTTTTTTCTTGCTAAATCACGGTCTTTTCCAGAGGCCTGCAAAAGCACAAAACATGATCCATTTCATCAGCTTTCCAACGGTAACACATTTTGCTTCCGAGTCTACCAAGGTAGCGGAAGCTTTGCTTTCACTTTTCAAGGACGAAAAAAAACAGTTCTCCAAAATCAAAATTTCCACTCGCGTTTTGCGTTTTAGACCTTTCTGAACAATTTTGGTTCCGTGTCTGTCTGTCTGTGTGTCTGTCATGAATTCCTTGTAACGCGCATAACTATACGAAGTTATAGTCCGATTTCTATGAAATTTTCAGGGATTGTGCGGGTTGGTGTGTAGACGGTCCCCTATGAAAATCATCATCCCCGGACTGATAGAAGCGACTGCGCATGCGCAAACATGAATTCCTTGTAACGGCCATAACTTCTACATTTTCCATCCGATTTCGATGAAATTTTCAGGGATGTTACAGATTAGTATTTAGATGATCCCCTATGAAAATCGGACTGATAGTAGCCATTGCGCATGCGCAAACGTGAATTTCCTGGAGGCTATCGACCAATATCTATTTCGTCGGTAGTCTTCCGCCACTTCCAAAAAGTACTGGCATCTCGCCTCCAGGTGGCTGGTGTCATTGGTGACGTCCAGAGAGCGTTTCGGCCGGCGGATGGCACAGCGGAGAACCTTACAGTTCTCCAAACTGTCATCTCGCTGGCCCGTATCAAACGCCGCCAACTCCATCTGGCCGCTCTGGACGTTGCTAAAACCTTTGATACAGTCAGTCACCTTGCCCTGACCGATTGCCTTCGTGGTGTCGGGGCCCCATCTCGATTAATCGAGTATGTGGCCTGTCTGTACCATGAAGGCGTGACGGTCCTCGAGGCGGGGGGTGAGATGTCAAGGGATGTACTGATCGGGCGTGGGGTACACCAGGGGGATCCCCTGTCACCACTCCTATTCAACCTGGTTGTGGATACGGCCTTGGGTAAGCTGCCCACTGAAGTAGGGTTTGATCTCGCCCCTGGGGTGCGAGTAGGTGCATTGGCTTTTGCCGATGATGTTATCCTACTCGCAGAAACCCGTGAGGGCTTGCAGATTGCCCTCAATGCATTTGCTAGGCAGCTAGCCAGGTGTGGACTTGTGGTTAACCCCGATAAATGTGGGTCGGTCTCCTTGGTCCCGTCAGGTCGCCAACATAAGGTGAAAGTTGTGGATGGGGGTTTTGTCGTAGGACAATCCCCCATTCCATCTCGATCCGTGTTGGAGGTTTGGCGGTACCTTGGAGTCGACTTCATGGGGGTGGCCACCATCACTGCCAGCCGTGTGGACCTTGGTAGAGCGCTTGAGCGCGTTACCAAGGCTCCATTGAAGCCGCAGCAGAAGCTGCGCCTCCTCCGCACGTACTTACTGCCAAAGCTGACCTATGGGTTAGTCTTTGGCAGGCTTACGGCGGGGAGGCTGCAGGAATTAGATCGCAAAGTACGCTCTGCTGTGCGCTCTTGGCTGAGGTTCCCGCCTGGTGTCCCAAGTGCCTATATTCACGCACCAGTCAAATCTGGTGGTCTTGGCATTGTGTCTCTCTCTGCAAGTATCCCTTCACTACGCCGCCAGCGCCTGTTAGCCCTCCAAGGATCGAGCTGGGAGGTCACTCGTGCTGCTGCTGATCTTGATTTCGTCAGGCAGCAGTTAGCACGGTGCGACTGAGCAACACCATCTGCTCCAAAACCCAGTTCGTCTTCTGAGTTCGCTGCAGCTCTACATGAGTCAGTAGATGGTAGAGAACTCCGACAGTGCTCCGAAAGCCCCATTTCATACCAATGGGTTGATTGGGCTTCGGAGGGCATTGGGGCCCGCGACTACCGACACTTTCACGCCATCCGCGTGGCATCTTGGCCAACTGCGGTTAGGTGTTCGAGAGGTAGTCGTGGGACAACACTACCCCTTTGCCGCGCCTGTCGGAGTGGAAATGAGCACCTGTATCATGTAGTGCAGCAGTGTCCTCGTACTCACGGTGGCCGCATTCTACGTCATGATGCGGTTGCCAAGCAGATAGCAGGTGCTTTGTCATCTAGCGGCTGGGATGTTGAGAGGGAGAGATTGTATCACATGCCAAGTGACCAGGGTAAGAAGCCCGACATCGTTGCCGTCAAGCCCGACCAGTCTTGCATTATCCTGGATGTCCAAGTTGTCAATGGCAGCTTGGACATGGAGCAGACTTGGCGGGCCAAGATAAGGAAGTATGATAGAAATGATTTACGGCAAGCGGTGTCGGAGCTAAAAGGAGTGGCACCCAACAACATCAGGGTGATGGCTGCAACATTGTCATGGCGTGGGGTGTGGTGTGGGAAAAGTGCCACGGAGTTGCGTGAGTTGGGCATCTCGGTAGGCGTACTCCGTGGTATCACCACCCGCGTCCTGCTAGGCTCATATTTGAATTGGTGGTCTTTCTATAGAGGCACTTCCCTTCATCCCTCTCTCCCTCCCCCACCTTCCTCATCTTCCCTCATCCCTAGGGCCGGCGTCGGGTGAGTCCTGGGCGTCCTCCCCATAATATTTGATTTATTTATTTATTTTCATTTATGGCGTGCCCCCTCCGTCACAAAGACATTTTGTCTTGAGGGGAGTTCATTTAAAAAAAAAAAAAAAAAAAAAAACGGCCTTAACTTCCACATTTTCCACCCGATTTCAATGAAATTTTCAGGGTTTATGTGGATTAGGTTGTAGATAGTCCCCTATGAAAATCATCATCCCCGGACCGATAGAAGCGACTGCGCATGCGCAAACGTAAATTCTTAGTAACAGCCGTAACTTCAACTGTCCCCCAGGGGTCGCAGGTTCGAATCCCAGCCGAGGCTAAGTATTTTTTTGATCCAATCACATACATCTACTCACTTAACTTTCCATCCGAATTTGATGAAATTTTCTAGGATTGTCCAGATTAGTGTGTAGATGGTCCTCTATGAGGGTAGTGGAAGGTACTTAGAGATTGGTGTTTTGAGATTAACAACTATGCATCTGCTCATCTATATAATCGGGTTATGGATACGAGGAAGCTATGTGCCACACCCACTTGGCAGACGTTTTTTTAGGTTTACTGTGAAATTTATAGGTGGAAATTGCGTTTGAATGCGAAAAACCGTGTTATTTCAGCTAAAAGTGAGCGGTTTTTATTCACCTTTCAAGTGTAGGCTATACATGGTGTATCGAAAACCAATTTGCAATATTCTTGGAATCGATTTACATCAATTATTAACTATCTTCCTTCGTAGCACTTTTTAATCCCGCTTTTGAAAGCCTCAGAAGAAAACCGCGTTTCAGCAAGAAAAATCCCAAAAATAGTTGGCGAAAAATAACAAAAATGGATAATTTTTCAAGCTTTAGGTAGAAAGCTTTAAAAAAATTTAACGCTGGAACGGAAAGAAATTTAACGCGGGAAATTTAACGCTCTTTCTTACGTTGGTGTAATAAGATTCGAATTTGCATGGAAAATAAGGAAGTTATGACCATTTTAGTGTCGCAAAGTCGAAAACACGAAAAAAATCGATTTCTGAAGTATGTTGATTGGTTCTGGGATACCCTGTATATTTACCCGCAATGTAAAGTATAGGTACTAAATGAAATTCTGTTCCGATCCATGTACTTGACTTTTCAGGGTTTGTGTAGCCCGAATTTCATATCCATCGGATAGATGATGTATCGGCCTCTTCATTCAACCGCGTAGGTTATTAAAAAAAATAGATGGTGTGATACCGTCAACTGGTACAACTTTGTGCCAATTTTGAGGTTTTTTACGTGTAAATAATTTACTTTTCATCGTATATTATTGAAAAATTTACCCAACGTACCTCTACTTTCCAAGTATCAAATGCCACCATGAAAAAAATCTCTTATGCAAAAATAGAGAGAACTGTTTTTTCGTGGCACATTCTTGTACCCCATAAGGGTACAACAATGTACCACAATTTTTTTAGCTTGAAAATATACGAATATCGAGCAGTGGACACTTCTTGCTCTGGTTTCTTTGTTACTCATCATGTTAACTTTGAAAAGGAACCAAAAAAAAGCTTTTTTCTAAAAAAAATTTCAATATTTTTCAACTTTTTATGGAGTGTGTGACCACAAAAAAACTCGAAACCTTATCTTCTTCATTTTTTAATAAAATTAAGTAAGCATAACACAGAAAATATATTTTTATAACAAAAATATAACCCTGATTTATATGGCTCAATTCAAAAGTAATTCCAAAACCATGGATGAACGGATGAACCGAAAATTTTGAGATTTTTAGGTAACCATCAGGAGGTTATTTTTAACAAATCGGAGTGAAGATATTTGGATTATTTAAATTTTTCAAATGTATGATACCAACAAAAATATATGATAACATTTGAAAATCTAAAATGTAAGCTCATTGCTCTATTTCTTGACTAAAAATATGAAGAATTACAAAAAATAGTCCCTGTAGGCCTATCTGATGCGGAGATATATATATGGGAAATGGTTAGGATCTCCCCTTAAGGTTTGGGTTCCGTAATTTGGTTTGATTCGTGAACTGTGACATTTGGATCGTCCACGTGATCAAAAAATAGAACAGAACACTTTAAATATCAATGCATAAACGGGAAAAATTTGGCGGCACAAAGTTGTACCCTGTTTGTCCCATTTTTTACTTTCCTGTAAATATCTAAGGAAATAACACACTCATGAAAAAGGCAAATATGGCAATTCGTTGCTGATATTATAGGTTTGAAAATATAAACTTACCAGAAACGTGAACCAAACGCTAGTGGGGTACCCAAAGGAGACTTTTTGGAAAAAATTCAACTTACGAAAAAAACCGGGAACAGATACAATTTTATCACTGTCGCTGATGTCCACTGATAAGCTTGTTCAGTTGGTTAACCTGTGCTACACTATTGCCCTGCCCCTGTGATTTTTCCTGAATTAATAGCTTCATCCCAGGAATCGCTAGGTAGCGCTGACTGTGAAAAACGTTTGTGGCACGTTGTTGAACGGGGTGGCGAAAGTTGTACCAGTTGACGGTATGTGATATCTTTGGTCCATGAATTGGTGCGTAATTTTATTCTGTTTGATTAATTTCGTTCTCTTTACAGGAGATAGTCGGATTCAAGGAGTCCGTGCCGCTGAAAGCACTCACTTGGATCGGTCACGTGCTGACGTTTGGTCTCCTTCGTCTGGTCTTCCACTGGTGGCCTCAGTTTGGACTCTATTGTACGCACACGCGGTGCCCCCTCGAAAAAGCCACCAAAATTCTAGTTATAGTAAGTAGTCTCTTAATAATAACGGAACCAAAATTGTTCAGGAAGGCCTGAAACGTTAAACGCGAGTGGAAATTCTGATTTTAGAGAACAATTTCTGTCAAAAATCGGGTCCAGTTCATTACGTAGCCTGTGTGACGCCTTCAATGAAACAAACACAACATGCAATGCACAAGTGCACTGCTTTGATCATCTTATTATCTTGATATGTTATTATCTTACACTACTTACTTATTACTTTATGAATTTATTATCAATTCATCACGATTAGTGAGCAGTTTCAATTACGGTAGTGAATTTTCCTTCCGAGTCTAACAAGGTTGCGGAAGCATTGCTGAAATTGTCCGAGGTCGAAAATAAATGTTCTCCAAAATCAAAATTTCCACTCGCGTTCTACGATTCAAGCTTTACACGAACAATTTAGGCCTACATGAGCGTTTTCCTGAAAAATTTTGGTTCCTTGTCTGTATAGGGTAAAGGAACCAATCATTGGCCACTCCCCAGTCATTGGCCACTCCCCAGTCATTGGCCTAACTATTTATTCAAGTTAGTTTTTTACCACACAATTCTCTCTTGGATCATTTTGAATGTTTTCCTCATTTTAAGTTGTATTCTAGAAGGCAGTGGGATCTTGAAAGTTAATATTGAAGCCCTATATAAACCGCCAAAACTCATTTTAAGTGGTGAAGGTCCGAGAATTATGATCACCACACCCGTTTCTTATGAAAACGATTAGCGTACCTCAACTCATTCTTAAGAGTTTGATGTGGTTATTTTCAAATTTGATGTAGTTTTTCTTGTGTTTGCATGGTCACTAGTAAATTATCAATTAATTTCTGCCACCAGGACATGGAATTTCTACAAATTGTAGAAAATATATGGCCGGCTAATAACTGGATGATAGCAAGGGTGATTTTTCCAGTCATTGTCCGGGTGGCTAATGACTGAAATGATGCGAATTTTTCCTACCCCAATCATTGGCCAGATGGTTTTAACTACCGAGAGTGCTTCAAAAATGGTTCATAATATGAACCATTTATATAAGCATCTCCAGATCTACCACGAATAATTTTTAGTCAAGAAGCCATTATTTCTGGCACTAAAATGATTCCAGGGAAACGTGAGAAAATACGAATACCAATGAAAATACCAATTTCATTGGTTCCATTCTTCTTAGATCTTGGAATGGTATATGAATTTGTGTTAACTCACCAATGAAGAGCATCAAACAAAAAGTGCCTTCGTACTCTATATAGTTTTTTGTTCTGTTCTTGTCAGTTCTCAATTGAGTTTGTATGCATTTCTTCATTTCATTACCTATAAATTCTACATTTGGTTCTGGTCAGCCGACCTTTTAGTTCATGAAAATTTGTTTAAACATTTGAGCACAGATATAGGAGACTGCTCAAGGGATAAGAACGAATAGCTCAACACCAGAGGCTGTTGTCAGCAGGGTGCTGGAAGGTGAAAGGAGCTGGACTGCTGTGGCAGAGTACACAGAAAGCATCCTGACAAGGAAGATACTCTTGAACGAGAGAGAGAGAGGAGGGAGCATCTGGTCCGTCCCCTCACCCAGAACTAATGTGTTAAACTGTTCCGGGCTGAGCTTCAAACTTGGGAGAAAAGGAGGTGTTTTTTTAGTGGGGGATCCCACATAACCTCGAAAACGCGGACCCTTCAATGTATCTTACGAGATCCAACTCCATCTGTGGATCTTTAAGACTTTCTCACCTGCCTGCCGGAAAAAAAATTGTAAAGTTTGCCGTCACAGTGGAGCAGAAAACGGTGAATATAGGGTGGCCAATGACTGGTGACAAGGTGGCCAATATTAGGAACTCCCGGCCAATGACTGGTGGAAAACGGATTTTACGAAACTAATTGAAAACAATATTTACTTGATCATTTTTTTGTTTGAAATTGTTATTGTATCGTAATATTTGGGTGTTAAGCTTCATAAAACACCAGGAAAGAAACAAATACCATAAAAAATAATGCGGGAATGAAGATAAACGTTGTTAAGTGGCCAATGACTGGTGCCCTTACCCTATGCGAGTTTGTTTGTTCATTAGTGTGTCTGTCATGAAAATTTAAAAAACAAAACAAAAAAAAAACATCAAAACTTTCAAAAAACTTGTATCGGATTCTATACGAAGTTGTCTGATTTCGATGAAATTTTGAGATATTGTTGTGCGGATTGGCGTGTTGATGGTCCCCTACGAAAATCGTCGTTCCCAGATAAATAGTAGCAGAACAGCCACAACTTCTACATTTTCCATCCGATGACATTTTCACGGGTTATGCGGTTTGGGGGACTGCAAGGTACTCAGAGATTATTGTTTTGAGATTAGCAATTATACATCGGATCATCTATAGGTAGAGCCGGGTTATGGATACGAAGAAGATATGTGCCACACCCACTTGGTAGACGTTTTGTTTTTCTTTGCACCTCGTTCACATTGCAATGTTTGGTTTATAATCTTATTTATTTATTTATTTATTATGGTAGAAACGGGACATGCCCAATTACAATATTGAAGATGTAGTATTTACAAGTATAAGGATTCAAGTCACTGAGTGAAGGTGGTTTATGAGAAGCGTTCTGATTGAGGTGAGTGGCGAGGAGAGGATGTCTATGAAGGGAGGAGAGGTTGAAAGAAGGTCTGACGTATCAATGATACGTAAGAATGATCTTGACTTATCATTTACTGATGGATAGGTAGGTATTGAATCCATCTGTCCTTTGTTGACCTGCTAAAGCCTCCTCTGAGTCGCCTACCGTTCGAACCTTATGTGAGAATGGTGACAAGCGTAGTAGAAAATCTATGTATCTCAACTCCAAGTTTGAATGACATGAAATTCGACTGAAAATTGCGATGCATACTAAGATATCCAACATAGTATCAAGTTGATACAGCTCATACGCTGTAAAATCAATGTGGATTTTAATAACTAAGTGTTCGGGTTACAAAGGGCGTAAGTGCCACTTTTCACTTAGTTAATCTTTTAATTTTTCCCTTCCAAACCTAAATTTAAATAGAGTTTTGCGTTGAAATCATATAAAAAAAAACAAAAAAACAGAATAACACTTTTTGCACTAATAACAACTCTTTGAAAGATGGACTCAGTAAAAAAAACTGTTTTGAATGGATCCTGAGCAAACGGTAGGCATTAGGGTGTTAAATTACGTCAACTTTTTTAAAAACAATTCGGCACTTAGGCCCTTTGTGACAGAAACTCTTCAATTATTCCGGATGTTTGTCTTGAAACCCAATGGCCATGCTTCGAAATTTGCATCTAAATTACTAGCACACAATATCAAGAAGGGACCCAAAATCAAGATGGTGAAGGTTATATAGTCGTTATTCCTCTTTAATTTAATTTATTCTTTCCACCTTTTCTGGACAAATCTTTTAGTGCAAAGTAGAGGAACTCTCTAAATGTCTATATAGGTACCAACTTATAAATTTGTGGAATCATTTCACTTCCTCAATACAATTTACTTACACTCATTGTACGTGTAAATAGAAGAAATGAATAAGTAGTGTATTTATCTTGTCGAGTCTGCATATTTGTCAGTGTTCGATTCCTTAATTTGATCCCCTAATCATCATTTAGGATCACCTTTCGATTTCGTAAATGAGAGAAATGTCAATTCGACATGACATAGCAAAGACTCCGCGAGCCACTCAGTTCGAGTGATAAAAGAGGATCAATGTGGTCACGAGTATAAATCATTTGACGTGGAGCGGGATCTAATCAAAATTGATTAGGTACCTGCACTGATTAGGAATGTAAGCGGATCAAATAATGTACACAAAGTAGAGATGATGCCCTCCACATTTCTCTCTACATCTCCCAGCGCGAAGTTAAACATGTCAATTTCTTCAACATTTATAATTTCGACTCAATAGTTACGAGTGGGTATCTTTATTTTTCAGCTAGAAATAGGAATAGTGTAACTGGACGGTGGTACCTACACGGAGTAGGTTTTATCAAATATCCACGTCGCCGTCCCCGCTCCAATCATCAATCTCCCAGAACAGATTAATATCAAATAGTTATGAAAGATAACAATTTGTTACAAAGCTAACATTGGCAATCAAGTACGAGTATTTAGACTCTCTCAATGCAGTGATTTATGAGCTTTGAAAAAAAAAAATTATGGTCTGCTGTATTACTTGTGTTCTGTTTTGCGAAGAAAATTTATAAAACGTAATTGGAACTATTCAAGGTGGTTTCTGCCTCTATTTACAGACGTATTTTGGTGGGATGCAATTGTACACTTTCGATGAATCGAACTTCAAGGGTCTGTAGGAAACTGTTCCACTGGTAAATGCTCCGAAAGTCAACAATGATCCAGTAGCTGGCGCTGGGTTTAGAACTAAATTATAAGACTTCCGTCATAGCGGTATTTTGACATTTTCATGTCTTTGCCCTGGCACATAGCACAAAAAACTGTCACGAAATTGCGTAACGAAATTGTGTTACAGTGCCTTTATAATGATTTCCGCTTACAACGACCCCGTTGTTAGGTTTGTTCCTTTTCTACACTTTTTAACCCACAAAAATCGTTCACCAGTCGTTGGAAAGCTCTCGATTTAACGAACATTTTCATGTTCTCCATAACATATTGACTATACGAATAGCGGAGCTATGGGCTCTCATATTTTGTTTACAAACTAATGATCGTGAGTGTAGAAGATAATTAATCCGGAATCGTCTATTTTATTGAAATTAGGTACCTACCTCTTAATATTAATAATTGTGTCAATTTGTAACATAATATATCTACACTCTTTCGTAGTACCTACCTCTTTACATTAGAGTAGACAACAGCAACGCATTGTGAGATTTGAAAAATACAACAAATAGCTATAGATAGTTATTATGTTAATGATTCGTTTCACATTCTGACAACAGCGGAGGGTGGGTTATAAAATCCTATAGTGAGGTAAAAAGCAATAGGTAAAGACATGAAAATGTCCCAATGCGTTGCAGACTCGTATGCAAGCGTTTTGTTTTTTCTTCAGTTATATAATAATATTTAATGTTATTATACATTTTTTCTAGCTCGATTCAGAAGGTTCATTATTAATAATAATGGTTAAACAAAATAATAAAAGAAAATGAAAATGAAACTTTTTTTGTACAATGAAAAAACGCTGCAAATCATTCCTCAAAGGTTTATTATTTTCTGTATAGATCACCCTTCTGTAGAGATCACTGGTTCTCCATCAATAGCACCTACCACCATCTGTATTCTCCCTCGACCTTCCCTCTCAAATTTCAGCTTCCTGCGTTCAATAGGATTGAAAATGGCTTCGGAGCTCACTCAGCTGATCAGTGATCTGAAGAGTGAAGAAGATCTCCTCGAATGCTGAAGACGCCTGGAAGAGCACTTCCATTCAATAGGATTGAAAATGGCTTCGGAGCTCACTCAGCTGATCAGTGATCTGAGGAGTGAAGAAGATTTCCTCGAATGCTGGAGACGCCTGGAAGAGCACTTCCATTCAATAGGATTAAAAATGGCTTCGGAGCTCACTCAGCTGATCAGTGATCTGAGGAGTGAAGAAGATCTCCTCGAATGCTGGAGACGCCTGGAAGAGCACTTCCATTCAATAGGATTGAAAATGGCTTCGGAGCTCACTCAGCTGATCAGTGATCTGAGGAGTGAAGAAGATTTCCTCGAATGCTGGAGACGCCTGGAAGAGCACTTCCATTCAATAGGATTGAAAATGGCTTCGGAGCTCACTCAGCTGATCAGTGATCTGAAGAGTGAAGAAGCCTTTGAGCAATGATTTGCAGCGTTTTTTACCCACCAACATTTTTTTTACCTACCAACTTTTTTTTCAATGAAATTCTCCAATTTAATTTTATTTAGTATATAATTTAATCTATATATTAATATTTAATTTATTTATAAAAATAATATTTAATCCTCCAATGTAATCATCAATTTAACGCGTGCACGAGTAGACGAATAACTGTCGTAAACGTAGAGACCATGAATAGATACTGCCCAGATGCGTAATAGGTACCGGTACCTGCTGAAATAGGTACCTTACTATGTAATTACTTCAACTAGGTAAGTAAAACTTTCTTGTTCTACATTCGTCAACAAACCTATTACGATTGTGTCGTGCATGTATGTTCCCAAAAGCGCCCTTCGATATGGGCAAGGGTTCACTGTAAACTTTTCGTGTGGAAAAAGTCGAATTTCAAAAAATGTTAAAACTGCTTCATGATTTGATTTCTTTTAAGATTGAAGTTTTGCTCTAGGAAGCCTGGAAATTTAACGCTCTTTCCAACGACATCCTTGAGTTTACTTGGTATATAACGGGAGTTACAGGATTTTTAATGACATACGGTCAAAAACACAAAAAATCTTATAGTTGAAAAAAAAAAATTGGAAAAACAAGGATTAAAAGAAAATTGGTAGGAGCTTATGTTTTGTTGGAATTACTTTATTCGTAAAATCGCACCATCAAGTTTTGACCAACTCAAGTGTAGACACCCTGTATTGGTTTTGGTGACGAAACCGTCTTAGATTTATTATAAACCAAATAATTTAATCAAGAAAGAGAATATTTTGAATTTGATATACTTATCAGGACCTTTTTTCTTTTTAGGACGTTTACGAGAAGAGATTCAAGTCGCTGTTCGTCAAAGATATCAAGAAGATATCCCTCATGGAAAATCAAGGGTAGGTGAGGTTTTGCCATCATGATTGTTTGTCTGCTCTCACGCCATTTGGGGAGAATTCATCGTAGTGTTAACTTTGGATGATAGCGAACTAGTGACTTGTCTTACACTCAAGTAGGGTGAAGCCGGGTTAGATGACAAGGCGGTCTCAGTCGGTCGCCGTTCGTTCCTCGTTCCGGGTCAGTATTTCACGAAATTGAAGGCGCAAAAACTTAAAAGTTGTACCTAAATTTTCAAGGATTTTAGAAATTTATAAGTGCACGGCCCTAGGGAATTGAAAAACTGAAATATTGCCGCTGGAATCATCAAAATTGAACAATAATTTGCCAGAGAAAAATGGGAAACCCCGTTTATCCAGTAGTGTTTCTCATTTTTCTCTGGCAATTATTGTACGATTTAGATGATTCCGGCGGCAATATTTCAGTTTGTCAATTCCCTTGGGCCGTGCACTAATAAATTTCTAAACTCCTTTAAAATGTCAAATTTAGGTACAACTTTTCAAGTTTTTGCGCCTTCAATTTCGCTAAATATAAGAACGAACGGCGACCGAATAAGCTCCTTTCAAACTGTCGCTCAGGGTCTCAGTCGGTAGCCGATCGTTCCTCGTTCCGGGTTAGTATTTCCCTAAATTGAAGGGCCAAAACTTTTCAAAATGTAGCTAAATTTTAAATTTTCAAGGATTTCAGAAATTCGTTAGTGCATGGGCCTAGGGAATTGAAAAACTGAAAGATGGCCACTAGAATTATCAAAATTGAACCATAATAATTGGCAGAGAAAAATGGGAAAAACATTACTGAATAAACGGGTTTTCCCATTTTTCTCTGGCAATTATTGTTCGATTTTGGTGATTCCAGCGGCAATCTTTTAGTTGTTCAATTCCCTAGACTAGTGCACTAATAAATTTCAAAAATCCTTTAAATTTTCATAAGTGAGTGCCGGTAATTTTGGGAAATACTGACCCGGAACGCTCGACCGCCTGAGACCCCCTCAAGGTTTGATTCCTAATCGTGACCTTAATTTTGGATTATTATATTCAATAACAAACCTTTGGAATCGAGATAGAAAAAAATGTGAAAATGCTCATCAAAATTTGTTGGTTTACGTTTCAAGGTACCTACTCAGAATCCGAAAAACGAATAAAAAAAATTCGCAGTACGCGGCACTTTGGTGTCAAGTCAGTTCTAAGGGGCGAAAAATAGGGGTTGAAATGTTCAAATCTTTGAAAACTCTCGAAAGATCGAGAGGACGGGTGATCACGGTAGAACAATAAACCATTGTAAAATACCGACATTTTCCTTCCTGTTGGTGCTGTTTGTTTCGACCTGATGACAGGCGTAGGCGCTCTCTACTATGACTCGGATGCCCGGGATTGAAGGCCCTGAGGCTCACTCAGCTGATCTGTCTTGTCTGGTATGCTTCCCTTGGTCTCCAAGAGGTTGTTTACCAAATTTTAGTGCTCAAGGTTGGACTGAAGAGAAATTTGGTTAGTCGCTCTTACACCTTGTTTATGACATTCCTAATCCGTTTTTGTGATCTCACCCTTAACCCTTAACCCTTGCTTTAAAGCAAAGGTTTTTTTTTCCTTTTTAGGACGTCCCACAGTAAGACTTGGGCGTCCTTATGCGATCGATCTGGGGTGAAGTTGGACAACACTCAACAGAAAAAAAAAATAACCACACAGTAATCCGTTTTAGACCATTCTGAATCCAAATCCGTGAAAAAAACCATAGGTGTATGTCTGTGTGTGTGTGTGTGTATGTGTGTATGTGTGTGTGTAACAAAATCTTGTGTACTCTGCCCAGGCCTTAGTTCTCAACCGATTTTCCTGGTTCTTTTTTTGTTCGTCGCGGAAAACTATCTAGTTGTGCACTACGTCGCCGGAATTTCGAATTTTGCCTTTTAAGGGGGGGAAAGGGGGGGTTAATGCTCGAAAAACGTGCGTTTTTGGGCATAATCTTGTGTACTCTGCCCAGGCCTTAGTTCTCAACCGATTTTTGTGGTTCTTTTTTTGTTCGACGCGGAATACTATCTAGTTGTGCACTACGGCGCCGGAATTTTGAATTTTGCTTTTTAAGGGGGGGAAAGGGGGGGTTAATGCTTAAAAAACGTGCGTTTGCGGGTATAATCTTGTAAACTCTGCCCAGGCCTCAATTTCCAACCGATTTGCGTGTTTCTTTTTTTGTTTGACTCAATTAACTTCCGACTTGTACATGATTTCACCAGAGTACCAAAATTCGCAAGGGGAGGGGGTGAGTGGGGGGATAATATTCACAAAATTTCCGATTTTTCAATATTTCGGTTCCTTTACTGTTTACTAATTGTACCCAAGCTTTGAAATTGAGGAAAAATTCTCATTATACCTCCGGATTTTCATGAATTATTCTCTGTACCACCATGGAACTAATAGTGGTGCCACCATGGTGCCATGATGCCATAAACCGCTTATTTCGTGTTTTTTTTTTTTTTTTTTGTGTTTCACCTTGAATACGGATGTGAACTTCGACGGACTGCCTACCAAAACTAACAGATGAAAGTTCAATGTTACGACGTATTTCCGCTTTGGTGCCAGACTGGCACCATTGGCGGGGAGGGGGGGGGGGTGAACTCGAATTCGCATGTTGGGTGTCGTAGATCATGGATTTGAAAATGCTCTTCAGATTCGAGGCTCCCATGCCGCTAGAAATGTTAAGGTGGATAATGGTGGGGGGGGGGGGGTCAGTATTTCTTGCCTAAAGTAATAAATAAATTACATCGAGTGAAACAGTTTTATCACTTAACAACTTTTTAAACTGATCTAATGCTTATCCAATGGGACGTCCCCTGGAATGCATGCATTACTAAGCAATATGTTTTCCTCTCGAGTGCCAACCTTGGATAATGTGGATAACCCGCCAAAAATGCTCCTGAGAAGGTTATGATCAGAGATGGGCGAATTCTTATTCATAAATACGATTATGAATACAAATCATATCTGCGATTTTATGATTATGAATACGAATACAGGTATGAATATGAATACAAATACAATTGTATTCACACTTTGAATACGATTTTCCCCCGTATTCGTATTTTGAATACGATTTTATGATTTTTTCTATAATTTCCCCAAAAATCGATTTTTTTAAAACGATTTTCCCTGAAAATCATACTTTTTTTACGATTTTCTCCCGAACTCTGGACATATTTCTAACCTCACATTGTCAAAATGATCAATCGGAATTCGAAACGCTCACCAATTCTTAGAGGATTTTTTACGTAGAATCGAATGAGACCAACCCCAGGTCGCTACGACCAACTGAATAGAAAGTACGACGAAATGTCCGGTAAAAATCATAATTTTTTAATGATTTCCAGTGCTAATCGTTTTAAAAAATACGTTTTTCTGCGGACATTTCGTCGTACTTTCTATTCAGTTGGTCGTAGCGACCTGGGGTTGGTCTCATTCGATTCTGCGTGAAAAATCCTTTAAGAATTTATGAGCGTTTCAAATTTTTGTTAATTATTTTGGCAATTTTAGGGAATAAATACGACAAAAATTGCAGTAAAAATCATAATTTTTTTATAATTTTCAGTGCAAATTGTAAAAAAAAATACGATTTTCAGCGGAAATGTCGTCGTAGTTTCTATATGGTTGGTCGTAGCGACCTGGGGTTGGTCTCATTCGATTCTGCGTGAAAAATCCTTTAAGAATTGGTGAGCGTTACGAATTTCGATTGATTATTTTGACAATGTTAGGTTAGAAATATGTCCAGAGTTCGGGAGAAAATCATTAAAAAAAAGTATGATTTTCAGGGAAAATCGTTAAAAAAATTCGATTTTTGGGGAAATTATAGGAAAAATCACAAAATCGTTTCAAAATACGAATACGGGGGAAAATCGTATTCAAAGTGTGAATGCAATTGTATTCGTATTCATATTCATACCTGTATTCGTATTTATAATCATAAAATCGCAGATATGATTTGTATTCATAATCGTATTCTCTGGTTATGATGTTGTTTTTGCCCAAAACCCAGGGAAAGTCGGGTGTGATGATCTTCTCCAAAAACAACACTTTTGCAGGCTCGTTTTAAGCCATTTATTTCAGTTATTATGAATCCATATTTTTCACTCAGTTTCGTAGGTCATTCAGAAACGCACTTACGTAGTTGGTTTCAGGAAATAGCCCGAATTCAGAAAATCAGATCGAAATATCTTCATTCGGTTTCAGAGCTACATTGCCAAGTTTGCTGTCAAACATCGCCTTCCTTCTACACAAGCATTTCAGAAGTCTATTTTCGCTTTTTTTGGCGTAATATTATGTTTTTATTCTCTGGGTAGTTTAATTTTCAACCTATTTAATGTTTTATTATTCTGATATCTTATTTGAATTTTGCTTCCGTTTCTACCAAGATAGCGGAAGCATTCTTTTCACTTTTCTAGGTTGAAAAAAAATGTTCTCCAAAATCATAATTTCCACTCGTTTTTAGGACGTCCCACAGTAAGACTTGGGCGTCCTTATGCGATCGATCTGGGGTAAAGGAGGACAACACTCAACAGAAAATAAAATAACCACACAGTAATCCGTTTTAGACCATTCTGAATCCAAATCCGCGAAAAAAAACCATAGGTGTATGTCTGTGTGTGTGTGTGCGTAACAAAATCTTGTGTACTCTGCCCAGGCCTTAGTTCTCAACCGATTTTCCTGGTTCTTTTTTGTTCGACGCGGAAAACTATCTAGTTGTGCACTACGGCGCCGGAGTTTCGAATTTTGCTTTTTAAGGGGGGGAAGGGGGGGGGTTAATGCTCAAAAAACGTGCCTTTGTGGGCGTAATCTTGTAAACTCTGCCCAGGCTTCAATTTCCAACCGATTTGCGTGTTTCTTTTTTTGTTTGACTCAAATAACTTACGAGTTGTACATGATTTTACCAGAGTATCAAAATTCGCAAGGGAAGGAGGTGAGTGGGGGGATAATATTCACAAAATATCCGATTTTTCAATATTTCGGTTCCTTTAAGCTTACTAACTGTCCCAAGCTTTGAAATTGAGGAAAAATTCTCATTATACCTCCGGATTTTCATGAATTATTCTCTGTACCGCCATGGAACTAATAGTGGTGCCACCATGGTGCCAGGACACCATAAACCGCATATTTCGTGGTTTTTTTTGTGTTTCACCCTGAATACGGATCTGAACTTCGACGAAACTGCCTACTAAAACTATTAGTTAAAAGGTCGATGTTACGACGTAATTACGCTTTGGTGCCAGCCCGGCACCATTGGTGGCTGATGGGGGGGGGGGGGGTTGAACTCGAATTCGCATGTTGGGTATCGTAGATCATGGATTTTAAAATGCTCTTCAGATTCGAGGCTCCCACGCTGCTAGAAATGTTAAGGTGGATAATGGTAAAGGGGGGGGGGGGTCAGTATTTCTTGTCTGAAGTAATGAATAAATTACATAGAGTGAAACAGTTTTATCGCTTACCAGCTGGTTAAACTGATCTAATGTTATCCAACGGAATGCATGCATTACTAAACAATATGTTTTACGTTTTCGGCCTTCTTGAACAATTTTGGTTCCTTGTTTGCCGTGATAGTAGTCACTGCGCTTCCGCAAGCGTGAATTCCTTGTAAGAGCCATAACTTACATTTTCCATCCGATTTCGATGATGTTTAGATGGTCCCCTGTGCGAAGTGCCTACTTAAAGAAGGATGTTCGAGATTAACTACTATGCATCGGATCAGCTATACAATTAGGTTATGGAAGCCATCATGGATTCTAAAATTCTGTTCAAATTCGAAGCTCCCATGCCGCTAGAAATGTTAAGGTGGCCAAGGGCCGGGGGGGGGGGGTGTCACTATTTGTAACTCAAAATACTAACCAAATTACGAATATTGCGTGTTTTATCGCTTACCACCTGGTTTAAATTGACCTAATGGGGGCTTGTCCAATGGGATGTCCCCTGGAATGCATGCATTACTCAACAATATGTTTTTGTCTTATCCTTTTCAAATTTCCATAACATTTTTCTCAAGTCATGAGAACAAGGCTGTTCTGAAATCTTTTCCAGCTTTGAAGCAACATTTGTAAATTAGACAATTGCGATGGCCTAAGGCCATAATGATTTTTTAGAGCATTTTTCTCTTGTTTCTGAGAATATTGGGCATCAATAAACAAAATTGTTGGAGCGATTGGTCGACCTCAATGGTGTATTTCAGTAAATTTTTTTTTTTCAAAAGAGTAGGTTTGGCTCAGGAATAACGGTAATCGGGTCTGTTCGTCGAGAAAATGTTTTTGAAAAATCAGAGAAGCTAAGGAAAGTTGAAGATTTGAACGGTGTGACGTAGCTAGCCAATAGTGACGTAGCTAGCCAACTGTCTTTGAAAAAAGTATCCATGCACAGAAACCCTTGGAGGACCTCGTCGCCTAAACTGCAACATCACACAAGTCGATTTTGGGCAAAATTGAGTTAGACATGTTTTTTTATTTGAAATTTCGCGCCCGATCCGATGGAATCATCAGTTTTTTGCTACGAGCCACCAGAAGCGCTAAAATCGTCAATAACCGAATCTCGCACATGGCAAAAACCGCCGCAACTCCGCACAAAGCTGGACTACAGGGAGGAAATGGGTACCGTCTCCCGACCATCCGGTAAGTATCTTGGTTTCTTAGTAACGTTTCTTGTGTTAATCAATCCAATAAGCAATGATGGTATCTGTAGATGTTTATGAATAATTCTCCATTTGACTTAACAAGAGATTCTGTAACCTTTATGTAAAATCATGCAGTCTTTTCTTGAGTTCACCTTGTGCGAAGTTGCAATAAACAGTTAAGTAGCTTTGTGTGATGTTGGCTTTAGATTTCCAGTCTTGAAGAGGACCAGAAAAATTTTCAGGGAGTTAATTTAATTTATTAAATGTGATTTAGTTCTGACTTAATTTAAATTTAATTCTGATTTCCGTCCTATTTTGACGTTGTTTCCCAAAGGCTTACTTGTTTTTCGCTTATTTTAGCAATGCTATGCAGCATCATTTTTCTTCTGTTTTTCAGAATAATAAATCTCAGAAGGGCGAAGAAGAGAGTGATGACAACCTGATATCTACGTCACAAATCATCAGCTTAATGGTTGAGGAAGGTATACAAATTGTAGAGACTAGTCCAAGAGATGACATAGAATCTGATGCTGCTAAACTGACATTCAGCGTGGAAGAAAACGTTGTTATGAACGGTATCGCCAATAAGGATGAGGCTGACGTTGACATTGTTTTTTGAGGGAAGAATCCCGGCGACATGTACCGCAAAATTTGATCTCACTATGTGAAGAAGATGGAGAAGAACCATTAAGTGACACTCAAATGAGAAAGAAAATGAAAGAATTCAAAATTGGAATTTTCAAGCCTCGTAAAGATTGTTGCGATATTTGCGTATACGCAAATATCGCAACGATCTTTACGAGGCTTGAAAATTCCAATTTTGAATTCTTCCATTTTCTTACGTACGCTATAGCGTACGAAGAAAATAATATCACCGAAGAAGAGTTTAAAGAGCACCACGTGAATCAATAAAAGGCTAGGGTTGAGAAAAGGACGAAGAAGAAGAGCTGAAAGGAAACTGCCATACTGCTATGATCTGATGGCTGTCCAATTCTTGCCTCAAATCACTGCCAGTGCAGAGTATTATAAACTGCAACTGAGTATTATAAACAGTGCTGAGAATTATAAACTGCAACTGAGTATTATAAACAGTGCAGAGTATTATGAACTTAATTGGCAGTACACAATTATACAGTGTACAACCTCGCTTCAGATGACTCAAAAAATTATTGGTTTCATGAGTCGGAAGCTACATTGTCAGTTTCCACGTTCGCAATATTTCTGGAGGAATACGAGTATGTCGAATAATTTATTGCTTTCCAACGAAGAACAGCTTTCCACAGCTACAGCATTCCTACAGCCTTTCTTGTAATATATTATTTCCGAATTGAGTTAAACTTTTTCCATTTAGGTTTAGTCCTTTTTCATTTTGGTTTAAACCTTTTCCATTTAGGTTTAGACCTTTTCCATTTAGGTTTAGACCTTTTCCATTTAGATTTAAACCTTTTCCACTTGGATTTAGACCTTTTCCATTTATATTTAAACCTTTTCCATTTAGATTTAAACCTTTTCCATTTGGATTTAAACCTTTTCCATTTGGATTTAAACTCCATCAAAACGTCAGTAGTTAGCCCCATCATAGTTAGTAAGTAAGTAATCAAGTAAGTAAGTAATATTATTCTCATTTGCATAGCGCCATAAACATTCTGTTCCACGTCAGATGTGATGAAAGAAAAATACTGTACTTAATTTATAACTTCCGTTCATGAGAAATTCTTGTGTTCAAAAAACATGTGTTCATTATTATATACCTATATATAACTCGGATGGGTGTGGTTATCAAAACCGCAATTCTACGCTTTTCAACTCATTGCTCTACCTAAGCATCAATAAGAAAGTCACTATCATCCAGAAGCTTTTACTTAATGGCCACACGCAAATGGAATGCGATAAAACGTAATAAAATAATTTGTTCGTGCAATAAAGAAAATTTTGATTTTATGTACAAAGTACCAACCTACTTATTTTACAGTGTACAATAAAAATACTTATTTGTAAAAATGTACTATGTACAATTGCCTAAATTTTTTGTGACAACCTAACACAAGTCAGTGTAAATATGACGCAACGTCACACAAGGTGAATTCGATTGCTGACTCACTTCGCACAAGTCTACATGCGTTCGAATCAACTTCGCACAAGTCCACCGTTTTCCTTCAAATTATTTTTTTCGATGAAATGTGATTGTTTTATGGTGCGGAATAGCGTAGAATTTGTGGACAAAATGCTAAGTAAGATCCATTTTCATAAGTACGGACACAAATCATTGAAAACCACTGTTTTGGCTCTCTTGAAAAATTGGAAAAAATGACTTGTGAGATGTTGCAGTTTAGGCGTCGACCTCTTGGATACTACAAAATACTACTCACACACGCGCGTGGCGTAGTCCTTGCCTAGTGTGTGTGCATTTATAGCGGCCCGCCTTTTTCAAACGTGTGATCTCTTTAATTAATTTTTCTACCACATGTCATAGTATCATTGGGCTTAAAGTTGTAGTATATGGGTTTTCATGGGTGCTGAATCCAAATTTGAGGTCAAAAACCTGAATTTCCAACCCACCGAAATACCTCATTTTTGCTTGCCAAGCTGAGGGTTAAGCTGTGCACCGAATTTCAGAGCTCTAGGTTGCACAGCAGAGAAATTAACGCTATGATGAGGGCTTAATCGCTTA
>CM019181.2:67153376-67174008 GCA_009739505.2 Apolygus lucorum | reverse complement strand
AAGAATTGATGAAATCAATCCTTCCTATTTTTGTCGAAACATTCAAATCAAGAAGGTACTGTTCTGTTTAAGAAGGTTTGAAGTTCTGTTTTTAGAACAACTGGCGTTGTTTCTTGTGTAACAAACATTAGTGATGAATAAATTACTTATTGAAGTCCGTACATTCCTCCCGAGTCCGTAAAGTCCGTACACTCCTGAGAAGTCGAATCTTCAACTTCATATATCCTTCGACCCCTCTCTGTTGGTCCAAAATGAATTGTCTTGATAACAATTCTTACCTATATTGTTAACAATTCACCTGAGTGGCCGCGTAGCGAACATTTGGAATAATTATCTTCGTTACCCCTTCAAGCAGACTCCTCAAAATCTTTTAGAATTTTCTCACGAGATTCTTTGATCAGTCCACGGTTTTTTCTCGACTAATCTTCGTGAAAAGTGTTGACTCCAGGAATTTAAGAATTTTACCAAGAGAATTTGACACGAATACTCCGGAACGCTTTTAGTTACGGCGTGGTTAATTATATCATGAGTCGCCTCAATTCAGTAGGGACTGTCACGTGACGTTTCCTTTGTAAATTGGGGAGAAGACTTCCACCATCAGAGTTGATAAGGACCAATTTGTAAAATCGATGGAGACAGACACTTAGTGACGCCTTGTTTTTCTCTCTCTTATCAGTTGAGCAGGAAGTTGAATACAACGCATATTGTTCCACAGTTGGAGCAGGTTAACATGAAGATAAAGAATATAGCGATACCCTTAAAGCACAAAGGCGCTATGTCCATCCATCTTCCACATTTTTATTTTCTTTTAATTTCAGAAAAACTCAAATTCAACAAAACTATTATTGACGATTATAGCTTGACGATTATAGCTTGAAATTTATTGAGGAAATTGAAGAGTTTTGTGTAAAATAGCCATTATTTTAGGAATTTTGCACTGGTGATAATATTTTTTGCGTTTTTCTCAAAACTCCGTTTTTGGGCATAGCCCCTTTGTGCTTTAAGGTATCGATAGAGAACTCAGGTTGAGATTTTTAACAATATAGTCAGAGAGCAGGACCAAGTCGGGAGAAATAGTTTTCTACTGAGCTCGGTAAAGTGGAATTACTAGGGCTAGTGCCCTTATAAGGCCAAGGCACACTAGAGGCATCGCAACGGGTCGCATTTGACCGAGGGAAAAACCGCCTTGAGAAGTGCGCTCCACCCCGACTGCAGAGTGTGCACCACCCCGACTGCAGTGTGCGCACCACCCCAACTGCAGTGTGCGCACCACCCCGACTGCAGAGTGCGTACCACCCCGACTGCAGTGTGCGCACCACCCCGACTGCAGTGTGCGCACACACCCCGACTGCAGAGTGCGCACCACAAAGGACTGCAGAGTGCGCACCACCCCGACTGCAGGGTGCACTCCACCCTGACTGCAGAGTGGCGCACCACCCCAACTGCAGAGTGCGCACCACCCCGACTGCACAGTGCGCACCACCCCGACTGCAGAGTGCGCACCACCCCGACTGCACCACCCCCGACTGCAGAGTGCGCACCACCCGACTGCAGAGTGCGCACCACCCCGACTGCAGAGTGCGCACCACCCCGACTGCAAAGTGCGCACCACCCCGACTGCAGAGTGCGCACCACCCCGACTGCAGTGTGTCCTTTTAAATCCCATTGAATTTATCCAGGCGGATTTTTGCGATGCGCCCCGCCCCAGTGTGCACTTAGCTATACAATGAGGGTCAGGAGGGAGAGGCCTGTCCCCACTGTAGCGAGGGCCTTCCCCTCTACTCCTCCAAGGGCGGAGTTAGATACCCTGGCTCTTGGACGAACTCTCTGGTTGGCATTTTGTTAATCATTAATGTTTAAATATAACATAACGACATTCCATAGAACGTAACAATTTTGACGAGCTGAGATGCCTTTTTGGGGTTTCTATCAGCCGGATGGACTATCGATCTCTCAACATACGAATACTTGTCTCCTGTTTTTCCTGTAGATTAGGAAATAGTTTGAAGCAGTTCAGGGAAGACAGATCAGCTGTGGACGATAAAGCTAACTTCTCATAGAATTTTCTTACCAGCCACTTCAATCTTCCTTTAACAACCGATTTTCTTGAAACTTGGTAGTAACTAGATTAAGGGGATCTCAGACAGTCGCCGTTCATTCCTCGTTCCGGGTTAGTATTCACCCTAAATTACAGGGACTCAAACTTTAAAAGTTGTACCGAAATTTAAAATTTTCGAATTTTTTATGGAGGCACATTTTTTTCTGGCAACTATTGTTCGATTTTGATGATTCCAGTGGCAATCTTTCAGTTTTTCAATTCTCTAGACAGCAGCTGTCTAATTAGTGCAGCTGCTGCACTAATGAATCTCAAAAACAGAGAGCACAAGTAGGAATTTTGATCGATCTTATCTGGAGGGGTGCAGGCAGAGCTGGATTATGTTGAGATTCGGCTGATGTGAGCTTGCTCTGCCGAAACACCCCACTGGTCAAGATCAAGAACCAGCCCCTTCGGGCCGTGATCTGGGGGTGTGCAAGGGATGCATGGTGTTGGACTGTGCATTGCGGCGAGTGCTGGTTTGTCTGTGAATTCCGGAACTGGTTAAGCGTAGGCTAGGCCTCAGGGAACTGGGGTAGGCTTTGTTCACATACCAACACAATGGATGTGACCAGCCAAGGGTATACCCTTTCTTAGCTATTGCGACCCACCCCCTTCCACACGATGTGCTGGACAAAAATAATGATGAATTCTTCTAATAAAATCAACAAAACCTTACCAAAAGTAACAAAACAGGTGGGAGTTCAGGATCACTGAATAAAACTTCGCTGGCAGAGCTTTAAGAAATGGGACAGGAATATCTCGAACACCTGAAATGCATGGAGGAAACCCTGACTGCAATGTTGGCAGTCACAAAGAAGCAGCCCAACATCAGCCAGATCGTTAAAGATGGGCTGAACACAATGGAGGACCATGTCACCCGTGAAGCCTTTGAGATTGATCAGATTGGGGAGGAATTTCCTTGTTTTGAGGCATTGGAGTCGTTCATACAGGGCCGAAACCATGTACTTAGGTTAACTCGGGATCCTGTTAGCAGACCTAGTACTTCTAATGCCACCTCCAAACCAGAGTCAAAGTCTCCAGGTGCAGCCTTCAGGTCCCCTACTTAGTTTAGTCCATCATCCAATCGCAAATCTCATCAACCACACTCATCTAAGCCAAACACCATTCCACAGGTGAATCCCATCAAAAACAATAACCCTCAGGATTTGACCTACTTTGTTTGTAAGGAGTCTCATACTATCCTATACTGCAACAAATTTAAAGCTGATCAACCCCACCAACGCTTGCACATGCTCAAGTAATTCCAAGGATGCCGCAGCTGCTTACACCCCTTTATATCAAGGAGTGTACATCCAAATTTTCATGCAGGGAGTGTGAAGGTCGATATCTGTTGAGTAATACGAATAGCAATGTCCATACACAACAACATCATGGATGTAACCATCCTCTTATACTTGCGTCTCGCCGTTGCTCGCTGCTGCGGCCTAGCGGCATTTGTGAAAAGTAGGTACGCTGTACCTAGTTTTGACATTTTATGTCTTTACTATGGCACATAAATGAAAAATCGTCACGCGGGCATTGTAACGGGGGGAGCGTCACGAGGGGAGCGTCACGCGGAAATTTTCTGATGATTTTCACGTACAACCAATCGTTCCTAGGGAAAACTAACTTCCTCATTTTCCACCCCACAAAAATCGTTCACCACTCATTGGAAAGCTCTCAATTTATTAATCATGGTACACGGTCCCTGATATGAATGCAACTGTACGGAAAGCTGAATTATGCGCATGTTTACTAACATACTAGTATGATGTGAGCAACAAATGAGATGTCAACATGATCGTGAGAGGAAAATAGGTATCTTCATCCAACAGATCCCTTTAAAGCGTTACGGAGGCAGGGTCAATGGAGAATGCTGAAGGCGCCTGAGTGGTCACTGATCAGCTGAGTGAGCTCCAAGGCCATTTCCTCTCCTGTTGAACGCAGGAAGCTGACATTTGAGAGGCAGGGTCAATGGAGAATGCTGAAGGCGCCTGAGTGGTCACTGATCAGCTGAGTGAGCTCCAAGGCCATTTCCTCTCCTGTTGAACGTAGGAAGCTGACGTTTGAGAGGCAGGGTCAATGGAGAATGCTGAAGGCGCCTGATTGTGCACTGATCACCTGAGTGAGCTCCAAAGCCTTTTTCTCTCCTGTTGAATGCAGGAAGCTACATTCGATTCATTTAAATTGCCCAATCGTATTACGTAAAACACTCCGTTGTGTGTGGCCAACAAGCTGCGGTATGAGCGTGATTGTTTAAATGAATGTTTACGTACATTACATCGCAACCATCAACGAGCACAATCAAATTTCCACAAACAAAAGTACAATACGAGGTTTTATATGAAGGGGAAAGGGGGCGCAAAGACATAAAAGAGAGTTTTTGCTTCACACGGTGGCGAGCTCCCGTGAACGTGGAGCTACGGAAAACTAGAGTTGATGCTAACCTCCCCACTCCTTTTTACCACGGGACCGTGACTGTTACCATAGAAACGGGACGCTCCGTGGATTCTGTTATCATAACCTGACACCAAGAGACCTTGACTGAGAAGTTGGCCACCATTTTCGTTCTTACTAAAGTGGAAGGTACAGAATGGAACCAACTACAAAAACCTAGTTTTGAGTGATCAAGCATCAAAGTTATTTCAAGTTTGTAAATCAGGTGATAATTTTATTGGAATTTCCTTCTTTTCCTCTCAAATTTAAATTAATGCCGCGTCATTTCCTACTTTGAGAGAATGCAACATCTGTAGTAGAACGCCTAAAATTAAAATTATATGTGGTTGATTTCTTTCTGAGATTTTGGAAAACGCTGTTACCAAATCTGAGTGATGAACCAACTCAGTTGGTTCCATTCTGAGGAATTCTGAACGACTATTCACATTCAACCTTCAGTTGTTTGCAATCCTAAATTCATCATTCTTCTAGAAGAAAGCGATACCTTACTCATGACCTCACCCTCACAAATCCTCAAAATTATATTTTTATAGGTTTTTATATAATCCTATCTCAATTTTTTTCCGACCAAACAATATTCTGGGTATTAATGGTAGGTGTTTCACGAAAAGGTTGTACCCCCTTCATTTCCCCAAAATTGTTGGCAAACTTCTTATAAACTCATGAACACAATTGGCATTTTAGATATAGCATATGACTAGGAATGATGATATTTTAGGCCTATCTTTTGTTATAAGTTTTTCTCTAAGTCCCAAAATGTTCAGAGTTCATGTATGGTATTATACCTAATTAATAAATACTTATATTTTGAAATATAATAAATGACAATAAACTCGGGAAAATTATTATATTTTGAAAATTGCACATGGGTAAGAATGAGTTTTAAATGTGTTATTGCCTGAACACATTTTTAGATCAGTTTTTTTAAAATATTAATCAAGTGAAATATCAAATGAAATTATGATCAAGTGAACTACCAACATCATTCGTGATTATATTCGGACCTCAAAATTCGACGTGTGTTAGGCAATGTTTTTCATATTAAAATCACTTTTCGCATGAAGGAACTATACATTTATTTTTGTACAGAGTTAAATAAACCTCTATTGAAGTTCCATTGCAGTGCTCTGTAATAACCTAAAGTACCTAGTTTCAATGTGAGGTAGGTACTCATTTTTAAAGTATATTTTGGCAAGAATTGAAGAAGAAAGTAAAAGAAATCTTGCGATTCGCAAAACCAAATCAATGTAATAACTGTTATCAGGGCGTAACCTACCTAAAGGTTGCATCTTGCGGTGGCAGGAACCCGACCGCGGGAGGGGACCGTGTGAAGAGCGCTTCAAACGGGCGGTCTTCGAGAACGCACGGCGACCGCGACAACTTCGGGAAACTTCGTACCTTTTCGGTCATCATCGACCGCTGAATTTCCACGGACGGTGCCTCCCACGGTGCGCCCGCATGAAGCAAAAGAGAGTTTTTGCTTCACACGGTGGCAAGCTCCCGTGAACGTGAAGCTACGGAAAACTGGAGTTGATGCTAACCTCCCCACTCCTTTTTACCACGGGACCGTGACTGTCACCATGGAAACGGGACGCTCCGTGGATTCTGTTATCATAACCTGACACCGCCACCATTTTGTCTGTGACAAGTTCGCCACCATTTTCGTTCTTGTTAAAGTGGAAGCCAAAGAATGGAACCAACTACAAAAACCTAGTTTTCAGTGATCAAGCATCAAAGTTATTTCAAGTTTGTAAATCAGGTGATAATTGTATTGGAATTTCCTTCTTTTCCTCTCAAATTCAAATTAATTCTGCGTCATTTCCTACTTCGAGAGCATGCAATATCTGTAGTAGAACGCCTAAAATTAAAATTATATGTGTTTGATTTCTTTCTGAGATTTTGGAAAACGTTGTTACCAAATTTGAGTGATGAACCAACTCACTTGGTTCCATTCTGAGGAATTCTAAACGACTATTCACATTCAACATTCAGTTGTTTGCAATCCTAAATTCGTCATTCTTCTAGAAGAAAGCGATACCTTACTCATGACCTCACCCTCACAAATCCTCAAAAATTTATTTTTATAGGTTTTTATATAATCCTGTCTCCATTTTTTCCCCGACCAAACAGTATTCTGGGTATTATTGGTAGGTGTATTAGTATACAGGGTGTTTCACGAAAACGTTACACCCCTCTTCATTTCCCCAGAATTCAGCATAAAAAATTGGGACCAACGCTATTCTCCATGATTTTTTGTGAGGAATTCAGGACAAATACTTTCGCGCAAATACTTGCGGGTAATTGCGCGCAATTGACACCAACTTCATTTATTCAAATGGACCCCCCCCCCTTTTTTTAATCACAAATTCGAATTCAACTTCAAATTTCATGACAAATTCATACCCGAACCAAATTTTGTTATTGCGCGAAACCTGACTTTTTGAACGCTCTAAGTTGCGCAACTCCACAATTGCACAAAAATTAGGTTTTGGAGAACCCTAACTTTGGCACATCTTTTTTCATAATTTTTTTGAATCACAGGGTGTCATCCGTTTTTAAATTTGACTGGTATTTTTCTATTTTGCGCATATTATGCGCAAACTGCATATTATGCAGTTTGATGCATAGTTATTAATTTTACTATCAAATTGCAATTACAATTAAATTGTTGGCAAACTTCTTATAAACTCATGAACACAATAATTGTGTTAATTCTTAGTCACATGCTATTTATAAAATGCCAATTTTTAAAAAATAGCATAAGACTGAGAATGATGATATTTTAGGCCTATCTTTTGTTATAAGTTTTTCTCTCAGTCCCAAAATTTTCAGAGTTCATGTATGGTATTACTCCTAATTAATAAATACTTATATTTTAAAATAAACTAATAAATGACAATAAACTCGGGAAAATTATTATATTGAATATAATAATTTTTTAAAATTTGCACATACGTAAGAATGAGTTTTAAATGTGTTATTGCCTTACACATTTTTAGATCAGTTTTCTTTCACTATTAATCAAGTGAAATATCAAATGAAATTATGATCAAGTACCAACATCATTCGTGATTATATTCGGACTTCAAAATTCAACGTGTGTTAGGCAATGTTTATCATATTAAAATTACTTTTCGCATGGGGGGACTATACATATATTTTTGTACAGAGTTAAATAAACCTCTATTGAACTTCCACTGCAGTGCTCTGTAATAACCTGAAGTAGTTTCAATGTGAGGTAGGTACTCATTTTTGAAGTATATTTTGGCAAGAATTGAAGAAGAAAGTAAAAGAAATCTTGCGATTCGCAAAACCAAAGCAATGTAATAACTGTTATCAGAGTCTAACCTACCTAAAGGTTGCATCTTGCGTTGGCAGGAACCCGACCGCGGGAGGCGACCGTGTGAAGAGCGCTTCAAACGGGCGGGCTTCACGAACGCGCGGCCCCGCGACAACTTCGGGAAACTTCGTACCTTTTCGGTCATCATCGGACCACGTTTTTTCCACGGACGGTGCCTCCCACGGTGCGCCCGTGTGAAGCAAAAACTCTCTAAAAACTCTCTAAAATGTCTCTCGTGGTTGCGTACTTGTACGAAAGCTGTATCCACCGTTTGTGTTTAATTAGATTGTTAACGTGAATTGGTTAGTTCGGCAAGATTTTTCTTTTCTGTATAAATCACTCGCCTGCAAAAACACAGATTCGCCATCGCCACTACCTACCAATTGTTTCATCCGATTTCGATGAAATTTTCAGGGATCATGTGGATTAGGTTGTTGATGGTCCCCAATGAAAATCAGGGCCTTAAAATTATCAGTAGCTTCTGTGCATGCGCAAACGTAAAATCCATGTAACAGCCATAACACTTACATTTTTCAAGGATTGTTAAGATTAGCGTGTAGATGGTCCCCTATGGGGGTAGTGGAAGGTACTTAGAAATTGATGTTTTGTGATTAACTACTATGCATCGGATCATCTATACAATCGGGTTATGGATACGAAGAAGCTATGTGCCACACCCACTTGGCAGACTTTACCGCTCATTCCAAAATTTGAAGGTTCTACTTTCCTGCCTCAAATTGTGAGGAGAAGAAACATGTAATTGAATTTGTGTGTTTTGGAGCGACGAATCAAGCAGAATGGATTATTGTAGTGGAGATTACCGCCTGCGGAACTTTTTACGAACGTATTGTTCGGAAATTTTCGCACTAGACAGCCGTAATTATTTGATTCGCACAAATTTCAAACCTCCACGATTCTATTATAAGTACCTACCTAAGTACAAGGTACGTAAATTTCGGTAGACCTTTGAAAATCCAAGAAATTTTATCAGTGTTTTATTGTTTTGCTACCAGTACCAAAATTAAGTTCTGTGACAACTTCCATCTGACATAAATTGCATAGGTATTGATTTCATTAATTGAAAATAGAAAATATTGGATAAGTAATGTAGTTACAACAAATTAGCAACAATAACATAATTATTTTTCACGGAACTTAAAATCCGACTTTTTCACATTCATGCTTTATGAAACGACTATAGCGAATACCATAATTCATTAAGTAAGTTGAAATTTGAGGATACCTTTGAAAATAGCACTAAATTTCCTTTCTCTCTGATGTTAATCACAACTTTTTTAATAGTCAAACTATATTCCTGTACCTACTTAGAATTTCCACGAGAATGAAAAATTCCTATTTTTATCCCTATCCGGCTGTTTCTGGGGTTTATTTGTGTGTTCTTTTACAGACGAGCTGTAAATCAAGAAGCTGCGAATCAAAAAATTGCAACCGTTCTGGACGAAATTTTCCTAGCAATACGTTCGTAAAAAAGTTACCTACGCAGAGGGTAATCTTCACGATAATAATCCATTCTGCTTGATTCGTCACTCATAAATTCAATAACAGTTTTCTTCCCCTAACAATAAATTTAATAAGGCAGGAAAGTAGACCCGTCAAATTTTTAAATGAATAATAATGTTGGAATGAGCGGTAAAAACGAGGTAGGTACAGCGTACTTTTCACAAATGCCGCCTGACCGCAGCAGCGACTGCTCGTCTTTCAGCGGCGAGACGCAAGTATCCTCTTATCCTTCTTATCTCGCTCCTGCCTCATGTATGTTCGGTTCCGTCCGTTAATAAATCAAGTTTATTAGTTGTTATAAAACATCGAATTATTTATATACGTTGCTCGCTCAACAATATCACACTGAACTCCATCTTCCACGAGTGACTCCCCAGGAACCCAGTTTTTCAATTCCCTAGATGTGCACTGATGAATATCTAAAATCCTTGAAAATTTCAAATTTAGCTACATTTAAAAAAGGGTTTCCCCTTCAATTTAGGGAAATACTAACCCGGAACGAGCAACGAACGGCGACCCACTGAGACCCCCTTAACTACCCACGACAATTGTTTTCCTGTTCAACCCAAAACACTGAAATTCAGTACGCAGCCTCTTTGGAGCAGATCATTGGAAGGGAAGTTAGATCAGATGTACATCCTCCTTCCAAATCATAACGAAACGATGGGGTATCCATGTTGACCCCCCCCCCCCCCCCCCAATAAAAAATGACAAGAGTGGTACTCATGTTGTTCCAACCAAACCCTCCTGTTTATATTCATTCACCCCTAGTATTTTGATGGGTTTTAACCTAACAAACTGATTTGTTGATATTTGCTTAGTGAGGAACCGTCTCACCTAAGCCCTAAGAATCTTCATCTTACATTTATTTTGGATTTCCATATAAGAATGATGAAAGTACACATACTTGGTAGGTAATCTTATAAGAAACAATTTTCAGAAACAAACGTAAATAGCTATTTTTTTCGTATGTTAGATTAGTTGTAGAAACAATAATCTATTTAGTGGACGTTTTTCCTCATACTTATCTAATCATCTTTTTTCTGCAAAACCATCTTTCAGATACCTACTGCTACAGCTAGTATTTCTCTTTCAGTTCTCTAGGATTACCTACCGGTATAAAACCAGAGTCTCGCGACATTTATTGTTATCTGAAGTTCGAACATCCTCAATTTTAATTATTAGATAAATAACTCGTCGAAATGGGGCTCGCATTGAAAGTAGTATTCGGGATCGTTTGTCCACCATCCTACCCAAGTAAGTTACTTTCTGGATATTTCAATGGTTTTCAATGAATGATAATGGGGTTGTCGACTGCAGTTATTCTTACAGAGGTTGATCGTTCTTAAGGTTCGCTCAGAAATTAAAGTCTTATCAATAACTGGCGACGTTTCGTCGATTTTAAAGGACATCTTCAGGGTTTCCAAAGAGAAGGTTGGTGGCAGGAGGAGCCATATTGCTCAATTTAAATTATACAAGGCCTACCTATTCTAAATAGAGCAATTTGAAGCTTAAAAATAAACTGGAGTAACCTCATTTTGCCAAAATTGGAGAGTAGATGAATGCAGCGGCAGTTCCGGGTTGGGAGGAGGTACTTGATTTCACACAATTTTCCAATTCTAGTTGTATATGCAACTCTTACGAACGTTAAAATGAATATAAAGTCATGCAGCTAACGAGTTAACGAGCTAGTTTTCAGAAAACCTTGTTAACACATTGAATCAATGCGTGAACTACAAAGATGTTTACCATCAGCGTTAGTCTCAACTAAACCAGTCTCGACTTTACCGTTTCAATTTCACACAATTTCGAGAATATTCTTCAAAATTAGTTTTCTAAGAGTTTTGAATTATTAATTTTATTAGGGTCGTAGCATATCACCCAAATTATTATTATTATTCAGTGACTAAATACCTAATAGGCAATTCAGAAGACTGAATTTCAGTCTACTGGTAATACTAACTGACCAATGAAATGATGAAAAACTAGGCGCTTCGTGTCTTGCTAGGGGGGCAAGCCCGCCTCTGGGCTTGTAGGGGGACCCCCCCCCCCTACAGCGATAATTATAAAAACATGGAAAATGTTTTGGCCAAATTCAGTGCAGAACCTTTAGTCGTAGGTAGGTATAATTCAAAAGTTATGTTATCCCTAGCACCATTTAAAAAAACGTCTGCCAAGTGGGTGTGGCACATAGCTTCCTCGTATCCATAACCCGATTATATAGATGATCTGATGCATAGTAGTTAATCTGAAAACACCAATCTCTAAGTACCTTTCACTAACCTCATAGGGTACCATCTACACGCTAATCTGGACAATCCTAGAAAATTTCATCAAATTCGGACGAAAAATGTAAGTGCGGTAGTGATTGGAATCAAAAAATTTCATTGCAAGACTGGGAATCGAACCTAGAACTCCTGGGTGTGAGTCCAGTACTTTGCTTACTGATCTACAGAGGGGTTTGTTGAATGGCTTTGAGATCCTCACCTCAGACGCAACTGTTACGGCTGTTACAAGTATTTTACGATTGCGCATGCGCAGAGGCTACTGTAAATTTTAAGGCCTTGATTTTCATTGGGGACCATCTACAACCTAATCCGCGTAATCCCTGAAAATGTCATCGAAATCGGGTAGAAATTGTGGAAGTTATGGCTGTTACAAGCAATTCACGTTCGCGCATGCGCATCAGCTACTATCAGTCCGGGGGTGATGATTTTCATAGGGGACCATCTAAACACTGATCTGTAACATCCCTGAAAATTTCATTGAAATCGGATGGAAAATGTGGAAGTTACGGCCGTTACAAAGAAAATTAACGTTTGCGCATGCGCAGTGACTACTATCAGTCCGAAGGTGATGATTTTCATAGGAGACCATCTAATCACTAATCTGTAACATCCCTGAAAATTTCATTGAAATCGGATGGAAAATGTGGAAGTTATGGCTGTTACAAGGAATTCACGTTTGCGCATGCGCAGTCGCTTCTATCAGTCCGAGGATGATGATTTTCATAGGGGACCGTCTACACACCAACCCGCACAATCCCTGAAAATTTCATCGAAATTGGACAATAACTTCGTACAGTTATGCGCGTTACAAGGAAATCATGACAGACACACAGACAGACAGACACGGAACCAAAATTGTTCAGAAAGGTCTAAAACGCAAAACGCGAGTGAAAATTTTGATTTTGGAGAACTTTTTTTTCGTCCTTGAAAAGTGAAAACAAAGCTTCCGCTACCTTGGTAGACTCGGAAGCAATAAATGCATTAAGAAAAACTAGGCGCTTCGCCCCTCCAAAACCGGAGTGTCGGAAAAGGCGCGTGACCGTCGCGCGTCCCCCTTCCGCGTAACGTTTTTCGGGTAGTTACCCAAGAGCAATAACATGTTCCATGTTAAAATGATGTTCACCTATAGAAAATGGAATAAAAACTAGACGCTCCCCCAGCACCTCCGTGTTGGGTCAGATAAGGCTGTAGCTACCAATCCTCCTAAACTCAATTAAGCTCACCCAGCAAATCAGAGAAGAGTTTGGCATTTGAATTCTGCCGTCTCAGAGAGGCTACCTGTGAATTTTCATCTTCGTGGGACCTCCGGGAGCGAAGTTTGTCAAATCAGAGCCAACTTGAGTGACGCTTTTGGTTCATTAATTTCAATAGTAAACCTTTGGAATCGACCAAGAAAAAAAAATTTCAACACCCCCTCAAAATTTGATGGTTTACGTTTCAAGGTACGTAGAATCCAAATATCGAATAAACATTTGGCCGTCAGTCCGCCGTAAGCGGCACTTTTCCCACTTAGCATTGACCGATTTTGATGAAATTTGGTATGTAGGCTCCATTTGGGGTCTAGTTGTGCCCCGAAGATTTTGGTTGATGTAGGTCACTTCTAAGGGTTCAAAAATAAATTTTGAAATTTTCAAAACGCAACTCAAAAAATTTCGATATAAAGGTATTGTTTTTCCTTAAATTTAAGATATTATAGCATTTTTTGAGACCACGCGGAGCCCTTTAGGACAAACCTTTTCGCTCCCTACGAGATTTTAAGGGTTGGACGTACGATAAATCAGAAAGAAGAGTGTGAATCGCCAAAGAGGCCTAATCTCCGTTCAAATTATAGCGGGCCGAAATACGATCGATGTTTTTCTTCATGTTGGATGGTTGGTGGCTTTGCAGACGAGTGATCTATATAGAAAAATAATAAACCATTGTGTAATAATTTGCAGCGTTTTTGATTCTTTGTTTCAAAGTAATCCATAAAATTTCAAAATTCACGTTTTTCTTTTCAACGATAATTTCTCCTCAAAATTGGATAGCAACTTTTTCACCAAATAAATCTCATCAAAAAAGTTTGACATCAGGAAGAAAGGAAATTTATATCTCTTTCCAACGGTATCCTCATATTTTAACTTACTGAATGAATGAGGAATTTCACCGAATTCTGTTTGCATTTTTCCTGAATAGTTCATGGTGTTGGTTGGATGAAAATCGGGTTGATTTCGGAAAATAAACCTCCTGTTATTTTTGGGAGAAAATAAAAATTTATGATTAAAAAAAAAAACCCGGAAAAACGGACCTTTTCAAAGTGAAGCGGGAACGCTCGCTGATTGGCTGTTTAGATCGCCGTCTCCTCCCAGTGTTGCCTGATGGTACGACGAAATCGTGTTATACAAATCAGGGGAAACTTAATTTTCTCCATCTTGCTTTTTCTATTTTTTTCTTCAATTTTTTGATTTTGATCTTTATTTATTTACATTTGTACGGGCGAACCCAATTACATTATTACATTTAAAAAAAAACAAAGGAATCAAGTTGACGGAAACCAATGAAACTTCTAGAGAAAAAAAATATAGAAAAACAAACTGTTCGATTTGAGGCACTGAAAGTTCTGAGTGATGCGATGACTGAGGGGGAAAATCTATTAATAAATGGCATGAAATTAAATAAAGTAAGGGTGGAACTGAAACTGAATTACTGACCTTACTGGTTTTGTGAAATGTTGCATCTGAGGACTATAGATTTCACGACCTGACGACATAAATGAACTATTCCAGGTTGACATCATCCTCCTTTTTTAAAGGTTCATATTTTCTACACTGTTTTGTTTATTCGTAAATTAGGAAGTGAGGGCTGAAAGTTTGCCATAGGTGGTTTTTCGAGGTATTGAAATTCCGACATGGTAAAATTCCTCATTCAAGTAGTTACAGTAGTTTTAGTGATACCAGGTCAGAATCACCAAACATCCATAAAAAATGTGAAAAAGTTGGATTTTTGTTGAATAAGTAAAAAAATATATATAATGTTATAGGACTTTTTGTGCGCAAATTAGTTGTAGAATCACCCATTGAAGTACTGAAACATTCTGAAACAACCTGCAGGTGGGTACTCCTGCCTTCTGCGCCTCTCACCACTCTGGGTGGCACCACTGACACAATCTGCACCTCAGTAATTGTGATCAAGTAGCGAGGAATTGTTAATACTTTTTTACCTGGGACGGAGTAAGAGAGAGCAACTAGGCCCTATCCATCCCTGGTTATGTAAATAAAAAGCTTAATCAATCAATCAACCTCAATCTGCGTGTTTGGCTCTATGAATACGAACAAGATTTCACGGGTTTTTTTCTGTTATCAACGAGCAAAATTTATTGATGAAATTGATAGAGACCGATGACAGTTTTAATAACTCTCTATCGGTCTCTATCAATGTCGTCAACAAATTTTGCTCGTTGATAACTGAAAAACCCGTTGTACGTCGAAAACTCGTAGAAAAGTTCCTACTCAACTGTGGAGTACGAATTTTCCAACGAGTTTTCGACGTACAAAACGCTGACAATTCTAGTTTTCTGAAAACGTTGATTTTTACATGGAAAACCATGAATTTGACTCGGAAATGTTGGTACACTGTGTTAATATATTGGACAACGGTTTCCAGCATTCACCAACCTTATTTACTTGTAAGGCCTGAAAATGTCGAAGCTAAGGTACCTAATACCCGCTTATAGTATCCAGTATGACAACATGAACAAGAAGAAGATGGAACTATTATTATTCATTCAATCAAGCATTCGATTCAAGTTATGCACAGTTTCAACCATGTGTTTCTTATGTTTTATTACATCAATTTAACTGTTAAAGTGTGTTCTCCTTGTGCCTAGCCCTTCAGGTTCACCACAAATTTGGCGACGAGGTAAACTTCATTTGAATTGCTCACAGCACATCGATCTACTTCTGAAGCACACGATCAGGTAATGTGAGGCCTTATCTCTAACTTGTCTTCAAACCATCGACTCACTGACTTGTTTTCTAACCATCGACTCTTCGGAAGTTTCCTACTATCATTGCGAAAAGACGGGGATGTATCAACTCTCGACAAAATTTGATATATTTATCGAATAATCAACGTCGAATATTCCCGGATTCCTAACCCCAACCTACGCACAAATTGTAGAACTTCATCGACACATGGAACATGATGGAAGACTTCCATCTCATGGAATAAGTATTACATGGAATCAGTACTTCTCCATGGACTAGTGTGTACATGGAATCTAAACAAAAAGGGGATCTATCTTCAACTTCGACTTTTTATCAAACTGTTTGTGTCTATTTCACCTTTCGGCACTGGGTAACGAAACACACACACACACACTGAAAGAAGACAAGAAAATTATCAACTCCGTTGCTCCAGTATTTTTCGAACAATTTTAATAGTTTTATTTTCGAAATTCGTTTCAACAAAATGGACGCGGAACAATTTGAACTGTTTATGAACCAGCAGAATCAACTCATGATGCAATTACTCGAAACTGTCAAGTCAACCCGACCAAAACAATCTGCATCCACCAGCAATCAAGGCGGTTCAGCTGCTACTTCAGGTATCAATAATTCTATTCTAGTACCTAATTTCGATCAATTCGACCCAAACAAGGAATCGTTCAAAACTTATAAACAGCGATTCGAGAATTATCTTGAAATGAAAAATATACTTCTTGATAAACCTTATTGTGCAAGATTGCTACTCAATTCAATCGGGTCGAAATATTTCGATATGATAGCAGCGTTGGGCGCTCCTGCTAAACCAACTGATCACACTTACGATGATCTGATCAAATTACTGGACGATCATCTTGCCCCTCAACAAAATGAGCTTGTAGCCCAACACAAATTCCTATCAATGTACCAGCGTGAAAAACAATCAATCACGGAATTTGTTACATCTCTACGATCAGAAATAGTTGATTGCAACTTTATTTCACCCTGCGATTGTCAAGTATCTATTGCCGACGTATTTTTACGTGCTCAATTCGTTAGAGGTCTTCGGGATGATACCATCCGTGAGAGTGTACTACAATCGAAGAAAACTGCATTCAAGGAAATTGTTACAGATGCCATTGCACTTGAAGCCTCTAGACTCAATTCAAGAGCGCTTGCTCCTAATTCTAATCAAATACCAGTGGACATCAATAGAGTAAATCATGAAAGCAAATCACATGAAACAAGACCATTCCAACAACGTTCACGATCAAATTCCCGTCATAGGTCTCAGTCGAAATCTCGAACCTCAAACATTGACTTCCATGCACTAGGTATCAGTGGTTGTTGCCTAAGGTGTGGGAAGAATAATCATCGATCCAAGGACTGTCGTATAGATAAATCAAAACTCAAATGTCCACTATGCAAAAAGTCGGGACATGTCCAAAAAGTTTGCATAGGCTCGTTACTTGGAAGTAAATCAACATCAGAGACTACTAATCTAATAAGGGAAGATTCTAATCTGTCATCTAACTCAACACATCCAAATCTGGATTCAAAATTGTTGCATTCATACGGTGTAAGTCATATTGTTGACATTTTTCAGAATGCAAATCTCTCTCGAAATATTGATCGTTACTATGTTCAAGTTGGTATCAATGGGAAAATTGTCAAATTTGAAGTGGACTCAGGATCAGCTTATACATTTTTGCCTCGAAGTTCATTTAACGAGTTGAATCTTCAACTTCCCTTGCAGCCAGCTACCATTGGTTTTCGATCATATACACAGACTGTCTTCATTCCAGATGGCAAACTCACAGTTACTGCTCAATACAACGGACGTGAGATCCAAGATGAAATTTATGTCGTACCCAATGATTATGCGGCTATACTGGGACGAGCTTGGATCAGAAGTCTCAACATCAATTTACAATCTATTGACAACAGCTCTTCTAATTTTCCACCGCCAGCTTCTTGCAACATCTACAACATCGACGAAATAAGTACTCTCTACCCACAAGTTTTTGAGGAGAAAATCGGTTCTGTACCAGGATTTGAAGTATCTCTCAAACTCAGGGAAAATGCCAAACCAATCTACCATCGAGAACGTGAAGTACCTTATGCTCTAAGAGACCGCGTGGAGCAGGAACTTCAATCATTAGAAGATGCTGGAATTATCTCTAAAGTCTCGACTAGCGACTGGGGTTCACCGTTGGTTATCATACCAAAAACAGACGGTGGAGTACGTTTGTGCGTTGATTACAAGATGGGAGTCAACGAACGTCTAGTCAATGCTCATTACCCTGTTCAGAAAATCGATCAAATTTTAAACAGCCTGCGTGACTCGAAATATTTTTGTCGTTTGGATTTGTATAAGGCATATCTCCACATCAAAGTTGACGAACAGTCCAGTGAGATCCAAACAATGACAACTCACAAAGGTTCCTATCGAATGAATCGGTTATCCTTCGGGATCAAGACTGCCCCTGCCGATTTCAATCGCATAATCGACCAGATCCTTCGAGATGTCCCCAAGTGTGAATACTATTATGACGACATTGTCGTTCATGGGGAAACAAAGGAAGAGTGTTCTAAAAATCTGGATATTTGTCTCAAACAACTTCAAAAATTCGACTTACATCTCAATAGAGGCAAATGCGCTCTTTTTCAAGAACAAATCGAATTCTTAGGACATGTCGTGAAACACAACAGCATATCAAAATCGCCATCAAAAATTGCGGCAATAGTAGACATGCCTAGGCCAACAAATATTGAAGCTTTACGCCGATTTCTAGGCATGGTGACATACTATTCACGTTTCATCAAAAATGCCTCAACTCTCACAGCTCCATTACGTGAGCTTCTCAAAAACAACATCCAATTCAAATGGACATCCAAACATGAAGCAGCCTTCATTCGACTGAAACAAGAAGTTGCAAGCGACACTGTCCTTATGCCATTCAACCCTCAACTGCCAGTTCAAGTTGCATGTGATGCGAGTCCACATGGAGTAGCAGGGATTCTCTCTCACATTGTTGATGGAGTGGAACGCCCCATTGCCTTTGCCTCCAGGTCTTTAACGTCAGCAGAACAAGGATACTCGCAACTCGACAGGGAAGCACTTGCAATAGTATTTTCTGTTGAGCATTTCTATCAATATCTCTTTGCTCGCAATTTTACTCTTGTTACAGACAACAAACCATTAGTTCGAATTTTCCATGAAAACTCAAAAATTCCGAAAATGACGTCAGCGCGTTTATTGCGTTATGCTGCTTTTCTCTCTGGATTCAACTATACAGTGAAATTCAGGGACGGAATACTCAACTCAAACGTTGATTGTCTATCTAGAGCGCCTATCAATACCCTTTACAACAAAAGTGACTCAGCAATCAATGACGAAGTTAAGGAAATCTGTGAAACTTCCATTCAACTTATCGAAACTTCAACTCTAACCCATCAAGCCCTCAAGGAAGCTTCATTAAAAGATGACACGATTTCAAAAGTAATGAAAGAACTTCGCGAAAATCGAATTGAGGACACTGAGTTCACCATTGAAGGGGATGTGCTCTTCAGAGGACCAAGAGTCGTGATTCCAGCTACAATGCAATCTGCTGTTCTGAGTGAGCTCCATCGAACACATCTTGGAATCACTAAAATGAAGCAATTGGCTCGACGTTACGTGTATTGGAGGTCGATCGACAAGGATATTGAACGTTTGGTACGAGAATGTCCAGACTGTGCCAAAGTACAAAACAACCCTCCAAAGGCACCACTTCATCCTTGGGTGGAGCCAGATGACAACTGGCAACGTATTCACGTGGACTATGCTGGTCCTTACCAAAATCATTATTTCCTAATAATGATGGATGCGAAATCCAAGTGGGCGGAAATCTTGTCTACCACAACAGCTCCTTCATCAGCATCAACAATCGATCTCATGCAAGACGTATTCTCCCGCAATGGATATCCTGATATCATGGTGAGCGACAATGCCACTATATTTACCAGCGTAGAATTTAAAACATTCTGCTCGACTGCTGGAATATCACAGCGATTCATTGCGCCTGGACATCCAGCGACCAATGGCCTGGCCGAGAGAAATGTACAAACATTGAAACATCGACTCGCAGCAATGGAAAATGAACCATTGCCCATGAAGAAGAAACTAACCGAAATTCTATTCAGATACAGGGCAACGCCACTCATCTCTGGAAAAACACCGAGTGAACTCTACCTCAACAGACAAATAAGAATTCAGCTAGATGCTCTCAAGCCCTCCATTCAACAACCAACTCTTCAACCAATGAGCAAGTCAGCAAGACAACTGAAAGAGGGAGCCCGAGTTCAAGCTCGATACTATGCTAATAATAAACAACAATGGCGGCCTGGTATCGTTTCCAAAAAACTAGGACAGCTCCATTACATGGTTAAGCTGGACAATGGATATATTTTCAAGAGACACATCAATCAACTGCGTTCCTCAGATGTACAGCCAAAACATGTCACTTTTGCCGAAGAGGAGCCACAGTCAAAAGCACCAGATGAACAGCTAACTTCTAAGACTCAAGAACATCAAATGCTTCAGGATTTTGCAGCCTTAACAAAGCCTGGACTGACCACTGCTCAGCCGACAGAAACTCAGGATGGTACAGACACAGATCTCAACTCTCAACTGACACCTCCTCGTAGATCAGGTCGTACTATCCGATTACCTACTCACCTGAACGATTATATAGTTGGACAAATTAGCGTGGGAGGAATATAGTATCCAGTATGACAACATGAACAAGAAGAAGATGGAACTATTATTATTCATTCAATCAAGCATTCGATTCAAGTTATGCACAGTTTCAACCATGTGTTTCTTATGTTTTATTACATCAATTTAACTGTTAAAGTGTGTTCTCCTTGTGCCTAGCCCTTCAGGTTCACCACACCGCTGGAGAGCTTTCTATTATTAGAATCA
>CM019181.2:67113550-67153276 GCA_009739505.2 Apolygus lucorum | reverse complement strand
CGATTGAAAATTTTGATTTTGGAGAAACTTTTTTTTCTTTCATCCTTGAAAAGTGAAACAAAGCTTCCGCTACCTTGGTAGACTCGGAAGCAAAATGACAAGAGTGGTACTCATGTTGTTCCAACCAAACCCTCCTGTTTAAATTCATTCACCCTAGTATTTTTAGGGTTTTAACCTAACAAACTGATTTGTCTGATATTTGCTTAGTGAGGAACCGTCTCACCTAAGCCCTAAGAATCTTCATCTTACATTTATTTTGGATTTCCATATAAGAATGATGAAAGTACACATACTTGGTAGGTAATCTTATAAGAAACAATTTTCAGAAACAAACGTAAATAGCTATTTTTTTCGTATGTTAGATTAGTTGTAGAAACAATAATCTATTTAGTGGACGTTTTTCCTCATACTTATCTAATCATCTTTTTTCTGCAAAACCATCTCTCAGATACCTACTGCTACAGCTAGTATTTCTCTTTCAGTTCTCTAGGATTACCTACCGGTATAAAAACCAGAGTCTCGCGACATTTATTGTTATCTGAAGTTCGAACATCCTCAATTTTAATTCTTAGATAATAACTCGTCGAAATGGGGCTCGCATTGAAAGTAGTATTCGGGATCGTTTGTCCACCATCCTACCCAAGTAAGTTACTTTCTGGATATTTCAATGGTTTTCAATGAATGATAATGGGGTTGTCGACTGCAGTTATTCTTACAGAGGTTGATCGTTCTTAAGGTTCGCTCAGAAATTAAAGTCTTATCAATAACTGGCGACGTTTCGTCGATTTTAAAGGACATCTTCAGGGTTTCCAAAGAGAAGGCAAGAGGAGCCATATTGCTCAATTTAAATTATACAAGGCCTACCTATTCTAAATAGAGCAATTTGAAGCTTAAAAATAAACTGGAGTAACCTCATTTCGCCAAAATTGGAGAGTAGATGAATGCAGCGGCAGTTCCGGGTTGGGAGGAGGTTTTCATACAATTTTCCAATTCTAGTTGTATATGCAACTCTTACGAACGTTAAAATGAAATATAAAGTCATGCAGCTAACGAGTTAACGAGCTAGTTTTCAGAAAACCTTGTTAACACATTGAATCAATGCGTGAACTACAAAGATGTTTACCATCAGCGTTAGTCTCAACTAAACCAGTCTCGACTTTACCGTTTCAATTTTCACAAAATTTCGAGAATATTCTTCAAAATTAGTTTTTTAAGAGTTTTGAATTATTAATTTTATTAGGGTCGTAGTATATCACCCAAATTATTATTATTATCAGTGACTAAATACCTAATAGGCAATTCAGAAGACTGAATTTCAGTCTACTGGTAATACTAACTGACTAATGAAATGATGAAAAACTCGGCGCTTCGTGTCTTGCTAGGGGGGCAAGCCCGCCTCTGGGCTTGTAGGGGGACCCCCCCCCCCCTACAGCGATAATTATAAAAACATGGAAAATGTTTTGGCCAAATTCAGTGCAGAACCTTTAGTCGTAGGTAGGTATAATTCAAAAGTTATGTTATCCCTAGCACCATATAAAAAATAAATGCATTAAGAAAAACTAGGCGCTTCGCCCGTCAAAAACCGGAGTGTCGGAAAAGGCGCGTGACCGTCGCGCGTCCCCCTTCCGCGTTACGTTTTTCGGGTAGTTACCCAAGAGCAATAACATGTTCCATGTCAAAATTATTTTCACCTATAGAAAACGGAATAAAGACTAGACGCTCCACCCAGCACCCCCGGGTTGGGTCAGATAAGGCTGTAGCTACCAATCCTCCTAAACTCAATTAAGCTCACCCATCAAATCAGAGAAGAGTTTGGCATTTGAATTCTGCCGTCTCAGAGAGGCTATCTGTGAATTTTCATCTTCGTGGGACCTCCGGGAGCTAAGTTTGTCAAATCAGAGCCAACTTGAGTGACGCTTTTGGTTTATTAATTTCAATAATGAACCTTTGGAATCGACCAAGAAAAAAAATTTCAACATCCCCTCAAAATTTGATGGTTTACGTTTCAAGGTACGTAGAATCCAAATATCGAATAAACATTTGGCCGTCAGTCCGCCGTACGCGCCACTTAGCATTGACCGATTTTGATTAAATTTGGTATGTAGGCTCCATTTGGGGTCTAGTTGTGCCCCGAAGATTTTGGTTGATGTAGGTCACTTCTAAGGGTTCAAAAATAAATTTTGAAATTTTCAAAACGCAACTCAAAAAATTTCAATATAAAGGTATTGTTTTTCCTTAAATTTAAGATAGTATAGAATTTTTTGAGACCACGCGGAGCCCTGTAGGACAAACCATTTGCTCCCCACGAGATTTTAAGGGTTGGACGTACGATAAATCAGAAAGAAGAGTGTGAATCGCCAAAGAGGCCTAATCTCCGTTCAAATTATAGGTACCTGGCCGAAATACGATCGATGTTTTTCTTCATGTTGGATGGTTGGTGGCTTTGTAGACGAGTGATCTATATAGAAAAATAATAAACCATTGTGTAATAATTTGCAGCGTTTTTGATTCTTTGTTTCAAAGTAATCCATAAAATTTCAAAATTCACGTTTTTCTTTTCAACGATAATTTCTCCTCAAAATTGGATAGCAACTTTTTCACCAAATAAATCTCATCAAAAAAGTTTGACATCAGGAAGAAAGGAAATTTATATCTCTTTCCAACGGTATCCTCATATTTTAACTTACTGAATGAATGAGGAATTTCACCGAATTCTGTTTGCATTTTTCCTGAATAGTTCATGGTGTTGGTTGGATGAAAATCGGGTTGATTTCGGAAAATAAGCCTCCTGTTATTTTTGGGAGACAATCAAAATTCATGATTTCAAAAAATAACCGGGAAAACGGACCTTTTCAAAGTGAAGCGGGAACGCTCCCAGTGTTGCCCGATGGTACGACGAAATCGTGTTATCTAAGAGGAAAGTTATCAAACAAATCAGGGAAAACTTAATTTTCCCCATCTTGCTTTTTCTATTTTTTTCTTTAATTTTTTTATTTCGACCTTTATTTATTTAAATTTGTACGAGCGAACCCAATTACATCATTACATTAAAAAAAAAAAAAGGAATCAAGTTGATAGAAACCAACGAAAAGAAATGAAACTTCTGGAGAAGAAAATATAGAAAAACAAACTGTTCGATTCGAGGCACTGAAAGTTCTGAGTGATGCGATGACTGAGGGGAAAATCTATTAATAAATGACATGAAATTAAATAAAGTAAGGGTGGAACTGAAACTGAATTACTGACCTTACTGGTTTTGTGAAATGTTGCATCTGAGGACTATAGATTTCACGACCTGACGACATAAATGAACTATTCCAGGTTGACATCATCCTCCCAGTTTTTTTAAAGGTTCATATTTTCTACACTGTTTTGTTTATTCGTAAATTAGGAAGTAAGGGCTGAAAGTTTGCCATAGGTGGTTTTTCGAGGTATTGAAATTCCGACATGGTAAAATTCCTCATTCAAGTAGTTACAGTAGTTTTAGTGATACCAGGTCAGAATCACCAAACATCCATAAAAAATGTGAAAAAGTTGGATTTTTGTTGAATAAGTAAAAAATGTATATAATGTTATAGGACTTTTTGTGCGCAAATTAGTTGTAGAATCACCCATTGAAGTTGTTTGGACTTCCCGCCTATTTTGAGGCGGGAGACCAAAAAGCAGTGCTACCAACCCTCAAGTTAGTTCCTAGTTCTGCCGCTTGGCGAATCAGTTCACAATTACTTCTGATCATGCAACCGTTAGGTGGTCCTATTTAGCAATAATGAGCCAGAACTAGAACAGGAGAATAATCATAAGAAATGAATAATTAGGTCCTTCAATGAGCAGAATAGTTCTATGCAGCCGCTGCCATTAAGATCATTGGGGTAACCCTGCCAACGACGCCCGCTCGCCATGTTACTCCGTGCTCCTATCCGATATACCCGCTGTTAATTTTCATCTTAGTTCATCCGTTGTAGATCAATATATATTGTTTTCAAAACTCTTATATTGTGGCCGTTTTTAGTTCTTTATTCCGAGGTAACAAACAGAAGTACTGAAACAACCTGCAGGTGGGTATTCCTGCCTTCTGCACCTCTCACCACTCTGGGTAGCACCACTGACACAATCTGCACCTCAGTAATTGTCATCAAGTAGCGAGGAATTGTTAATACTTTTTTACCTGGGAGGGAGTAAGAGAGAGCAACTAGGCCCTATCCATCCCTGGTTATGTAAATAAAAAGCTTAATCAATCAATCTGCGTGTTTGGCTCTATGAATACGAACAAGATTTTACGGGTTTTTTTCTGTTATCAACGAGTAAAATTTATTGACGAAATTGATAGAGACCGATGACAGTTTTAATAACTCTCTATCGGTCTCTATCAATGTCGTCAACAAATTTTGCTCGTTGATAACTGAAAAACCCGTTGTACGTCGAAAACTCGTAGAAAAGTTCCTACTCAACTGTGGAGTACGAACTTTCCAACGAGTTTTCGACGTACAAAACGCTGACAATGAGGAATTCTTATGAGGATTTCTGTTTGCATTTTTCCTGAATAGTTAATGGTGTGGGACAGATGAAAATCGGGCTGATTTCGGAAAATAAGTCTCCTGTTATTTTTGGGAGACAATCAAAATTTTTAATTTCAAAACTAACCGGGAAAACAGACGTGCAGCGGGAATGCTCGCTGATTGGGCTGTTCGGATCGCCGTCTCCTCCCAGTGTTGCCCATTGGGACGACGAAATCGTGTTTTCTAAGAGAAAAGTTATCAAACAAAAACAGAGGAAACCTAATTTTCCCTATCTCGCTTTTTCTATTTTTTCTTCAGTTTTTCGATTTCGAACTTTACTGTTTCATGAAATTTTGCATCTGGGGACTATGGATTTCTCGATCTCAGCGCTTCAAGCGGCCATAAATGAACTATTCCGGCATGACGTCATTTTCCCGGTTTTTTTAAACATTCGTATTTTCTACACTGTTTTGTTTATTCGTAAATTAGGAAGTTCGGGCTGAAAGTTTGCCTTAGGGGGTTTTTAGAGGTGCTGAATCCGATTTTGGGGTCAAAAATAGGAAATTCCTACAAGGTGAAATTCCTCATTCTAGTTGATTTTGACATGGAAAACCATGAATTTGACTCGGAAATGTTGGTACACTGTGTTAATATATTGGACAACGGTTTCCAGCATTCACCAACCTTATTTACTTGTAAGGCCTGAAAATGTCGAAGCTAAGGTACCTAATACCCGCTGGAGAGCTTTCTATTATTAGAATCCAGGCAATGCTGGAAATGAAAGTTAGTTCGTTATGATCCAATTATTGGACCAAATAACATCAACAAGTTTACAAGAATAAATTCAAAACTCGTAGTTACTTACAGCCCGGGAGCAGGATTTTTAGTGTACCGTACACTTTCTACGTCTAGTGTTCCACCTCCTAATCCAACAGGATTCGCCTTGACAATCGGGTACCCATTTTTATATTCCAATTTGTGCGGCACGCTGAATTGGGTGCGCTGAAAACAAGAATATTCATTAAATCATCAAAAACCATTGCGGGATGAAGATACCTCTCACAGGTTTCACTTCCTCACTATCGAGGATGGGGAAACTGGTCATTTTACTTTACCAATTTCTCACAATCTACTCTTAATCACTCAATTCTTTAATTTTAAGAAAGTTTTTTGTTGCATTTAGAATAGGTAGGTACCTAGTAGTTATGTTGATAAAATAAAGGTACCTGGATGTTCTTATCATTTTTGAAAAACTATGAAGTAGAGCCGTCGAATAGTATTCTGACACACAATAACAGAAACATTTGAAATAGTTGGTGCAAAAATTAAGTAGGTGTCATTGGATTTTGCTTCCGAGTCTACCAAGGTAGCGGAAGCTTTGTTTCCACTTTTCAAGGACGAAAAAAAAAAGTTCTCCAAAATCAAAATTTCCACTCGCGTTTTGCGTTTTAGACCTTTCTGAACAATTTTTGTTCCGTGTCTGTGTGTCTGTCTGTCTGTCTGTCCGTCTGTCATGATTTCCTTGTAACGCGCATAACTATACGAAGTTATTGTCCGATTTCAATGACATTTTCAGGGATTGTGCGGGTTGGTGTGTAGACGGTCCCCTATGAAAATCATTATCCCCGGACTGATAGAAGCGACTGCGCATGCGCAAACGTGAATTCCTTGTAACGGCCATAACTTCTACATTTTACATCCGATTTCAATGAAATTTTCAGGGATTATGTGGATTAGGTTGTAGATGGTGCCCTATGAAAATCATCGTTTCCGGACTGATAGAAGCGACTGCGCATGCGCAAACGTGAATTCCTTGTAACGGCCATAACTTCCACATTTTCAATCCGATTTCAATGAAATTTTCAGTGATGTTACAGATTATTATGCAGATGATCCCCTATGAAAATCACCGCCTTCGGACTGATAGTAGCCATTGCGCTTGCGCAAACATGAATTTCCTTGTAACGGCCATAATTTCTACATTTTCCATCCGACTTCAATGAAATTTTTAGGGATGTTACAGAGTAGGGTTCAGATGGTCCCCTATGAAAATCACAGAGAATTGGTTCTCATAGAGGGATTCATAGAGGGATGGTCTCCTGTGAGAATCTCAAATCCTATCAATTGCAGGTTATCGGTAGCTCAGAGGATAAAGTCTCGTTTTGAGCTCCTAAGGTCGCGGGTTCGAAACCCAGCCGAGGCTATGTATTTTTTTGATCCAATCACATACACCTACTCACTTAATTTTTCATCTTAATTTGATGAAATTTTCTAGGATTAGCGTGTAGATGGTCCCCTATGAGGGTAGTGAAAGGTACTTAGAGATTGCTGTTTTGAGATTAACTACTATGCATCGGATCATCTATATAATCGGGTTATGGATACGAGGAAGCTATGTGCCACACCCACTTGTTTTGTTTTCTTTCGAGGGACTCCATTTACGGTCCCCATATCGAGTATACTCGTCGCGATGTCGGAGTGCGGCCCTTCCTCCTTAAAGATATCTCCCCTGAACCGCCTTTTCAGCGCTATTTTAGGGAGATATCGGTATCAAGGAGCTTTTGACATTTTATGTCTTTCGTGTTCGTAGAAAAATCGTTCACTATTCGTTGGAAAGCTCTAAATTTACGCATAAAGAAAATATAGATATAAAAGATGAAATGTCCCATGTGTTGCGGACTCATATGCAAGTTTTTTTTTTGACATTTTATACGTAAAATCGCGTTTTTGAGGAGGTACTTGTCGAAATTCATATTGTCTTGAGTTTAACTGGAAACAACTTAGAAAACTTCGTCAAACCTCGTTCCGGTTAGTTAGGTATTCACTGCACAAGGAGTTGACCTCAGACACACAGATGCGAAACCAAAGAAGCTGAAAAACCTCCGAAACTCAACTGTTTTTACTTAGTGCATGAATGCAGAGCTACCCTGCCTTTGACGGAGGAGGAAGCAGAAAATTCATAATTCCAAGTCAATAATAGGTATTACTAGAGTACTCGCATGAGCTAAACTGGAGAAAAAACTTGGTTTTCATCACCATCAGCTGTTTTACCAATAACCCTCTAACCAACCTAGGTACTCATCTGAATAACCTATTGTGGAAGCCGCCGGTCTAAAATCAATATCTGCATAAGGATCAATACTTGCAGGTGCCAAGCGACCTGTCTCTGATTGCCTATTATCCTCAACAGAAGAACGACTCACTCAACTACCTGAGAATTGTGAGCTGTATTCCATTTTGTATTTTGTACCGATGTCTTCATACTCAAGACCCTAAACTATCTCAACCCCATCCCAAAAACCAATTTAAAAAATCTTAGAACATTTCCTAGAAGAAAACGTACCTACTTGAAAAAATCATCTATTAAAAAAACCTCCGCTAGTGGTGAATTTGTCCCAAAACACAGGCACCACTGTGTGCCTTAGTGAAGGTGGCTTGGGGACCTACGATTCTGTCTGATACAGGTTTTTCGATATTCTTGATCATTTAAAGAACTATTTTCTTTAATTTAGAACACACCTACTGCATCTTCACTATACTCTACATTGGCGATTCACGAGTTTTATGCAATACAAAAAGTTGTAAAAATCATGATTTTAACTTGAAATACAAAAATTGTTTGCATTTTTAATCGGCGCAAAATTTTCTCAGAGAATAAATTTTTTAATGCAATCTGAATTGTTTCTGAAGAACGGACGGTTTTTTCAAATTCGATTTTGGAGCCAACGCAGGTAGGAATCATCTTAATTTGAAACGTTTAAGTAAATCGAAATTTCGAGGGGAGGTTACAAGCAAGTTTGGAAGGCACATTATTGAAAATAAAAACCAACTTATTGATAGACGTAAACAATGGGGAATTTGCCTCAATTTTAGATTCTGGAATTTCAAGGCAAATCCTATTATAGGGCCCTAGAATAACGTTAAACACTAGGAATAACCAACGGAAAAAATTACCGTAGGAGAAAATGACTAAACAAGTGAACCTCTGTTACAAAACACCGCGAAAATCGGGGAGTATTGTTGACGTCATACGAAAAAAAAAGAAAAAAAACGACGCGAAAGCAACAACAGACAGAGTTCTAGCACGCCACACAAAACGATCCAGTGAAATGGCTACTCGAATAATGTGATTCAAATCTTGAAACTAAATAAGAGAAGATGAAGAATAATAATGCTTGATAAACTAGTAGATAGATTCGTATTGTAAAAAAGTGAGTAATACTGTTTCTTTTGGTCAATTTGGTGTCCGTGTTCTTCCTGCCAGTTCGTGGCGCACTCTTGTGCGCACTACTCGGAAGCTAAAAGTTCGCGTATGTTCCGCTTCTGTGGTAAGCGCCACAGAACCTCCTTTGAAGTCAGATTGGTGGAATATCCGTCACGTTTCAAACATGGCTGCCTCTTACACATTGCCACCACATTTAAAATTTCCATCTTCCTTAAATTCTCTAAATTTTTTGGATGCGTTTTCGAGCAGCTCACTATGGTTTTATTCCATAAAAATAAACCCTCATTCGAAAAAAAAAAAAAAATGTGAGGCAAATTCCCCATTACCTTTCCAATATAGTTGGAATTCTTGGCCGTTTTTTTGAAATAATATCGATGTGGAGGTTCTTGAGAATCGGTCGGGGAATGATAGAATTATTTACGCCAACGTTTCGTTCAATTTATTGAACATCTTCAGGGCTACCTAATACAACAAACAATGAACGAATTAAGTTAGGTAACTGAAGGTAGGTACATTACCATGGCAAATAACAAGTAGTAGGTATGTGTAAAAGCTTACCAGAAAGTTGGAGTAATGGAGTCACATCATGGATTGATCATGGTCTTATTGACTGAGTGAATGCACACTTGTGTGACATTTGGACACTGTGACATTTTTGACTTGTTGAAGATAAGATGGTAAAAGATTTTCATCAGCTATGTAATGAGAAATCAAACAAAAAACTTGGGCTGTGTCAACCTTGTTGATAGCCCAAGTTTTTTGTTTGATTTCTCATTACATAGCTGATGAAAATCTTTTACCATCTTATCTTCAACAAGTCAAAAATGTCACAGTGTCCAAATGTCACACAAGTGTGCATTCACTCAGTCAATAAGACCATGATCAATCCATGATGTGACTCCATTACTCCAACTTTCTGGTAAGCTTTTACACATACCTACTACTTGTTATTTGCCATGGTAATGTACCTACCTTCAGTTACCTAACTTAATTCGTTCATTGTTTGTTGTATTAGGTAGCCCTGAAGATGTTCAATAAATTGAACGAAACGTTGGCGTAAATAATTCTATCATTCCCCGACCGATTCTCAAGAACCTCCACATCGATATAATTACCTCTCCTTCTTCGTTCATTAGCTAGTAGGCCGGTACCTACCTCTCACTTACCTATCGTGAATGTGAGTTGTGATGAAGCATTGTGGATCTACAGTGGGACTAATTGGCCATAAATTGATCTTTTATAAAATCTACAGACCGTTCAGTTCAGCTGAGGTTTCATCGTATTTTTTGTCTCTGAAGCGGAAGTGGAATGGTGGCTGTGGTTCGTGACTGTACGTTTTCAACTGAAAAAATTGACTTATTTCTACTGAAAAAAATTGACTTATTTCTACACACCGTGGAGTCTTGAAACGAATAGCCGGGAAGAAGTGGGAAATGTTCCATCGTCGTTCTGATTTTTATTTTCAGCGGTCCCGAACCATTGTTATTTTGACTGCGGAACACCGGTGACCATAGCAACACTTCAACAGGCTACAGAATTCCCTTAATACGTCGTCCTCTGCCTGTTCGTTAGGCAAACGAAGGTGGTTCGGTTTTTAAAATATCCATTCATGAATAATTTAATGGGATCTAGGGTAGTGGGCGGGAATGTGGTCGAGTGGGGGATGCCGTTGTATGCTCAGCCATCAAATCAATAATAATTTTCATTCTTGACACGGGAATCTTGGCAATTTCTAAAAGGGAAAGTCATGTACCTATCAAAATGCATATTTATGTTTATTTTAATAATAACATTAAGAACAAGTTGGTTCCTTAATCAAAAGAGGAATGTATATTTTCCTACATTATGTGTAGAGAATACTCATGCATTGGTGTTGAGCAGGTAAACTCAATGAAAATAGCGTAGTTAAATGAAGTAGAAAATAGTTTATTCTAACATAGTAGCAAGGTGGCATGAACATAATTAATTACATGAATTTTTTTTTAAACCTCCCCTGAAGGACTAAAGGCCTCTCTGACGGGAGGAGGCACCCCATAAAACAAAATAAATAAGAATCATGTTCAGAATTGTTGATTTTTTCAGAGTCCTGGCGTTTTAAAGGTCTAATAGTATCTAATTTCATTCGAATTTGACGGTTCAAGTGTAGTTTAGGGATGGGTATCGATACTCGATATTTTAAAATATCGATACCTTTGCACCGATACTCGATATTTTAGTATCGATACTGCGCTATCCGATATTTTTGGATATCGATACTTTGGATCCGATATTTCTAAATATCGAATATCGATACATTTCTTGCGGAAAATTCAACAGAATGGCTAAAAAATTAAGAAGGTAGAGATAGATTCTTTCAGGTCATTACTCTTTGGTTGCACAAATACCGTTAATATCATGGAGAAAATCACTCTGCTTGGACTCTTGATTGTAAAAAATTAATAAACATTGTTGAAAAAATTATTTTTCTTGGGAATATTGGGTTATATTGATAGTTTGTGACACAAAAGTATCGATACTCGATATTCCAAAATATCGATACTTATGCCCAACGATACTTGGAATATCGATACTCGGATACGATACAGTATCGATACAAAATATCGATACTTTTGCAACGATACCCATCCTTAGTGTAGTTCCGCAGGTGATTTTCCATTGGCAAGCGGTAGTGCCCGGTGTCGGAAAAGAATTTTCCGCACTTTCTTAACACACTCGACGCTGGCCCTGCCACTGCGCCAACCCCCAGGACTGAAAACTTCTGTGGCCCGCAATACGCACCCGCAATGGGAGAAAATACGCGGAAAATCACCTATTTGGAAAAACATCTTGGTTATTTTGCTTCTTGCAAAACATCCAAAACGGCAAACAAGTTCATTTGGGAGCGCGAAAGAAAAATAGTACTCAAAACAATCGATAAAATACAATGTAGTTATGGAGAACGTCACGACTGGCATTCCACTTGTTAGGGTGAAATTTACTATTGAAAACACTTCGATTTGAAAACGATGCACTCTAGCGGCTAACTGGGGATGTACTGAATGGGTTTCATCAGGAACTGACCCCATTCAACGATTTCCAAAGTAAATCTGGATGTCCGAAGAAAGTGAGGTTCAACAGAGGGTCCCGTCATGGATGTCATGACGCCAGTACTCGGCGAGCACCGGCGCGTCATATACGTCATGACACCAGCGTCGAGAGTGTTGAACATTGAGATCGGTTCGTCTTCCATTGCCTTTATCCTATTTTTCAGTATTCGAACATGTCTTTCCGCTAAACCGTTTGATGCTGGATGCCCTGGTGCAATCAATTTTTGAACAATTCCAAATTCCCTGCAATATTTTGTAAAAATTTCGCTCGTAAAAATTGTCGCGTTATCTGAAACAATAGCTAGAGGATAACCATGTACAGCAAAAATATCATTGAGCAATTCGACAGTTGATTCAGATGTTGGTGCTGACTTTAGAATTTTGATTTCGAAAAATTTGAAAAATAATGGGGTATTTCAGTCAATTTTTTTTATTTTTTTTATAACTATAATTTTATAACTATATAATTATCGAGAGGGTGGTAATGACCTACCGAACTGTATGACGCTGAATGGTCTCCGGGAGTCAGAGCCAGAAGCCATAGCTGAGCTCTTTGCAACTCACTTTTCATCTGTGTTTGAGCCTCCGGTCTCATGTGTACCGGCTTATCCGCTCCGGGACGTGTTGTCGCTGGGCTCTCTCTCGATTTCTGAAGACAATGTTATTCACGGGCTGGCTTTATTGGATGTGAGAAAGGGGATGGGTCCGGATGGTGTTCCACCAGTACTGCTGAAGTTTTGCGCAACCGCTTTATCACGTCCTCTCACACTACTTTTCAATAGGTCGCTCGAATCTGGCTGTTTTCCCGAGAAATGGAAGTCCTCCTATGTTACACCCGTGCACAAGTCCGGAGATAAAGGCTTCGTCATCCACTACCGGCCCGTATGCTCCCTGTCCTCCATGCCTAAACTGCTGGAGAAGTTAGTCGTGGACCAGTTGTCACTCAACTTCAGTTCCTTCATTGCGATTGAACAGCATGGATTCGTCCGGGGCCGTTCAACAACAACTAATCTTCTTGAGTTTCAAGACTTTGTGATGGACGGTTTTCGGGAGGGACTCCAGACGGACGTGGTGGCGACGGATTTCGCCAAGGCCTTCGACAAGTTGTCACATATCCACCTCTTGACTTTGCTGGAGTCATTGGGGGTCTACGGGTCGTTCTTGGAGTGGATGCGCACTTACCTTGTTGGGCGGAGGCTTGTTGTACGAGTGAAGGGTGCTCTCTCTTCCCCTTTCACTGCCAGCTCTGGGATCCCGCAGGGTAGCCACTTGGGACCGTTGTGCTTCCTCATTCTTATAAATAGCGTTGTGGACGTCATTGAGGCCGATGGTGTGCGTGCCTTGCTCTTTGCGGATGACCTCAAACTGCTACATCGCATTGGATCTCTGGATGAGTCCGGGATGTTGCAGGGGGCGGTTGCTCGTTTGGAGGATTGGTGCGAGGCGAACCATCTCTACCTCAATCATTCTAAATGCTCAGTGGTGTCTTACCATCGTCTGTCTCAACCAGTTGTACACGATTACATCCTCTGCCGCAAATCACTTCGAAGGACAACTGAAGTTGTCGACCTGGGAGTCCTTTGTGATGAGCGATTGAGTTTCTCCAATCATATTGAGGGGCTGGCTGCAAGAGCAATGAGGGCCCTCGGTTTCATTAAAAGAAACACTCGTGAGTTTTGTAGTATTGTTGCCATTGTGTCACTCTACAAGGCCCTTGTGTTGCCCTTGCTAGAGTATGCCTCTATAGTCTGGTCTCCTCTATACGCTGTTCACAAATATCGCCTTGAACGTGTTCAGAAGAGGTTTTTGCGCTATGTTGCGTATAAGATGGGGATCTCTTCTGAGGACATTAATTATGAGGTCATACTGCAAAGATGCTGCCTGAATACCCTCGAGAGAAGACGGAGTTCAGCGGACCTCGTGCTCCTATACAAACTTCTAAACAATGCCATTGACTGCCCCTCGCTGCTCCAGAAGCTGAACCTTGCCGCCACCCGTACATCCACCCGCTCATCCACTTTGTTTCATGTTAATTTTTCTGCCACAAACTACGACCAACACCGTCCCCTAAACCGGCTACCCCGTAGTGCAAATCTCTTTCTCACCACTTATCCACATTTTGATTTCTTCCATAGTCCCTTATCATCGCTTAAATCCTTAGTTTCCTCTTCACCCATCCTATTCAGTTAGCTCCCTTTTCCTTTCATTGTAATTGTATTTTCTCGATCCCCCCTACCCTATAGTTAGTTATCTATAGTATTTTTCTATTATATAAGTTCTTATATAAGTTGAATACAACTGTAATATGTTGATTATAAATTGGGCTTGCCCGTTAATAAATAAATAAATAAATAAATAACCCCCCCTCAAACTTTGTCACTTTACGTTTCAAGGTGCGTAGAAATTTGCAATGTCCGTCCGCCGTCCCCCGTCCCCGGCACTTTTCTTAGCAACACTGGACCGATATGGTTCAAATTTGGTATATGGGCTCCATTTGGGGTCTAGTTGTGCCGCGAAGCTTTTGGTTGATGTAGGTCACTTCTAAGGGGTGAAAATTAAGGGTTGAAATTTTCAAGAGTGCCCTAGCTCGAAAACTCTCGAAATAAAGGTATCGTTTTTTCACCAATTTTAAATAGTATTGAATTTTTAAAAATTTTTGAGACCACCCGGAGCTCTGTAGGACAAACCGTTCGGTCCCTACGAGTACTTGAAGGTTTTCCTTCGATAAAACAGAATCATGAGTGTGAATCGCAAAAGAGGTCTAATCTCCATTCAAATTTTATCGGACTAAAATGCGATCGCTGTTCATTTCTTCGATTTGTATACAGTTTTGCCTTCTGCGTAACCAGTAATCAAATTTCAATATGAAGCTTTCTATTTTTCCAATCGAGTGTGAAGCGTTTAGTTCTTTCTAATAAACTTGATTGTGAAGGTGTGAAGCCAGTATGGTGTGGTAGGTAGTACCTAGCTGGTAGGTAAAAAAAAGTTGGTATGTAAAAAAAATGTCTGCCAAGTTGGGTGGGCAGTATAGCTTCCTCACTCATTGTAACATGGACGTATAGAATCAGTTGGCGAAAAAATTATGATTCAAAGAGTTATTGAATGCCAAAATATTAGCGGTCCACCGTCTAGGACCTAACCCACACAACAATCCCTGAAAATTTCATCGAAATTGGTTGAATAGTTGCGGAGTTTTGGTTGTAACAATAAATTTAAAGTTCGTGCATGCGCAGCGGCTATAGCTTGACCAATTTGATTGAAACTTATAGGGTGTCTCTTAGAAGGTAGTCCCTAACTAACCTCCAAATTTGAGCAAAATCGGTTCATTAGAAACCAAGAAACCGAGGTTCCAGGAAATTCACGTTTGCGCATGCGCACTCGCTCCTATTGGTCCGAAGGTGCTGAAAATTATAGGGGACCGTCTAGGACCTAACCCGCACAATCCCTGAAAATTTCATCAAAATCGGACCACAGGTTAGTATAGTTTTGCCCGGGACAAGGATTGACCACAGACAGACAGACGACCGACAGACAGACAGACCGACAGACAGACACGGAACCAAAATTGTTCGGGAAGCTCTAAAACACAAAAAGCAAGTGGAAATTTTGATTTTGGAGGACATTTTTTTTTTCACTTCTTTCACGAATACAAAGCTTCCCTACCTTCGGTAGTGAGGAAGCAAAATGTTGGTGGGTAAAAAACGCTGCAAATCATTGCTCAAAAGCTTCTTCATTCTTCAGATCACTGATCAGCTGAGTGAGCTCCGAAGCCATTTTCAATCCTACTGAATGGAAGTGCTCTTCCAGGCGTCTTCAGCATTCGAGGAGATCTTCTTCACTACAGATCACTGATCAGCTGAGTGAGCTCCGAAGTCATTTTCAATCCTATTGAACGCAGGAAGCTGAAATTTGAGAGGGAAGGTCAAGGGAGAATACAGATGGTGGTAGGTGCTATTGATGGAGAACCAGTGATCTATACAGAAGGGTGATCTATACAGAAAATAATAAACCTTTTGTAATAATAATAATAAATATTTCGTAAAATTTTCGCTCGTAAAAATTGTCGCGTTATCTGAAACAATAGCTAGAGGATAACCATGTACAGCAAAAATATCATTGAGCAATTCGACAGTTGATTCAGATGTTGGTGCTGACTTTAGAATTTTGATTTCGAAAAATTTGAAAAATAATGGGGTATTTCAGTCAATTTTTTTTTTTTTTTTTAAAGGGTATGGCTCAGGAATAACGGTAATCGGGTCTGTTCGTCGAGAAAATGTTTTTAAAAAATCAGAGAAGCTAAGGAAAGTTGAAGATTTGAATGGTGTGACGTAGCTAGCCAATCGTGACGTAGCTAGCCAACTGTCTTTGAAAAAAAGTATCCATGCACAGAAACCCTTGGGGGACCTCTTGGATACTACAAAACACCACTCACACAGGCGCGCGGCGCAGTCCTTGCCTAGTGTGTGTGCATTTATAGCGGCCCGCCTTTTTCAAACGTGTGATCTCTTTAATTAATTTTTCTACCACATTTTATAGTATCATTGGGCTAGAAGTTGGGGTATATAGGTTTTCAAGGGTGCTGAATCCAAATTTGAGGTCAAAAACCTGAATTTCCGACCCACCGAAATACCCCATTGTGGCACTCTTCAATCAAATACTCCAGTTTGCATGCATACTCTGCACATAAATGCAGGGAATGACATACACATCGAACAACAACTAAATCTGGGACAATTGCTTTTAGGAGAACAGAAAAGGAAGGTCGGGCTCCTACCATCACATTTGCATTATCAGTGCCGATCCCTATTAGGTTCTCCAATTTTAAGTTGTCCATCTCCAACTGAGTTTTAACTGCTGTGAATATTCCCTCAGCCGTTCAGTTTTCTATTGTGACAATCCTGTAAAAAGTTGTTACAAGCCGTTTTTTTTTTCTTTGAGAAAGTACCTATTTGATTATTATGCACAAGTTTTGGTGGTGGTTACAACTGTGCTCTCATCTATAATAAGTGAATAGTTGGCGTCATGCACATCTTCCACTAGGCATTCTAACATACTTGGCCCAACCACATTTTTAATTAGCATAGTACACTCAGCTCTATGAAGCTTGATATCAGTTAGTAAGGCCGACTCAGTGTCCAACGTTTTGACTGGTTCACTCAAATGATTTATGCAGTTGATTGAACAATGTTCTGCTACATAGGCACTTAGTTTTAATTCAATAATTTTAATTGCGCGAGGTTTGGCACAGAAAACAGTGAGTGGTTTTGTTGACTGGACAACTAGAGAATGTTTGGCTGCTCGCTTCTTAGTTTTAGCGTGGTTAACCGAGTCTTTTTTGTGCGCAATAAGGGAACACTTGCAGTATTTACAGTAAGCCCTCGAAGAATCATTCGCATCGCTTGTAATCCAATCTGTAAATAAAGTAACTACTCAAGCAACTACTCATTCCTAATTAAAATCAATCATACTCGATGCAAGAACAATTGTTAGCCAAGTGTTAGTATACGCCTAAACAAAACAAGCACTATTGCAGTCAAAATGCACGCTTACCTTTCAAATCCTTTTCACTTTCCCAGCTCTTCAAGTACCCTTGAGAGTACTTCCAACATCCAGCTTTGGGTCCAGCACTTGCCATCGCATTAATATATATAGTAAAGTAATGATATGTTGTGTGCTATGATGCCTAGTGAGTAGAATATTATTGAGGTAAGATTGGCCAATCTAGACTTGTGGTGACCTTGTCTATTGAACCAAGACGTTCCCCATGAGTCCCTGGGATAAAACGGATTTGTTCAATAAACAAGTTCACCAAAAGTCTAGATTGATGAAGCTGACCTCAAAAATATAGTAGAGTATTAAAAAAGACACTAATAGACGGACGAAATATACGCATACGACTAGGAGCACGAACGAACGAATAAAACTAAACTTCGAAAATGCTTGCAAAAGATCACAGAGTAACGGAGACAAGTAAAAGATCAAAGATCGAAGAAGAGCTTCTTCTTCTTCTTCCACTTCCGAGTTAATTGTCCTGGCCTCAGCCATGCCGGACATAAGTATGAAGAAGAGCAGAGAACTACAAGCAGGCATGCCTCAATCAGGGCAGTGGTAGTAACTCCAAAATTAGTGTCCCATTGAGCTCACGATAGACATTGGTGAATTCGGTGAAGTTTTTCACTCCATCGAATATCCATATATTACCTACTGCTATTTTAATTGCTGATTCATTTTTATTCTCCCCAAATCCGGTAAAAACCCCCGAAAAACCCCAAAAGATTTCTTCCCCCAAAATCCCCCTGTCTAGAAACACACAGTCCGCGCCACGCATTGACCTAGTATCCAATAGTGGGATACTAGGTCCATGGCGCCATGCCATTTGGAGAAGTAGTGAATGGCCACCTTTAAGGTTTGTTCGGCTAATGATTCCGAATGGTTTGGAATGGTTCCCACCTCCTTTGGGGCGTTCGTTTAGGCCCAGAACCATGGACCTAGTATCCCTACTAGGATACCTAGGATACTAGGTCCATGCCCAGAACTGGTTCGGAACTGTCAGTCTGCTGTTCGTTTAGGCATCCGGAACCGTCTAGAACCAGTTCTACCAGTTCTGAGATTTTCTCGGGATCAACAGTCCCACACATGCGCACTAGATAATAGAGAGTTCCTAGTAGGGTCGATCCAGCGCGCTGGAACCGGATCATCCTCCATGTTTTCAATATGGCGCAATCAGGCGCGCCATATTCGCCTCCTAGTGGCCGTATCTGATTTGGCACTGGATTGAGAGTGTGTGTGTAATACGTCATTGTAACCCCCTTTTTCTGATAGGGAACCCTCGGAAGGGAGCACGTTAGGAAGTTTAATGATAAATCCTAACCAAGTCTAGTGATATTATTTAACTTAGCTGAATGCGGATCTTACTTACCGTAGCTGTCTGAGTGTCCTCTCGGGAGTAGTACTGCCACCACCTACTAAAGTAGTAGGACTTAGTCAGGAGACTAAGTTAGAAAGTTATGATTTGAATAAAAGAATTTACTAGCAAATGAAGTTACGTTACTGTTATATTTGCAAGAATAAAATGAAGTTAATAGCATGAGTTTACTTTACTTGTGTTGTGTACCTGGTCAGTGGGAGTAGTCAAAGAAAAGGTATAAGTACTTCCGTACGTGAAATGTATTTACGAAAAGTATCAATCAACAAAAATAGAAATCTGTAGGTATTACTCCTACCTAGTTAGTCGACTTTTAGGAACTTAGTCTTACTAGAGAAAGTATCGTGGTGGTCACTGAAGGTGGTCACCAAAGGTGGTCACTGAAGGTGGACACCACGAGGTAATTTCGTCAATCACAAAATACAAGAAAAGAATATCAGTTTGGACAATGAAAATTATACTTAAAATTACGGGGGAATTTAGGAAAGGGCCATTCTCAGTCTCTATCTATTTTCAGGTATTCTAAGCGCCTGCTTCGCGATCTTTGAAGGAAAGAAAATCACTATCCCTAATTATTTATATACAGAAAAGTCACTCCTACCAGTTGCAATAGTCCGTGGAGGGTAGGTGCTGTCGTCGTCTTGTAGTCTTGAATGTTGAAGAAGTCGGAGGCAGTCAGAGTCGTTGGATCCAGGAGGTGGACAGTCGATGATCCCAAGGGTGAACAGGCAAGTATCGGGGGGCCCCAGTCTCGGCAGGCTTGTACTCTCATACACTTGAGAGTCACTCAAGGAATCCAATGTAAGGGCAGTCAGGTGAAACCAAGAGAGTCACTCAAGGAATGAGGTAGGGGAGCGCCGTCAGGGAGGTGCCTCGATTCTGGAGGGGGTCGAGTGGCGAGGGCGCGCATGCGCGCGGAGGGGGGGCGCTGCTGGTGGCACGACTGGTGGCGGTGGAGGCAACTCCTCGGCTGCTGGTGCGGTCATCGGCGGCGACCCTGCGGACCTTGCTCATGGGCGTTTCGTGGATGAAGAAGATGACCTAACCGTGATCCGGAGGGGTGGAACTCTCCGGTCACACTTCCCCCCCCCCTTTGAAAGCCGATGTCCTCAGCGGCGCATCTTCCGTCTGTGGGTTGGGTGGTTGCGGCTTCCAGGGTTTGGAGGTGCTTGGCTCGGCAACCTCTACACGCAGCGTTGTCAGGGTTCTGACGATGGCGAGGGTCCTTACAGGTTATGGGTCGTCCATCAATGGCAGCTTTCTTGGCTCTTCGCAGGAAGGCTCGACAGGCCTCACACCAAAGGCGTGAGTTGTGGTCCCTGGTCCTTCTGCAGGCAATGCAGCGTCGCTCGGCCACTGGTCTATCCTCCTCCTCAGACTGAGATTCGTACACGGTTCCTTCGGCTTGGGGCAGCTCACTCCTGGACGTGGTGGGCGCAGTGGCGACAAGCTCTTCACGAGGCATTGACGAGACACTGGCGGGCAAGCTTTCACGCGACGTCGAGGGGGCACTGGCAGCTAGGTGTTCATGAGACGTGGTTGGGGCGCTGGCAGCTAGGTTTTCGTGAGACGTTGCTGGAGCGCTGGCATCCTGTTCGGCATCATGTAGTTGCCAACTGACATGTTGTCGCAGCTCGATCAAGATGGCTCTTGCTATGGCTCCTGAGTCGTGGATCGGTGAGTAGGCGGGTGACTGCTTCTGGACGATCAACTCAGCAATTCTGTCAGCCCACTGTTGGGGATCTTGGGTGGGCGGCAGCTGCTCGTTCATGAGGGCCACCACTTCTCTAGCAATGTCCGCCGACGTGGGTATGTTGACCTGGGGTTGCTGTAGTTGCTGGGCCACGGCTCTCGCGATCTCTGCCGCATCGACTCTGGGGCTCTCGCGGGGCTGCGTTCCTCTTATGTTTTCCTGCAGGACTCGCATAGCGCTAGCATGTCTGTGCCAGCCTTCCTCCAACTCGTTTTCGTTTGCTGCACCGTACATCATCTCTGCACCGGTTTCCAAGACGGTCCACTCCTTATCGAGGTCTTTTGGTCGGGTTCTAGTTCTGGGTGGTAACGCTCTAGGGGGTGGTAACTGGGGTTCCACTGGTGGTTCTGCATCAGGGCTCCTGTCACGACTCTCCTCCTCGTCCAATCTCCTCTCCACATCCTTTATCATGGCTCGCAAGTCTTTCGACATTACTGCACCCCGTCTGTAAAACACACGCACCTTCCTATTATAGCACTGGCATTACTTTCTACACTTTCTACACTACTTTCCATTTCTACATTCTGACATTGTTAGCTACTTTCTACAGGTGTGCTTGTTATTTACTACTGGGTTGCCAAGTGTAACGTGTTATGTGGTTTGACTGACTCGACTGGGACTGGGCCTAAGATGGTAAAAGGGCCTAAATATAGCGAACCTCAACGACTTGACCAACTCTTTCGACAAACACGGTGCTATTTAAAATGGAACAGGGGAAATGTCGGCCCACGATCGTTCGCGCGCGCGTTCGCGAAACATCAAGGGTCGGCATGGAACGCGACAAGCAACTGGTAAGTATGAATTACACATAAAATATCATGAATAAGTTTTTTTTTTTTTTTTTTTTTTTTTAAGTTGTTACTATTTACATTTGAAATTTTACTTTCTTATTTAACCTTTCTTTTGTTTCAGGTTTCGGGTGCTTCGAGGGTCGTCCAGAGTGCAGTTGCTGGTAATCCTTTTTGGGAAGCCGGCGCAGCTGGCGATGTGCAACCACAGCAGTCTTCTGGGATTCTTCTTCAGGCAGCACTTCAGCAGGAGGACTCTCTTTCACTGGGTCTTCGGGTTCTGGGGATTTTCTGGGTTGTTGGACTTCAACAAACCGGGCTACAGGATACGTGTCTTCATCGTCGGGGATGAGATCGTCAATCTCCATGTTGCAGGGTACGGGTTCCAGGTCGCTGGTCGGCCATGGGTGCAACAGGTGGGGTGACGCAGGCATCGTCGGGAACTCCTCTTTCAAATGCAGGTTTGAGACGTCCCAGGTGTACTACCTGGCAGCGGTCCGTGGGATCTGCTACCTCGTATGTCACTTCTGAGAGACGTTTCACAATCCTCATGGGTCCAACCCAAGGGCTCCAGAATTTGGACGATACTCCGGGAGGCGGTACCATCTGGCGCAGGTATACTCTGTCGTTTACGCTGAAGTAACGAGGGGTTCGACGTGCATTTGCGATTCGGGATCGCTTCATCCAGGCTTTCCGTATGGCTTTTGCTGCTGCTTTCTGGGCTCTCTTAACGTGTACAAACGTTCTGTCGTGACTAGACGGAGAGTCCAGATCCAAGGCGGCGGCAACAGGCAGGCGGATTTCCCTTCCCAAGTGTAACATATTGGGAGAATATCCTGTGCTTCCATGTGGGGCACTGCGATAGACGGCTAAGGCCATCGGCAGTACTTCTTGCCACAGGTTGGTCTTGGGTGACAGCTTGGCAATGATGTCGGCCAAGGTTCTGTGAAAGCGCTCACAAATTCCGTTGCTTTGGGGGTGGTACGCGGTTGTCTGTACCTTCTTAATCCCCCAAGCGGCGCATAGTTCTTGAGTTACTGCGGCTGTGAAAGCAGTCCCACGATCCGAAATCAGTTTCTCCGGAACTCCATGCGTGGGGAAATACTGCTTCGTTAGGACGTTGACCACCACCTGGGCTGTTGTGTTTGGCACGACATAAGCCTCGGCGTATTTGCTGAAGTGGTCGACGACCGTAAGCAAGTACTTCACACCGTTGGTCGTCGCGAGAGGTCCAACGGTGGTCTATCCCCACTATCTCTCCAGGATGCGATGGAAGTTCTGGCTGTTGGATCGGCGGGTCCAGCCGATTTGGTGTCTTTCGTCGTTGGCAGACGGCGCAGGATCTGACGTAGTCTCTGACGTACGACGTCAACTTTGGCCAGACTCCGTATTTCCTGACAGTCGCGTCTGTTGTGTCTATGCCTGGGATGTCCTGCCCATGGACTGTCGTGGCAGACCTGCAGAATTTGATGGCGAAGGGAGCCGGGAATCAAGGGGACCAATAATTCTCCGGTATCTACGACCTTGGAGGCCATCCAAACTCCATTCTCCAAACGGGCAGACCATCTTGCTGGGTTCTTCTGGACTTCCAGAATCCAGGGGTCGACTTGCTGCGAGGAGATGAGCATTTCTCTCGTCAGCTGAAATGTGTTTATGCTCGCAATGATGACTCTGCTCAGGGCGTCAACGTTCTTCAGCTGGCTTCCGGGTCGGTAAACAGGATCGAAATCGTATTCCGACAAACGGAGGATCCAGCGGCTGATCCGGTGCGTTGGATCTCGCAGATTCATTGCGGCTGTCAAGGCGCGATGGTCGGTCTCCAACCGGAAACGTCGACCTAGTAAATATGGCTGAAAATGGGAGACCGCCCACACTACCGCCAGGAGCTCCCGTTCAGTCGTCGAGTATCGCGACTCTGCGGAATTTAACTTGCGACTCGCGTAGGCAATGGGGTGGATCTCGCCATTGTGTTCTTGGCTGAGCACAGCTCCTAAGGCTATGCCTGATGCGTCGGTTGAGAGTATGAACGGCAGTTCAAAATCCTGGATAGGCGAGGACGGGGCTGGTATGGAGGATCGTCTTCAGCTGGTCGAAGGCCTTCTGATGTTCGTCTGTCCATACAAAGGGCTCGTCCTTACGCAGGAGCTGGGTTAGCGGAGCAGTGATCTCTGAGAACCTGCTTACAAACCGCCTATAAAAGCCAGCGAGACCTAGAAAGGCTCGTACCTGCGTGGCGTCCGTGGGTACTGGGTACTTCTGAACACAGTCGATCTTTGACGGTTCCATCTGCAGACCTTCTTCAGACACAATGTGTCCCAAGTAGTTAACCTGCGTGCTCAAAAATGTGCACTTCGCAAGGTTAAGCTTCAGCGCGGCGTGGTTCAATCTTTCCAGGACTTGTCTTAACCGCACCATGTGGGTTTCCACATCTGGCCCGAAAACAACGATATCATCGAGGTATACGAGACAAGATGATCCCACAAGTCCCTCCAGGACGCAGTTCATCAGTCGTTGGAAAGTTGCTGGCGCATTTTTGAGTCCAAAGGCCATCTTGCGGTATTGGAACGTCCGGCCCAGCGTCGTGAAAGACGTCTTCTCGCGGTCCTCTGGTGCTATCGCTATCTGGTGATAGCCTGCCGTGAGATCGAGTGTCGTGAAGAAGCGGCTACCTCCGAGAGACTCGAGCGTCTCTGTCAGGTTCGGCAAAGGGTAGGCATCGCTCTTCGTTGCGTGGTTGAGTGCCCGGAAATCAGTACAGAACCTATACTTTTGGCTCTGTCCGGGTGGCGTCTTTTTCTTCACCAGTACTACCGGTGCTCCCCAGGGGCTGGTGGAATGTTCGATCACCTCTGCTTCCAGCATCTGGTTGAGCTGCTCTTCAACGATGGTTCGTAGAGCGTGAGGCACGGTGTACGGCTTCTTGTAGATTGGTGGGTGAGAACCTGTTTCGATGCGATGCACCACTTGCATTGAGCATCCCTGAGCGTCAGGCCGCTGAAACAAGTTCTTGTATTCACTGAGAATACGGGTGACGTAGTTGACATCCTCTGTTGGTAGGTGCTGGAGCTGTTGGTTCAGCACCGAAAGCAGATCGGGGACCGGATCATCCAGGTCCTCAATCGGGAATTCTTCCGACGAATCGAGTATGGGACAATCATCCGTGATGGGTTCCTCTTCGTTCACCGGTCTCAAGAGGTGAGCAGAGTCGAAGGCGTGCGGTCCACCGACGAGCGCAATGCGGGGGCGCATTGGTTGTGCGATATCCGGCATGGGTACAGGTCTGGCAGGCGAGAGATATCCAGTGATAACATCGCTGATCACTATGGATTGGCCGGTCTTGGGGTGTATCATCCTAACTTCGCAGCTATCCAGGTGGATAGACGCGGGAATTCTCCGAAGCAAGTCCAACCCAAGTAAGTCCAATCCTGAGTGGTCTCGTGCAAAAATCCGAAAGGCATGCGTCAATTTGATAGGACCAATTGTAACCTCTAGGCGTTGTTGTCCTAGGAAAGGCATCGGTTGGCCGTCAGCTCCCCAAGCTTGAATCCGAGTAGGCACGATGGGTACACCAGGAACAGGATGCGTCAGAACGGAGATCTGGGCACCAGTGTCGACGATCAGCACTCTGTCGTGTCCACTTAAGTTGACTTTGATCCGCATCGTTTGCTTGAACGGCGAGTCAACAGCTGGTAAGCAGACGTCGGGCTCTTCTACTAGTGGAGTAGAGGTTGAAGGTATCTCGACGTTCTTCGGTTCCGTCCTAAGTGCGACCGCCTGATGAGGGTTCGGCTCATGCGAGGTACTCGTGAGGGCTAACACCTTTCGGGGTTCTGGTCGTTTACTTGCTTCGTGTTGCATGTAGGATTCGGTTTTCTGAGGGCACTCTGCCTCAAGATGACCATAGTATCCGCAGTAATCGCACATTGGCTCGTCTGAATATTGGCGGGTTTTTACGCGGCACTCCGAATCCTTGTGTCCGTAGAGTCCGCAAAACTCGCAGGGGTAATTCTTCGGATTCTTCAAACAGCTCGCGGGAAAATGTGTCATGCTGCCGCAGAACAAGCAGGGTTTGTGTGGCAATCCCATAGCTTTTCAGCGTATTGGCGGAGGACTAGGAGGTCTCGGGATGTTGGGACATCCGGATGCGATGTGTCCGAGTTCTTGACATCGGTAACAGCGTTTGTCTTGCACTTGGATACGGGCAACATTCCAAGGGTCGGTACTGCGAGGTTCTAGAGCATCCTCTAATTGTTCCGCCTTCTTCATGGCTTCTTCCAGAGAAGCTGGAGGATTGTTGACAAAATATCCCGCATACGTTCCAGGAAGACCCTTCAAAAAGGCCTTAACAGACCGTGCTGCTATCCATGTCCGCTTCTGGGTGGCATCCATGAGCATGTCGTCCGCACGCGAAGCTTGCGTGGCTGTATGTCGAACACGTTCGGCGAATTGTCGAAAAGTTTCGCCCGCTGATTTTTGGATTGTCCAAAGCCGCTCGGCAGCTTTCTCGGGGTCGTCACGTCCGTACCAACGGAGTAAGGCACGTCGTAGTCCTTGGTAGGGCTTGTCTCCTTCAAGCAGATGTCCATTGTCGAGTAGGAAGGTCTTGGCAGTTCCTCTGAGCTTGATCCGTAGTAGCTGTACTCGTAGGTTATCGGCCAGGTCCTTCGTGATTCCGTCGAAAATATCGAAATACGTTCCGATGGACACGGCTTCAATTTCATCAGGATCCCAGGGGTCGATTTCCATAAGCACAGACCGCGGAATCTGCTCGGCTAAGGGCTCAGTTGGTTTATCGCTGAGCGCCAGCTCGAGGCGATTCATGGCCTTCGCGACAGCGTCAAGGGCACGATCAGCATCCGACATCATTTTGAAATCAAAGGATTTCCGTCCTTCCATAAAGTGAAAAAATAAAATTCAAAAAGGGAATGAAACTGAGGGTTTCGATTCCAAATACGCGTTCAAAATTGCACTTCACACACACGAACACTCGAATGTTTCCGTCGCGCCGCGAGATCGACTGTAGGCCGACAAGAGTGGGGGTGGGCAATTTGAAATTGTATTGGGAATATGGTTGAAAGAACTTAAAAACTACCACCGATAGGTAAGCTCTTTGCCTTCACCAATTTGTAGTGCTTTAATTAAATTGTATTCAAAATTCTATATTTAATTAGGGGAAGGTGGTCAAGGGTGGTCTATGGTGGTCAGGCAAAAATAAAATTGGCCTGGACAGGTCCTAAGGACACGGTCCCTTGAGGGTGGTCAGACAAGGTGGGCAAATATGGTGAGCAAAAGTTACGAAGGTGGGCAAGAGGTGGGCAAGGTGGACTATGACCACCAAACAATTCCAAAAGTTAAGATTGGGGGTCAACGACTACGGACTTCAATATCAAAAAGTTAATGTTGATATAAGGGATTTGTAAACAATACAACGTGGGGTGGGCAAACAAGGTGGGCAAAATGGACTATGGTGGTCAACCAAGGTGGGCAAAATCTCTTCAATTTTCTGATAACGGTGGTCACGGGTGGTCTTAGGCAGTACCACAAAGAAACGAGGTGGTCAATGGTGGTCCACCAAAATATATCGCAAAATATGATTCAAATAGCAAACTTACGGCTATACATACAAGAAATCAATAAATATGCAATAAAAGGGTAAGTACCACACGATAAAACCGCTATCCAAGGGTCCTAGAGCCACTCCTTGTTTGTTACTAAGGGGATTTGCAAAAAGGGATGGGACAAAAAGGGAAATGACCTCCTCTATTCCTTCACGGTTAAAAGAGGTATAAAAGGGTCAACAGCTGAGGGCTGAAAAGGGTCGGAATCGGAATCGGGATTTCCCAAGGGTTCAACTACCCTTGTCTTGATGAGGTCAAATACGGTCAAAAAGGTTCGTGACCTGAGGTCGGGAGTCGTTACCTGAGGAATTATTCGCACAAAAATTCTCAACAAAATGGACGTGATTCTTACCTTTCTTTGGGAAAATATTTGCTTCAAGTTACGAACTGGGTGTGGCTTTCCAAACTATCTACCGTATGCAAGGAAATTTCGCTATATGCACAGGAGGATTCCTGCCGCTCTAAATTTCTAGGAATTCAGAAACCTGAAAAATCCTGCAAGGGTGGGCAAAAATATGACCACAGCAGATGGATGGTGGTCCAAAATTCAGACCAGGGTGGGCACAAAATATGACCACCTTAAGCAAAATAACGACCACGGTGGGCAAACTTCCACCGGGGTGGTCACAATTCGCAACTGAAATTTACGAGTCAAATCTTTGCGAAGGGTACCTGTACTATTCCGTACAGCACAAAGAAAATATATGCAATGAGTCAAAATCGTGTAAAATGTGTAAAATGTGTGTGTTTGGCACCCTTATGTCAATAACATGCACATTCACATATAATTTATTCTAAGTACTTTTTGTTCCAGGGGAACTTCTTTAGACAACTCACTGACTCAACAACACTTTTGTTACAAAAAATGAATTTACTGAATTTACAGAGAGAGACAGCTAAGATCCGCACAAGACAAATGAATTTATTATTTGAAATTTGCAAAATTTGATAAAATCTGGTAGCCTCTGATTTTAGAGCAGTCGAGGCGTTAATGACGATGGTATATCGACACAAGTTCGATCAAAATTAGGTCTGCACTGCAGGGAACCAACACAAGTTTAGTTCGCATTGTTTTACAACCTAATTCCACCGCAAGCCACCAATTTGTAACCCCTTTTTCTGATAGGGAACCCTCGGAAGGGAGCACGTTAGGAAGTTTAATGATAAATCCTAACCAAGTCTAGTGATATTATTTAACTTAGCTGAATGCGGATCTTACTTACCGTAGCTGTCTGAGTGTCCTCTCGGGAGTAGTACTGCCACCACCTACTAAAGTAGTAGGACTTAGTCAGGAGACTAAGTTAGAAAGTTATGATTTAAATAAAAGAATTTACTAGCAAATGAAGTTACGTTACTGTTATATTTGCAAGAATAAAATGAAGTTAATAGCATGAGTTTACTTTACTTGTGTTGTGTACCTGGTCAGTGGGAGTAGTCAAAGAAAAGGTATAAGTACTTCCGTACGTGAAATGTATTTACGAAAAGTATCAATCAACAAAAATAGAAATCTGTAGGTATTACTCCTACCTAGTTAGTCGACTTTTAGGAACTTAGTCTTACTAGAGAAAGTATCGTGGTGGTCACTGAAGGTGGTCACCAAAGGTGGTCACTGAAGGTGGACACCACGAGGCAATTTCGTCAATCACAAAATACAAGAAAAGAATATCAATTTGGACAATGAAAATTATACTTAAAATTACGGGGGGAATTTAGGAAAGGGCCATTCTCAGTCTCTATCTATTTTCAGGTATTCTAAGCGCCTGCTTCGCGATCTTTGAAGGAAAGAAAATCACTATCCCTAATTATTATATACAGAAAAGTCACTCCTACCAGTTGCAATAGTCCGTGGAGGGTAGGTGCTGTCGTCGTCTTGTAGTCTTGAATGTTGAAGAAGTCGGAGGCAGTCAGAGTCGTTGGATCCAGGAGGTGGACAGTCGGTGATCCCAAGGGTGAACAGGCAAGTATCGGGGGGCCCCAGTCTCGGCAGGCTTGTACTCTCATACACTTGAGAGTCACTCAAGGAATCCAATGTAAGGGCAGTCAGGTGAAACCAAGAGAGTCACTCAAGGAATGAGGTAGGGGAGCGCCGTCAGGGAGGTGCCTCGATTCTGGAGGGGGTCGAGTGGCGAGGGCGCGCATGCGCGCGGAGTGGGGGCGCTGCTGGTGGCGCGACTGGTGGCGGTGGAGGCAACTCCTCGGCTGCTGGTGCGGTCATCGGCGGCGACCCTGCGGACCTTGCTCGTGGGCGTTTCGTGGATGAAGAAGATGACCTAACCGTGATCCGGAGGGGTGGAACTCTCCGGTCACATCATGTTGTATCAAAAACCACTAGGATTTCTCTATTAGAGAGTTCCAATAGGGCACTGTATTGTTACGGTCAAAAAGTCACTAGGAGGCAATCCGGAGTGCCGTATTGAAAACATGGTGGACTATCCGGTTCCAGCATGCCAGATCTAAGCTGAACCAAGCCCACTAGGAACTCTCTATTACGCTTATCAGATAGTCTTATCGTTTCACTTATCATCCATTTTTTGTTTATCTTATCGTAGTCTCCTATGGTCTATCATCAGGGTTTTTGGTAATCCTTTCGACAATTCTCATGAAGTTTTGGAATCGGATGATAAATTAAAATGTTTGTTCATCTTCGTGACTGTCCAAAAATTACAATAAACATAGGTATACCTAGTAACATCATAGTACATTTTGAGAAAATAAATCGTTACCTGTTCTTCTCGTAGTCTTCGATAGAAGCTAGGAAAGTTAATAAACGTCTTGACAAACTTTATGAACGTCTTGAGATGTATTAATCAAGTAATTACACGCATAAAAAGTAGCGATTGAATTTAACGTGATGAATCGAAAAAGGCTTGAACAGAGAGAGGTAAAAGTCCGTGGAAGAAACCCGAGGTGTCCATGGCTCAGTAGCGCTACATAGCGGAGTGCTGACGAAGCTTGAGCCCTCCGCTTTTCACTCCCTCCCGGTACTGAACATTGACAGCATAAGAGAGGTTGATTTTGCTGCTACTGCTGCAGGGCCATCTTCGGTAGATACCAACACGTCTTAAATTATTTCACGTCTTAACATTCCCCAGTAGAACTGGGTCATCCCCATTGAACGTTTTCAAGATAGGGATCTTCACGTCTTGGCATTTAAATGAGTCTATCTGAAAAAATAAGTACTTTTGTTATTTTAATCAGATTCTAATCTTACAAGCTCATTTCGGAAACATGAGAATTTGGTACCATTGAGTGGTTTTGTGAATATGTCCGCGATCTGGCAGTCAGTGCTAATCCAATTGAGAGTGATGTTGTTATTTTTAAGTTCTTCCCGAACATAATGAAAAGATAATTTTGTCAGATGTTTGAAAGTAGTCGAATCCTCAGTCTCTGCAATTTTGATTGAGGTTCGATTATCTTCAAAAACCTCTGGAATGATATCTATATTGAGAAGATGTTTGGTCATACTACGAAGATTTGCCAGTTCACGACATGCTGTTGACATAGCAACAAATTCACATTCTGCTGAGGACAAAGAAACATGAGTTTGCTTCTTGGTCCTCACGAAACGCAGTCACCAAATATTTTAATGACATACCCTGTGGTTGAATGTCCCTTTTCATCATTTAATCCCAAGGAAGAGTCTACATAACAGTGGATTACATTGTCCAAAGATCCAGTAAATTTTAGTCCATAATTTGCTGTTCCAGCTAGATATCGGAAAATACGCCTAACTAATTCCCAGTCATCTTGAGTGTAGTTTGATTGACGTCGGCTAAGTACATAGTAGCGTAGGTAATATCCGGCCTGGTGCCATTTTGGAGATAAAGTAAAGACCCTATGGCTTGGCGAAAAGGTATGTTCGCTTGGCCACAATCAACCCTACCAGTAAGCCTGCGTCTTTCATCACCAGGACGCATGGGTACCGATACTGGTCTACTGGACAGCATATCAAAGCGTTTCAACATAGAATGGATAAATTCTGTCTGACAGAGAAATATTTGACCTTTTTTTATATCTCTTTTGATTTCAAGTCCAAGAAATTTAGTTGGCTCTCCAAGTTCGCTGATGGCAAAGTCCTTTCTAAGGACCTTTTGAATTTCATTTTTCTTTGATTCACTATTGGTAGCAAGAAGAATATCATCCACATAAATCAGAAGCAAAGCAACTTCATTTTTATTGTGCCAAACAAAAAGACAATTTTGGAATTCATACGTTTTAAATTTTAATTTTTTCATTGTTTCTAGGAATCTAATATACCATCTTTTTGGAGAGACCTTTAAGCCATAGAGGGCTCTTTTCAGTTTACACAAATAATTTTTCTTAAAATTTTCATTTTTATCTAAATAATCAGTTAGGCCATCAGGGATGGTCATGTACACAGTTTTTTCTAGTTCACCATTTAAAAACGCTGTTTTAACGTCATATTGGGACAATTTGAGATTGAATTTATTAGCTGTAATAAGTATGAAGCGCACATCTGCTAATCTTGCAACTGGGGCATACGTTTCAGAAAGATTGTACACATTTTTATCAGCAAACCCCTTGGCAACAAGCCTACTCCGGTATCGAAGGTTTCCGTTGGCTTCATATTTGATTTTGTGTACCCACCTCGATTTGATTGGTTTTATGTTTTCAGGTAATTTTGACTTGTCGACGATGTCCCACGTATTACATTTAATTAACGCGTCAAATTCAGTATTAATTGCATCTATCCAGTGGTGTGCATCTTTGGCTTCCCAGTATGTTTCTGGTACCGTTTCATTATCAGAAAAATCTGGACCTACGAAGTGTGCTTCCTCTGAATCACTATCTGACACATTTTGATAAAAATCAAATTGGTCTGTCTGGCCTATCCATTTTTCGGTGGTTTTATTGTCAGGGTGAGATAGTACAGATTTAATAGGATTCAGGGTACTCTCTTCACTACTGTTTATGGAGGCAGATGGTACAGGGTCAGTAGTGAGCATGTCACTACTTTCAGAGATTAGTGGTAAAGGATCAGAGGTAGACATGTCATTAGTACTTGTAGATGTTGATGATAAAAGGTCTACAGTAAACGTGTCGTTACTATTTTTAGAGGTAGATGGCCTAGGCTCAAAAACGTTTGGAGCTGACACGTCATTATCCATGTTAGCCTTAGTTGAGTCAGCGTTCACACATAACTCCGAAGAAAAGGTATCGGGAGCAGTACTTTCAAATATATCAGGGAATGACACGTCTTTTCCCAACCTATCACCATAAACTCTGGATTCAATAAAATCCACATGCTTGGAGCGGATCAATGTCCTTTTTTGAAAATCAAGCAAGATATAACCTGTTTCTGTACATTGCAGCAAATGGGCTAAATTGGCCCTTGGGCTGAATTTTGGTTTTGATTTCACGTGTAAATCCAACACATAGGCCTCACAACCAAAACGCCGAAGGTACTTTAGGTCAGGGGGTTTTCCGAACAATCGTTCGTAAGGTGAGATGAAGTCATTGGATGCATTGGGTGTTCGATTATGTACATGAATGGAATGTTTCATAGCATGCCCCCAGAAATGGGCAGGCATTCTAGCTGAAATAAGATTTGCCCGAATTGCAGAAGCTAAAACAAAATTGAAGTTTTCAGCACAGCCATTGTGTTGTGGTGTAACTGGTTCACATGCTGTTATTGAGATGTTTTCTTTGGCTAACAAATCTTTCATTTCTCTAGTCTTGTATTCTGTACCTCCATCAGTGAGAATGTGGCCTAATTTAGTGTCTGGACCTTTAATTTTCCGTATCTCCTCCAAGCAGGATGAAAGCGCCTGATGGACCCGTGTTTTGTCAGTTATTTCGTAGGCCATTGCATACCGAGTGGCATCATCTACAAAAGAGACAATATATTTTGAGCCAGACTTCAGAGAGTTTGGCTTCAACGGTCCCATCAGGTCGCTCCACACCCTATGAAACGGTATTTCTGATCTCCGTCTCTTATCAGTACAAGATTTTCTTTAGCTTTAGCCATTTTACAAGTTTGGCAATCAAGTAAATCAGAACCAAATTTGATGTTTTTTAAAGTTGGTATAGTTTTAGAAGCTATCTCTAAGTATTTTTTTGATGCGTGATTGAGGCGGTAATGCCACAATAGGCCGACATTGTCACGCAAATTATTGTTCAAAGTTCTAGTTTTAGAAAAATCTACATCGACATTAGAGATCTCTGTCAAGGTTGAACTCCCTTCCTCCGAACAGATCAGCCTATTGCTGACTTAAACTTCTTGAATAACGGAGCTTCAATGCCCCTGGCAGATGTGTTCTTAATTTTACGCTTCAGAGGCGATTGATGTGCATTTACCGTTACACTTCTCCCTCCTAAATCCACATCCAAGTGACTCTGGGAAGAGGAGCTACTCCCTCCCAAACGTGCGAGGGACTGGGAGCTACGTTCACCTAAGGCCAATGAACGATCCCTAAAGTCCTGATATACGGATTGCAAGATCCTTTTACGCTCGGAAGGAGAAGCTGTTGGCAAGGGGAGATGGAAAGTGAGCCACCAAAACTTTCCCTGAAATCTACCAGTTTTTATTAGCTGACCAGTACCAGGATCTCTAAGTTCAATAGTGTTTGGACCTAGAATAACTGTTTAAACCATTTTGCACTTGCTTCCGAAGTGAGAAAAGATTCTCAGTCAATTGAGGAGCATATAGGACATTCTGCAAACACCCTGTTCTGACTCCAAATTTTAATGACAAGATAATTCGGTTAGAGTACGTATATAGTTTTTGAGCGAAGTTACTTGTAGCCTTTCTTAACGGATAGCTGGATACATCCAATGGGAGTCTCCTTTTCTATCCGAATAAGAGCAAAAAAATATCCAAGTGTTATTATTGATTGGTACAGCTCTGTGGGCGTCCCATTTCAATGAATAATACTTGGAGAGATAAGTGAAAATTGTATGTTGTTAGAGACAGAGCATCGGACGTCTCATTACAACTAACAATTGGAATTTGAGCGAATTTTATGTAGTGGTACTAGCTAACCGAATTTATTTAGAAAAATAGTTCTGATTTGTGTGTTGTTAGAGACAGAGCATCGGACGTCTCATTACAACTAACAATTCAGACTTGAATGAAATTTTTCTAAGTGGCAGAAGGTAGAGTGAAAAATAACGCAAGTATTTTGGAATGATATGAAAGATTGACTCAAGGGGTAGACCAAGGTAGCTCAAGTTAAAAGTGGTAAGTGGTGACTGTGAACAGAATGGCTCTGAAGGATAGGGCTGGAGGTTATATACCCGAGGGGGGTAGATCTCCTACCCTAGGGCTTCCCTTCTCCTTGGTCGTGTTGGTCTAGGTGGGGCGCTACCCCCCTTCCTCTTGGCTGGCCCCCTTGAGTGGGCTTTCGTTTATTAAATGCTTAATAAATATAAATTGGGTCACCATATAGCTCCCCCAAGCATTTAAGATAATGAAAGCTACAAATTTGGTATTATACTTGAAATAATCTAGTTTACAGTATGGAAATTGGTTGTTAAGGACAAGATAAGTAAGTGAATTTACAATACAGGTTTTTTCCTATGCTTATGAGTGGTAGTTACAGCAATTTCCTATGTTATACATGATCGTCAAAAAATATGGTTATATGATGATGATTTTTTTTTTTTTTTTTTTTTTTTTTTTTTTTTGTATATATATATAATAATATTGCTTACGTACTAGGTTGGTTGGTGCTGGACAACGTCAGGTTGTGGAGAGGTTGCTCGATGGTGTTGGTGGCGGATTCCTTCTTTGATTTGAGGAACTTCTTTTGTAAGGCTTGATGGCTCGGTGGGCTCTCTTGGAACGTTGTTTTCTGATTTTTCCAGGCTGGACGTCCGTTGGTGGCTCATTTTCTTCATTTTCCGAAGGAATGGGGTCGAAAATTGAAAACGCAATTCGGACGGGCTTCTTCATCCCTGATTCCGTGGTTGGGGTCGGAGTGTATAGAGCGCGAGACTCACCATCGGGAATCTGGTATTCCTGGTTGTAGGCTGCCATATAGCGTTCTGAGAGAGTGATCTTGGGTGGTGGAGAGACACTCAGTTTAGCCGGGTTCCATCTTCTGTGAGGTAGAACTGGAACTGGGAATAGTTCGAAGTTCGTGGGAAGGACATCCTGAAAGATATTCAGCAATTCACAAAGTTGTAGGGAGGCCATGATACGGAGAGGTGTGAACTATAAGGAAGTACTTGGTTGAATGATTTTTTCTGGCCTTTCTCTTTTGCAGGATACCTCGTGGTGCATTGTTTTGAAGGTTACTGCCCTCTTGTTGTTGTCCCTCGGCCGTAGGGTCCGAGTGCTGATTAGTTGAGGATTAGGCGGGTCAATTTTACCTGCGCCCTGGTCGGCCAAAGAATTTGGTTCGTTTTTGAGAACTAATGCAGGTTTAGCGCGATCCATCGAAATGACCGTGGAGGTACCATTTTTGTCGATTGTGAGCGTTTTGTCCGTCCGTTTTGAAATTCGAAAAGGTCCTTCGTATGTCTGGTTAAATCCAGTTTTCGGAATTCCCGCTTTTACATAGCAGTGTGTTGCTTGTAGTAAGCTTCTCGGGACGTAATGTTTTTTCTGTTTCCCGGAGGGATTGTCGTAGTTGTGTGCAGCGTTCTCCGAACTTTTGGCGTTGAAGGGGCTATGATGTCCGAAGGAAGTTTTATCGGTGTCCCGTAGGTACGTTCCGCCGCGGAGAGTTCATCGATGCTGCTGGAGGCCGCTCGGAGTCCCAACATAACGATGGGGAGGTTGTCAAACCAATTCTCATTGTGGAGTTGGCATGCCAAGGCCGTTTTTAAATTTCTGTGGAAACGTTCAATTTTAGCGTTTGCCTGCGGGTGATATGCGCAAGTGCGTCGTTTGTCAATCCCGAGGACACGCATGATGGATTGAAAAAGTTCCGATTCGAATTGTCGGCCTTGGTCAGAAATGAGAGACCGTGGTACTCCGAAACGGGAAACCCACTGCGATATGAAAGCCTTAGCTACTGTGTCCGAGTCAATGTGTTTCAACGGTACACATTCTACCCAGGAGGTATGGCGATCTATCATGGTGAGGCAGTACGTGTGTTGCTGAGATGAAGGAAGAGGCCCAATTATGTCAATATGGACCACTTCGAATTTTTCCGCTCGTGGAAATTCCTGTAATGGTGTTTTGACATGACGAAAGACTTTATGACGTTGGCATGCGGAGCATGCATTTACCCAATTTTTGATATCGGTTTGCATGTAGGGCCACCAGTATCGCGTGGTTATCCATTTTCGGGATGCTTTTATGCCAGGGTGTGACACGTCATGTAAGGTGTTGAAAACCTGTTTCCTAATTTTCTCGGGAATGAGAGGTCTAGGGTGTCCCGTGGAAGTCTCGCAGAGTAGTCGTTTCCCTTGAGGTGAGAGTTGTTTGTAGGATATGTTGTCTCGAGTCTTTACGAACTCTTGTAGTTCGGCGTCCTCTTGCTGTGCACCGAAAATGACATCCTCGAGAGTCGGCATAATAATTTCCTCTATCCGGCTGAGGGCGTCCGCTACCGTGTTCTCTTCCCCTTTTTTGTATCGTATGTCCGTGGAAAACTGGCTAATGAAGCTGAGTTGACGTATTCGCCTCGGACACGCTGTTTTGGGGTTCTGCGTCATTGCATGAATTAAGGGTTTATGGTCGGTGTGTATGACCAATTTCCTGCCCTCGATTAGGTCGCGGAAGTGTCTCAGTGACTCAAAAATAGCGAGGAGTTCTCTGTCAAATGTGCTATATTTGAGTTGTGTCGACGAAAGGGCTTTTGAGAAGAAACCGAGTGGTTCGAGGGTGTTACCGTTTAGCTGATTGAGGGATCCACCCAGGCCGGTGTCGGAAGCGTCCGTTTCGAGGACTAAGGTAGCCCCCGAACGCGGGTGGGGAAGGAGCACTGACTGCTTTAGTGCGGATTTCAGATCGTTGAACGCCTTGATAGTCTCCGGCGTCCAAGGAATTACCCGTTTATCGTTTTTCTTCGAGTTAGTGAGAAACGTGTTAAGGGGTTTTTGTATCGCCGCTGCGTTCTTTATGCATCTTCTGTAAAAATTTAACATACCTAGGTACCGTCTAAGGTCGCGGACGGTGGTAGGTAGTTTGATTTTGGTTATTGCTTCGACTTTTTCCGGAACCGGGGCTATGCCTGCGGCGGAGATCGTGTGTCCCAGGAAATCAACTTTATTTTGGCCCCATGCGCATTTGTCTAAATTTAATTTTAGACCAAATTCGGCAAGCGTGTTGAGAACGGCGCGGAGGTGTAGTATGTGCTCACGTTCATTTTGGAAGCCACTAGGATGTCGTCGAGATAGGCGAATGTGTAGGGGTGATTCCGTAATATTTGGTCCATTAGACGCTGCCATGATTGAGCCGCGTTTCTGAGGCCGAACCCCATGCGTAAATACTCGAATAGTCCAAAAGGGGTGATTATCGCGGTCTTGGGAACGTCTTCCGGTGCGATGGGGATATGATGAAAGGCTTTTTGAATATCCAATTTCGAATAAATTGACGTGCCTTCGAGTAGCGTGTTGCAGTCCCTGATGTTAGGTATGTTGTACCTGTCCGGGAGGGTCTTGCAGTTGAGCGCTCTGTAGTCGCCGCAGGGCCGTAGTGAGCCGTCCGGCTTGGTTACGACGTGAAGAGGCGTGGACCACGGCGATTTTGAAGGTCGGATGACTCCCTGCTTCATTAGGAGGTCGAATTCGTGTTTAACTGCCTTTAGTTTCTCGGGCGGTAGTCTACGAGGTTTTGCCTGTGCAGGGGCGTCCGGTCGTCTCGATGTGGTGGAAGATACCTACGTTTTTGTAGGAGGCGTTCCCTGAGTCCGCTTGTTTCGAAGTGAAGTCGTGAACGAGAGCGGCGATGTCCGGGTTGGAGATGGAGGGCGCTAGGTTAGTTGAATAAACTTCCCCTATCGTACCCAAAACAAGTTTGTTGGTTCGTCCATTAGTTATGGACTTTTGTTTGATGTCTACCGAGAAAGAGTAGTGGCCTAAGAAATCTGCTCCGATTATGGCTTTTGGTATGCGAGCGACGAGGAAATTCCATTTGTAGTCGGAACCATGTAGGTTGATAGACGCGGCGTGGGTGCCGTAGGTAGGAATCTTCGTGTTGTTTGCTGCGAAAAGGTAGCCGTTTGGGGGGGGCAGAGAAGTGAAATTGTCGGCCGGAATGACGGATGTTGTGGCTCCCGTATCGATGAGAAACGGAATCCGTGTCCTGCTGCATCGGATGTAGAGGCGGTTGCTGGTGTGGGGTTGGGTCCGCTCCGCCGTCAGGACCGCCCCCATTAGTTTTCCTGTTGATGGGAGCAAGGGGGAACGCATTTTTTAGCCTTATCGCCGAAACGCCGGTGGTAGTAACAGCTGGTAGAGTGCGGCGTGAGGTCTCGTTGGCGGCGGAACTCCCGTGTAGGCCCTTTTTCGCGTGGTTTGTCGATCGAACGATCTCGGTGACGCGAGGAGGAACGATCGCGAGAATATGCGCGTTGTCGGCTTGAGGTGAGCCGGCGAAGTTCCTTCGTAAGGTTGTCTACCTGGTCCTTGAGAGTGCTGAGATCGGTGGAGGTGTTGAAGGGCGGCTACCGAGGGGCGCTCGAGGGCGATGAGGCGGTCCGCTAGAGCTGCAAGTTTGTTGATATCGGACTCCCCTGCGGTCATAAGGTTCTGCTGGATGGAGGTAGGAAGGCGTTTTATCCAAATAGTTTTTACTATGGCGAGTGGAGTGTCCTTCCCTGCGATGTAGCGGAGGCGGTTGAGGGCGAGAGAAGGTTTTTGGTCGCCAATTGGGGGTGTCGTGCAGCAGGGCGAGGAGTTGGTCTTCCTGGCTGTCTGTGTATAGACTGGAGAGGCGAGTTTTTAGCTGGGTATACGGTGACGTTCCTGGAGTCTCGACGAGGTCCGTTATTTGCTGGAGTACGTCGATAGGTAGCTGGCTGACTACTCGATTGAATTTTGTTGTCTCCGTTGTCACACGTTCGGCCGCAAATTGTGCCTCGATTTGAATGAACCACAGGTGAGGGTCGTTGGCGTGGAAGGCGGGAAGTCGCGCCGAACCGGTAGCGAGAGATTCTACAGTTTGTTCTTGCGCCATTTTTGACTAGTCGGGGTTACCACTGTTCTGACTCCAAATTTTAATGACAAGATAATTCGGTTAGAGTACGTATATAGCTTTTTGAGCGAAGTTACTTGTAGCCTTTCTTAACGGATAGCTGGATACATCCAATGGGAGTCTCCTTTTCTATCCGAATAAGAGCAAAAAAATATCCAAGTGTTATTATTGATTGGTACAGCTCTGTGGGCGTCCCATTTCAATGAATAATACTTGGAGAGATAAGTGAAAATTGTATGTTGTTAGAGACAGAGCATCGGACGTCTCATTACAACTAACAATTGGAATTTGAGCGAATTTATGTAGTGGTACTAGCTAACCGAATTTATTTAGAAAAATAGTTCTGATTTGTGTGTTGTTAGAGACAGAGCATCGGACGTCTCATTACAACTAACAATTCAGACTTGAATGAAATTTTTCTAAGTGGCAGAAGGTAGAGTGAAAAATAACGCAAGTATTTTGGAATGATATGAAAGATTGACTCAAGGGGTAGACCAAGGTAGCTCAAGTTAAAAGTGGTAAGTGGTGACTGTGAACAGAATGGCTCTGAAGGATAGGGCTGGAGGTTATATACCCGAGGGGGGTAGATCTCCTACCCTAGGGCTTCCCTTCTCCTTGGTCGTGTTGGTCTAGGTGGGGCGCTACCCCCTTCCTCTTGGCTGGCCCCCTTGAGTGGGCTTTCGTTTATTAAATGCTTAATAAATATAAATTGGGTCACCATACCCC
>CM019181.2:66789870-67113450 GCA_009739505.2 Apolygus lucorum | reverse complement strand
GCCTCTCAAATTTCAGTTTCCTGGGGTTGAATAGTTGCGGAGTTTTGGTTGTAACAATAAATTTAAAGTTCGCGCATGCGCAGCGGCTATTGCTTGACCAATTTGATTGAAACTTATAGGGTGTCTCTTAGAATTTAGTCCCTAACTAACCTCCAAATTTTAGCAAAATCGGTTCATTAGAAACCGAGAAACCGAGGTTCCAGGAAATTCACGTTTGCGCATGCGCACTCGCTCCTATTGGTCCGAAGGTGCTGAAATTTATAGGGGACCGTCTAGGACCTAACCCGCACAATCCCTGAAAATTTCATCAAAATCGGACCACAGGTTAGTATAGTTTTGCCCGGGACAAGGATTGACCACAGACAGACCGACAGACAGACAGACCGACAGACAGACAGACACGGAACCAAAATTGTTCGGGAAGCTCTAAAACGCAAAAAGCAAGTGGAAATTTTGATTTTGGAGGACATTTTTTTTTCACTTCGGTAGTGAGGAAGCAAAAAGTTGAAATATTTCCATATATCTTGAGTGGAAAAAAGTTTAAAAGGTTTTGAGTACCAAAATTACGATTTTAAAAAAGCAATTTGAATGATTCATAATCAACTACCAATTATTCTAGGGTATTAACGGTTTCAATGCTGGCCTACTGATTTGGGGTGAGAGTAAAAAAATGTAATTCTACCAAAATGTTAATCTCCTGATAACCCTGTTTCCTAAAAATACCCACACGATTTTGCTTCCGAGTCTACCAAGGTAGTGGAGGCTTTGTATTCACTTTTCAAAGTTGAAAAAAAAAAGTTCTAGAACTGATAGTAGTCGCTGCGCATGCGCCAACGTGAATTCCTTGTAACAGCCATAACTTCTACATTTTCCATCCGATTTCGACGAAATTTCTTAGGATTGTTCAGATTAGCGGGTAGATGGTCCCCTATGAGGGTAGTGAAAGGTACTTGATTGATGTTTTGAGATTAACTACTATGCATAGGATCATTTATACAATCGGGTTATGGATACGAGGAAGCTATGTGCCACACCCACTTAGCAGACTTTTTTTATTTTGAGGACTTATTTCAGCATACCTAACATACTCCATGTTTGAGGAGGGGTAAAAATATAGTTCCCCTAAACCCAGAAAAGTTGTCCCCAATAAAATATAGCATTTCCAAGTCAAATGAAACCTTTTCCAAACCAAATTAAACCTTTTCAAGTAAAATAAAACCTTTTCCAAACCAAATGAAACCTTTTCCAAATCAAATGAAACCTATTGAGAAAATGTGTGAAATGAGGTACCTACCTAGATAGGTAGATACTTTGCAAATTTCAGATCGATACAATAATTGTATCGATCTGAAATTTGCAAAGTATCTACAAGTAGGTACAATTATTGTACCTACCTATCGTAGTATCTACAAGTAGGTACAATTATTGTACCTACCTATCGTAGTATCTACAAGTAGGTACAATTATTGTACCTACCTATCGTAGTACAAAAAAGTTGCCAAAATGAAAATTCAATGAATTTTAGACATAGGATTATCGAAGTAGATCTCACCTTAGTAGAATAGGAAACAAGTAAGTTTGAGAAATTTCTGCCTGTTGAATGTGAGTGGGTACCGACCTACTCGCCACGCCCACACAGAAAAACCGATAACTATACTCTTGCCTTTATTTAAAGAGCTCTGGACCGCGGGTTCCAAAACCCCTTCCCTGCCAAGAGGTGGCAACGTTGCAAGGTGCTCACCTTGCGGTGAAAACCCTTGCGGTGAAACCTTGCGGTGAAAACGGTCACAACCCTTCGCGGTCAAAACCCATCATCCCTCTTCCTTCTTCCTCTTCTATCAACATACAATTTAATTATTTATCGTTCGGTGAACATTTTTTGTAATTTAAATTCGTAACGTACTAATTATTCTGATGAAAATGAGTCCAAATTTCCTGTAATTCGGCGAAGAGGGCGTAATTGGCCGGGAGAGGGCTGCTGAGTTTTAATCGTACCTGCCTCGAGTTTATACTCGATATGTTCAATTTTTCTCGCTGATCACGATTTTGGTGATGGGATGATCGAAATAATTTGTGAATCAAGTGTGCATTTGCAGAAGAGGGTAAACTGTTGGGGGGCTGGGGGGGAGGGGGTTCACGGGCGGAGGGGTCGCGCAGGTATACCTCGACCTTCCGCTGGGGCTCGGATTCTTGCAGCGATGCCGAACCTTCGGGGCCTTCAAAAATCCCAGAGCTCTTTAAATAAAGGCAAGAGTATAGTCAGGAAGGCTGCTTTGGCCGGCGTTTTTTCAACCCAGTGGGAACGCGTATTTTTGACTGGCTGCTGACCTCAACGTTTGTCCGAATAGGCGGTGGCTCGACTCGTGTCTTGGGAGGAAGTTGTTTCGATGACCTAATCTTAATGAATTATTGTTTCTCTGAGAAATGCTGAGGAGACCATTCGGGTCCGGTACGACTGCGCCATATTGTTGAGTCATCAAAAATTAACTTCCCTCGACCGGGGATCGATCTCCTATCATTCCGATTCTGAATCTGAGCTCCTACCACATGAGCTAAGGAAGCAAATGGACAGAAATGCGAAGAGGTCGCTGATCACATCTACCCCCCCCCTTAGGAAATCTTAGGTACTCCCTTACCTAGTCAGGAAGGCTGCTTTGGCCTGTGTTTTTTCAACCCAGTGAGAACGCGTATTTTTGACTGGTTGCTGACCTCAACATATGTCCGAATAGGCGGTGGCTCGACTCGTGTCTTGGGAGGAAGTTGTTTCGATGACCTAATCTTAATGAATTATTGTTTCTCTGAGAAATGCTGAGGAGACCATTCGGGTCCGGTACGACTGCGCCATATTGTTGAGTCATCAAAAATTAACTTCCCTCGACCGGGGATCGATCTCCTATCATTCCGATTCTGAATTGGAACTCCTACCACATGAGCTAAGGAAGCGAATGGACAGAAATGCGAAGAGGTCGCTGATCACAACATCCCCCCCCCCCCCCCGTTAGGAAATCTTAGGTACTCCCTTACCTAGTCAGGAAGGCTGCTTTGGCCGGCGTTTTTTCAACCCAGTGAGAACGCGTATTTTTGACTGGCTGCTGACCTCAACGTTTGTCCGAATAGGCGGTGGCTCGACTCGTGTCTTGGGAGGAAGTTGTTTCGATGACCTAATCTTAATGAATTATTGTTTCTCTGAGAAATGCTGAGGAGACCATTCGGGTCCGGTACGACTGCTCCATATTGTTGAGAGATCAAAAATTAGCTTCCCTCGACCGGGGATCGATCTCCTATCATTCCGATTCTGAATTGGAGCTCCTACCACATGAGCTAAGGAAGCAAATGGACAGAAATGCGAAGAGGTTGCTGATCACATCTCCCCCCCCCCCCCGTTAGGAAATCTTAGGTACTCCCTTACCTAGTCAGGAAGGCTGCTTTGGCAAGCGTTTTTTCAACCCAGTGAGAACGCGTATTTTTGACTGGCTGCTGACCTGAACGTTTGTCCGAATAAGCGGTGGCTCGACTCGTGTCTTGGGAGGAAGTTGTTTCGATGACCTAATCTTAATGAATTATTGTTTCTCTGAGAAATGCTGAGGAGACCATTCGGGTCCGGTACGACTGCGCCATATTGTTGAGTCATCAAAAATTAACTTCCCTCGACCGGGGATCGATCTCCTATCATTCCGATTCTGAATTGGAGCTCCTACCACATGAGCTAAGGAAGCGAATGGACAGAAATGCGAAGAGCTGATCACAACAATATCCAAGTCGCCAACTCCAAAATTAGCCACTGAGTGGTTTCGGGAAACCTCCCAGTTGCTTTGCGAAGCCATTTCTGGCGCGTTTAGTGAATAGTTAAATTATGGCAATCAGGGGTGGTGACCGATAGGTCTTTTGAGCGTTGAGAGTGTTAACCGTTGGAAAATGGACTGGTAAAATTTCAGAACCTTTTACATCCTACGGTACAATGATTATGTTATGCACTTACCCATTTGTGGTAGATGGGGGAAGGGTGGAAATTGAGCTTCTCGATCGTGGAGTGAAGTCCATTCGAAATAAGCCGGAGACATAATCGGTCGTCCTTTTCACTTCTGGACCAGGAACTGGAAAATGTGGATCCAAGTTAATAAGCGTACTCCGCAATTAATACAGATTTACAGTCGAAGAATCAAATTATGGTAAACTGGTTAATTTAATTAATTAATTAAAATTATGGTACTGAGAAACGGTGCTTAGGAAATAAATGTGAGCCTACAGGTTCTAGTAAAAAGGTACCTACCATTCCAGGAAGAGCCATTCCAGGGAAAAGCGATGCAAAGAATACAAAAATCTTGTAGATTTGTTCAATATGAATATAATAACATCAGTCAAATCAATTAAGGTATGACCAAACTGAGGGTTCCAGACAAAAACATTCTGAAAACCAAAACCGAAATAGATTTGTTAGTCTCTCATCACGACCAACTCTTTGGTTGCTTACTGTTCTTCATCCATTATTGAAGTTTTTTTAGACTGATAAGTAGGCAACGTGAGATTTTTTTACTATTCAGAGTTCATCTTATGAGGGATTCTGATTTTTTTAGGAAGTCCCTCATGAGTTGGACGTTGGAAGGAAAAATTGAATAGTTATTGAACTTTTGTATTTTTTCACAATTTGAAAAATTTAGGTCGAACAGAACAGAAAGCAGGTCGGCAGCAAGTAAATACGAATGTATTTCTAAACCCTAGAACTTACAGCCTTATCTAGGTACTTTCTTATAATTCTGCTAATTTTGAACTTACCTAACACTACCTGATCCTTGAGATGAGATGTTATGAGGTTTCCTAGGATACCGTGAAGTTTGTGGGGTGGCAGCAGCTGGTTTGGAAACTCCCTCTACAGCTGATCGCACTCGATCACCTCCTAATCTACACACTCATCATAGGGATGGTAGTGTCCACTCATATTATGATTCTTTACTAATCAAATGTTATTAGAACTAGGTAGTACCTAGGTACCTAATCCTCAAGACGCGAAATTTACGGGGTAACCTAGGATGCCACGGAGTTATTGAGACAGCTGATGCACTCTACTATGGAGATGGAAATAAATACCTATCTGGTCCCACACTAATTCAATCTTATTAGAACTAGGTAGTAGGTACCTAATCCTCAAGACGCGAAATTTACGGGGTAACCTAGGATGCTACGGAGTTATTGAGACAGCTGATGCACTCTACTATGGAGATGGAAATAAATACCTATCTGGTCCCACACTAATTCAATCTTATTAGAACTAGGTAGTAGGTACCTAATCCTCAAGACACGAAATTTACGGGGTAACCTAGGATGCCACGGAGTTATTGAGACAGCTGATGCACTCTACTATGGAGATGGAAATAAATACCTATCTGGTCCCTCACTAATTCAATCTTATTAGAACTAGGTAGCAGGTACCTAATCCTCAAGACGCGAAATTTACGGGGTAACCTAGGATGCTACGGAGTTATTGAGACAGCTGATGCACTCTACTATGGAGATGGAAATAAATACCTATCTGGTCCCTCACTAATTCAATCTTATTAGAACTAGGTAGTAGGTACCTAATCCTCAAGACGCAATATTAATGGGGTAACCTAGGATGCTACGGAGTTATTGAGACAGCTGATGCACTCTACTATGGAGATGGAAATAAATACCTATCTGGTCCCACACTAATTCAATCTTATTAGAACTAGGTAGTAGGTACCTAATCCTCAAGACGCGAAATTGACAGGGTAACCTAGGATGCTACGGAGTTATTGAGACAGCTGATGCACTCTACTATGGAGATGGAAATAAATACCTATCTGGTCCCTCACTAATTCAATCTTATTAGAACTAGGTAGTGGGTACCTAATCCTCAAGACGCAATATTAATGGGGTTACCTAGGATACCGTGGAGTTTGTGGGAGGGAGACAGCTGGCTCGCGAGGTCCCTCGACAGCTGGTCGCATTCGATCTCCTCCTGCAGAGGTCGTCGTGGAAGGACGGGCGGCGGCGGAGACGGCGTCGGCGTCGTCTGGGAGGCGGCGTCGCTCTTCCTCGCTTCTCCCGTCCGATCGCTCTGCGACCGCCCGACGAGAATCACTTTGGCGTCTTCAGGCTGACCCTCCTCGTCTGAAATTCCATCCAAAATTAAGCAAAAATCAAATTTAAAGGTTTTCAATCAAATCCAGTGTTTTAAGGTAATATTAGTCGTGACTCAACCTGATCATGACTACGAGAGTTAAACGATTTGTTTTCCATGTAGCTATTCAAGCTCATGCAAATGGTGATACTATGAATTGTGTTTATAAAAAAACAAAACGAATTCAAAGCACTTGAAGAAAGAATTATAAATGCTTGCATAACGAGTCTGCAACACATTGGAATATTTTCATGTGTGTTTTCAAAAGTCGCAAAGTTAATTTTATAAGGCGTCTAGTCCAATTTGATTAACGTGTAGTCAACCAAGTGAAGGTAGTGAAGTAAGGTTGTTAGTTCATGCACCCAAGAATCAAAACAGATGATTGTTCTCTACGCAACACAGTGAGTCTGTTTTATTTATTGGTTGCGTGAGCAAACGTTTTCGTGACGATTTTTCAGTTTATGTGCCAAAGCAAAGACATGAAAATGTCAAAATATTTTCATTTATTAATTCAATTATGGCATTTCTGCAATATTTTGCTTCTTTTCTACGAAGATATGGAAAACTTTACATAAAGAGGTCAGAGATAAAAAACGATACAGTTCGGGGTATCTAGTCGCCCGTGGTGTCTGTTCCTGATGGTACATTTATTGTAGAATGTAATCTGGGGGAGACCCCCAGATCGTTAATGTTATGATCAAGGAAAACCAATGAAATATACAAGGTTTTTTTCCAGATGATTCATCGCCTTGGAATCTTGACGAAATAGGGTGTTTTTGACATTTTCATGTCTGCTTTGGCACATAAACTGAAAAATGGTCACGAAAACTAAGCAAGTCTTGCTCACGCGACCAATAAATAAAATAGACTCACTGTGTTGCGTAGAGAACAATCAACTGTTTTCTTATTTTGATGCTTGGGTACATGAACTAACAACCTTCACTACCTTGTTGTGGAGTGGTTGACATGAAAATGTCCCAATGTGTTGCAGACTCGTATGCAAGCATTTCCTAATAAACTTGATTGTGAAGTAGTATGTGGTAGGTAGGTAGTATCTATGTGTGTTTAAAAAAGTTATACCGTTGGAATTATGGTACTTTTAACACCCTTTCCCATTTCTTTTAGTTTTTGGTTAAGTAAATATGATGCTACAGTATAGTAATTTGGGAGAAGATGATGCACTCACCGCCCTATTAAATTTTGAACGGACTTTTCCGCACATAATATTCATCGAGGTTCGAAATGGCATCATGAATTGCTCACCAGTTCCCGAAAATCCTTCGGTGCTTCCATTCAATTTTTCATGCCCCACAAACCAAAATCTTCAAACAACCCACGCACAGGAAACGTGATGTCGATCTTGCTCAGACTCCCAATTGCACATATTGTGACAGAGCGGATGAAACGAAACAGTGTAATTTTTATTTTGACCTCCTGCACAATCACAAAAGATGTTCCTTAACCTTGTCAATCAAGTGGTTTGTTATGAAGTGGAAGAGATACCACATCAATGGCACCTTTTTTAACCCTGTACTTGGCAAAAGTATCCCCATCGCGATTACTTTTAATCCCCCCCCCCTAAAGTGTACTTTAGGCCCTCCCAAAACATGTTGAAGATGAAAAAGCTTTTAAAATGTTGAAATTTGAACAAATTTACAACACATGTGGTGTAGTAAGTACATTTATATCGTACTATATCGTACATTTATATTGTTTCCAAGTCACCGATGAATGAGAATTGTAATTAAATAACATGTAAGTATTTCGTTCTATTTCAATCAAAATAAAATGAAAAGAAAAAACAAATGGGAAAAAAGAATTCATAAAATAAAATAATGGAAGAATCTCTAGTAATAATTAGGCGTTTGCAAGGTACAATGATTATACCTTCTCTAGAAATCTTCTCCGGGAATAACGAGTTTAGTGTCTAAAATGTTGGTACTTTTTCCATGGCGATTTGTTTCAATTTTTTCCTTAAAATGTACCATTGGCCCTCTAAAACATGATAAAACTGAAAAATCTTCTATAATGGTATAATTTGAACAGAAACACGTATGGTATATTAGACGTTGCAAAGTACAGGGTTAAACATCAACAGAAACTGTCACTGTACAGGGAAAGAACCACGTGAATCAACTGATTTAGATGTTTCTCTTCTTTGTTTGGATCTGTCCTGTATGGCTAATCGGTGGAAGCGATTTAATCTCTGACTGATCTCGTTCTTTGCCTGTTTCGATTTCCCATTGGGTGTCACTCTTCATTCTGAATCGAATGGTCAGTCAAACTCATTTTTGGAGAAAAAGTTAAATTGATGGTTATTGATTATTCATGCAACGGTAAAAAAATTGAGTTCACCAGTGTCACAAATTTTGGGTTTCGGGGCCTTTTGATCAAAGTTGATTTTTTGTTTTTGGCATATTGGTCCAATTTTTCCAAATTTAAATATAAAACTTGAAAATCTAAAAAAAAATTAAACAAATATTACCGAGATTGTCTTGCGTCGAGGCGGAGACTGCCACGCTCTTCTTCTCGACTTTGGCTGAGGAGGTCGGATCGGACTGAGCTCGCGGGGTCCGCGATGCTCGTTTGGCGGCGGCGGCTGACGGGGGCGGCGCGGTCGGAGATGCGGCTGCTGCCGCCACAGACAGGCTGTAGTTGCGCGGCAGAGTCTTCGACAGGACTTCTCGGTCGACGTCCGTCCTCTCTTGACTAGGCGACAGTTTCTCGTCGGGTTTCGGCGTCTCGTCGTCGACGGAGAATTTTTTGATTTCAGCGTCGCTCGGCTTCGTCTCGTCACCTAGGGTAACACCAGAGATGGATTATTTAGCTATGAGCCAATAGATGCTATAATTGGGAGTAGGAGCTACCAGCAGTATTTAGAGCAAGAGCGGCAAGTAGAAGGTACATACTAGAAAAGGAACATCAAATGGATGGGGGGGGGGGGACATTCAATAGATCGCATATGAGCATGAGCAAGATGATTAAGATGAAAGTCCACTCATGCAGCATGAGTTAATGAGCGAATTTTCAAAGAAATGTTCAAACCTATGGTTGAGAAAATTGGAATAATTCTATTTGACAAAATAGTCACCCCTGTGGGTGTGGCATAGCACGAATCGTTAAAATTATGCAATCAACCTCCTGGTTAAAAATGTTTCAAAAAATTCTCTTTCTAGCTACAGTTTCGCTGGGGCAACTTGCCAGCATCTTCAGGCTTATCAGTCTTATGTAGAATATACTTCTACTCCTTTATTCATTCCAATGTTTCTTAGTTCTTTCAACTTCTACAGATTTTATAGATCCAGACTTATCAGTCTTATGTGGAGTATGTACTTGTAGTCCTTTACCCTTTCCAATCATTCTTAGATCTTTCGAAATCAACTGATATAATAGTTTGTTTGTTTAGTTTTATTCATTCATTTCGCCAATCCGGCAATTAAACTCATTCCCTTGTTAGGCTTTGCCAATCTGGCATTTTATTAATTTCAATTACGTTTTTCTTTTATATAAGCCTTTTCTAAGTTTGCCTTTTCAATCATTACACTTGAATGTTTCGCCGTTCGTATTCTTTATTTAGTTTGCTTTCTCCTCAGTTCCATTGATTTATTCTTTTATGTACAAATGGCCCATTCGTGGCATAAATGACCCATTCGTGGCATTCTTCATCTTCTTCTTCTTCTTTTTGAATAGTACCATTACGATGGAGGAATTCCCTTGAAGCTTCCAGATGTCCTTTCCTGGACTTCATACTATTTTTCAGCCCCTTTGACTTTTTTCAAACATACTTCTGTTTGAAACCCAGAAGTATGTTCTAGGGAGAGGAGTGTGACGACCCTACATTTTATACGGGACAAACCAATTGGTTTGTTCCCGATTTGTTGGAGCTACGCCTGGGGGGATATTTGATTCATAGAGATATGAATCGATATCCTCTTCAGGCCGGCTGATTAATCTAATCACTGGTTTGAAGGGGTAGGGTCGTCACACCCTCCTCTGACTAATTATGAACAATAAGGTGAATTTCAATCTGAAATTCATCCTATATTGTTACAAGTTCCAAACTTATCAGTCTCATGTGGAATATACTACTAGTCCGCTTTTTCAGCTTTCCAAATTTCTCAACAATTTCAGATTCAACGGATCCAAACTTATCAGTTTTATGTAGAATGTACACCTCTTGCTTTTTCCTCTATCCAATCTTTCTAATTCATTCAAAATCGATCGTTTCAATAGATCCAAACTTGTTTGATGGTGTAATTTTTTGGTAATACGTCCTTTAAAATTGACTAAGAAAGAGTTTAGAACTAGCATTACTTTAACATAACTGCGGAAAAAAAAAGATTTCTCTTTTGGAAAGGGTAAAGGATAAGTCTGGATCTATAAAATCTGTAGAAGTGAAAGAACTAAGAAACATTGGAATGAATAAAGGACTAGAAGTATATTCTACATAAGACTGATAAGCCTGAAGATGCTGGCAAGTTGCCCCAGCGGAACTGTAGCTAGAAAGAGAATTAAACAACAGAAAGTCAACGTTTCCCTTTTTTATTCACAAAGAGGACCCAGAGTCGTTTCGACCACCGACAAGACTATATCATCCGACTCAACACCCTTCAACAATTTTTCAAAAAACCTCAAAACTACTCTTCTCGCCACCCCGAACTTGGAATACCCACACGTTCAATATTGTTCAACAATCGTACCAACATTGTTTTTTTTTCGATTTTCATTATTATACAAGATTATACCATTATTATTATTATTCATACTATACCATACCACCATACTTATGCCAGGGTATGTTTCAAAATATCAAGTAATCAATATTCATGTTCTACTCGTCTCCCCGAACTCTCAGAGTACCTACACAGCTTTTGTAGTTCTATAAATTTTGAGGCCATAGCAATAGCTTCATTTTCCTTGAAAATTCGCTAAAAGCATGAGCTCAGAGCAGGATCGGCCAAGAGATGGTGTAGTTTAGAGCAGGGGCAGCTAATAGATCGTACAGGAAAGGGCTAGAGCGAGATAATACAGATTGCAGCGAAGAGGGTCTGCAGAAAGACACAATTTGGATCAAGAAGGAGAAAGAAATTGTATAGTTTTATTCAAAAGACTAGCTGAAAAGCCTGCTAAAAGCAGGCAAAAACAAATCGTAGATAAAACACGTAATTTAATTAGAAAAAAAATGTTGATGTCACGGCCTGGAATCGAACCTGGGTTAAAACGTAACATCCAACAAACTTGAATGAGCATAATGAACAAACCTAACTTTCTTTAACGTAAGAGCCTCTGTGCTGCTCTGCAGCAGTGGCTGTCATGTACGATGAAGCAAATCGTAACTAACGGAGGCAATTAGACACTTTTGAATATGGCGAATCAACAGAAACCTCCAAAAAATGGCATTCGGAAGGGATGGATAGAATGTCTTCGTCAAGTTGCACGGAGTAGATATTTCCCAACTTGGGCGGTGGGTGGGCGACATACGTACATACGGTTGGGGTTTTATGTAATTAGTTGGTACAAAATGGAGCAGGGGTGAGAATGAACTGATTAGAAGAGACTCGGCCAATGTATAGTACCTACCCTGAAGTAATACTGTACAAGTGGTTCCGGGTGAGTCCTAAGCAGAGGGAGTGGGATTTTAGTTGATAGGTATGCCTAAGCGGTTGAGTCCAACACAGTTGGGGTGAAACTTCCCCTTCGCTCTTAAGGGGGCTCATGAGTCAAAAACGAAAATTTTTCGACTTTTTCGTTTTTATTTTTATAAAATTTTGCAGGTTTTTCCAGACATTTTGGTATATAAAAATATAGAATTTGAGCAGTGGAAAGCAGAGATATGAGTTTTCAAAGATTGAGGAGCTAAACGCTGTTTCCGGGGGATAGCTGTTTCCCGCTCCAGGTTCATAGTTTCTATATTTCTGTAACTACCTACCGTTCTTTCGCTGTTCATAAGTTCTGATTGATACCTACTGTCCTACTCCATGGTTCCAGCACTGATTCCCATGCCACCAAATAGTACCAAAATAGCATAGCACTAGACTAATGAAGAAATCAAGTGAGTGTTCATTTAGTGTAAAACCATTATGCTTATCAGTACCTACTACGTGATATGAAATAACCTTACCTAACCGGTGCAAACACTGACTGATAGGAATCATAGATGAGGAATAATCAGACCTCATTTTCAATTTCTTCAATATGAAATAATTACGAACTATCGATCAAATACCTCGAAAAACGGTAACCTTTCACAAATCGCGGTTTTTCTCCAAACTGGAAAACCCTTGTTTTTCGTCATTTAGGTACCTGTTTCTCGGCAGCCAATAGAGCTGGCAACTTGAATTTTTTTAATATTGTCGAGAGGAGGGGTTTATTACAGTCATTGAACAAGTTTGGACGCAAAACTCCCAACAGAAACATGGCTAGAATTAAAAAATCACTAGCAGGAAAAATATGAAAAAACTGTTTTGCTATATTGTCTCAAGGTAAAATAATATTAACACAACAGAGTTGAAACTCGCTCAGCGGTTATATGGAGAGTAGATGAAGAATTAAAAAAAAGTATGAAGATATCATGAATATATCCAGAGAAACAGGTACCGTAGACTGGGGTGATAGTGATCAATTTCCACAGTTTTTCCTTGTAAACTACTAGGTAGGTAGTGTAATAATTCAAAAAAATCTGAAAAAATAGTTTATATTCTCTCACATCTCACGAACAGTATCCTATATCAAACTTTGAAATTTTGTTGAATTAAGCTCATTTAAAAAAATAATTAAATTGATCAGTATCACCCCGCACATAGGGGGTGATAGTGATCACTAATTTAAAATCGAACTTAAACATATTAAAAACAAATAAAAATCGAACTTAAACAATTAAAAATTGTTTTTTAGTACCCTGAGGTAAAAAAAACCCTCTAACAACTCATTTCAGAACAATTTGTATTGAAAAACTAATGAAAACCAACTCTTTACTTATAAAAATCAGAATAAAGCCAAAATTCAAGACTCGTAATATCTTCTTCAGTATTTATTATTATAATGAGACCATTCGTGGCACATGCTTGGTAACTGACAAGAAACAACTTATTTTAAAGCACTTGTTACCAAAAATAATGATGGACCAATCACTTTTTGATAGTTTCGGGGCATTTCGGCCGCAATCACTATCACCCCCTGAAAATGATTTGTTTTTGTTTTTAACAGATAACCAACTGTAGTAACACGGAAAAAACAAACTAATTGCAGATATTTCATGCTTACCTCTAGTAGAAACAAAATCTTTTCGCTAGAACTTCACCACACAACACCCGACACCGGCACAACAGAAGTTACAATCACAATGTCAGCTGGGCCCGATTTTGAGATTTGTTTATTTCCTTATCAGCTACCATGGTATCCTAGACTATCGGGCGGGAACGATATCCCCCCAGAGAAGACATTGTTACGAACACATAACACCACATAACTTTCCATTTAGGACTGTGTGGAATTGCTGCAATCGCATGCAAATAAAAAAAGGCTTGTTGATCAGTATCACCCCAGCATATCAGTATCACCCCAGTTCACGGTACATAAAAGTGTTAGAACCGACTCATGAACTCCCTTAAAGAGTTTACCCACTCCCGAAAAAAAGTACCTAATGTTCTGAAGCAGAGGTTGCCAATGGATAGTTTAGACAAGGCGGTAATAATACATATCATGCGATACAGTTAAAGATCATACAAAAATATAGTATAGAATAAAGGCGCCTAAAAGACCATTTCAAATTAACCACTTCAACAAATTTTTGAAAAAAATCAACAAGATTTAAAAATTTAATTTGAAAATTCAAAATTAAACATTTTACTTTAAACTTGGATCAACTAGATTGAATAAATATTCTTCACAGGTATCCATTTTTGATTTTGAAATACGAACCTACTACGTTGAGTAAATGCTTCAAATCGTGACCTGAAGTTTAAACTAGTTTGTTTCATTGAGAAAGGTAAATCTATGTATTCCTGCAGCAGGTCCATAAAATATGGTCCACCTAAATCATTATTTGTACTCGCCTTTTGCATTTCAGAACTATTTGAACAATTATGGTTTTGGTCAGTTTATTTCCCAAGTAAATACTTCAGCTGCTTACAATGTCTATATAGACTTGGTAAAATGTGCCAAATCAACTTGGTAGACGGTGTTGTTAGCAGTTAGGTGTAAAAAGGGTTAGGTCAGGAAACTTTCGAAGACAATCATGTTCTCTCCTCGCAAACTAGGTTACTATTCTGACACCAATCACTCTTCAATCAAGTTGTAGCGGAGCGGAAGCCAAAGAAACCCGTCCGAGCTGGAAATTCAATTGGGCAACGAGGGATGAGGCGGTTGAAAGGAAGGCAGATGATATGACAAGCTTCCCTTCTCCAGACGAGTCTATTGAGATGTACCTACACCTGCTACCGTGACCACTGACCGAGTTATTTGCATAGCGAACAAAAGGGATGGAAAAAAATAGAGTGGAAAGCAAAAGGGAATCGCCATCAGTAAAAGCCTGAACTCTTGTTCTTGTTGGGATGACTTGGTCCATTGTTTGCTCGGAGATGTAAAGGCGGACGCGAATGGTTTCAACTAACAATGGAGCATCGAGTCAAGTCAAGATGAAAGAAATGAGGCAAGCGACCCCGTTTAGCCAGCGATGATCTTAAGCTGAGATGTTAGTGTCGGTCAGAAGATGCACGTAATGAAGCGGCGCAAAGAAGGTCAGATTGTGACACTTCTGCTAATGGAGATCACAAACTTCGAATCACAATTAGAACACAACGACATTCGCTGAGTAGGATTAAATCCTACTCTTAGGAGTAGGATTAAATCCTACTGAGTAGGATTAAATCCTATTTGGGAAATTTTCCCAAATTTTCCACTTTTTCAGTATTGGAGATAGACAGCTTCATATTCGAGCAGGAGGTAAAAAAAGTCCATTCATGCAGCATGAGTTAATGTGCGAATTTTCATAGAAATCTACCCTTTCTGCTATTGCATTTTTGTGTACACCAAATATACCCAGATTTTCATTAAATATAAACATTTTTTAATTTTTGGGCAATTTTCATTTTTGGAAAATGCATCGGGATCAGAAATGTTGGGCTGAATCCGAATATACTAATATGATCGTGAAAGAACACCAAAAACCACAAAAACCGAGAAAACGCCGTTTTTTTGGTGAATACTTTTGAAATTTGGACCCCTTAGGGTTGTCTAAAATTTCTGGCTAACGAACTCGTCTTTTCGTGCGAATATTCGCAAAAAATGTGAAGGAAGGAAAGTCGCAGGGTCCTTTTGGTAAACCGTAGGAGTTTGTTAAACATAGGGAATTCTTATTATCATTGGTTTTGAATGTTTTCAATCGTTATTACGTATACGTGGGAGGGTATCAGAGGATTTTGGGTATCAATTATCTACCGATTGTTCAACCCTATTTGGACCACGGTGTCACTAGTGTCACCGAAAACATTTCAGGAACTCCACAGCTGTCTCAAGGTGTCACCGGAGTAACCAAAATTAAAGTGCAAGTTTGAATTGTTGGACAGCCGAAATTTTTGTGGGCTATTGGAAGTCTCAAAATAGAGTTATGACAAAAATTTCCAAATATCGATGAAAAAAATTTCCAAAATGTTTGTTTTAACATAATTGTTTGACTTCTAATAATTTACAAAAAATTCAGCTCAATCCATTAATTTTCAAATTGCAATTTAAATCTAGTTAATGTGGTGACACTATGGAACAGCTGTGGAATTCCTAAAATCTTTTCAGTGACGAGTGACACCATGGTCCAATAGGGTTTAAAATGAAGGATCCGGATTCCGGATTCCGGAATTACCTACCAGCTTCCGAGGATTGTCATTTATTGTTGTTGTGAAGTTATGCACAGGGATGGTGATAGATCTTTTAACGATTGGACGGAAGAAAAAATATCGTGTATGAGGGGCAGAGGGTTTTTCATAGAGGTGGAAGGTCAAATGATAACCTCTTCTTACTGTGAAATTTGGTTAAATGTTCGACGTATGGGAAGGGAAAAACTGTATGTCTGTTACATTGATTTGAAATTTCTTTCGATGTATTGGTGACGTCTGAAGTATACTACACAATATTATACATTTATGATATGGGTGTGTCTACTAAATTTGTGGAAGCCGTAGAAACATGAACATGTGTACAATCAGAGGCCTATATGAATAAAGAATAAAATCGCTGTTCTCATTCTGGAATATCTGGTTTTGATACAAAATTTGTATCAAAATAATCAATTTACTTGCCAATGTATCAAAATTTATATTTTTATAAATAAACATTTAATATTACTTTTTGTAAACTTTGCTGACTGTTTTGAAAACACGAAATTTTATTCAATTCAATTTATTATTCTTTCCCTCTCTCTGTCACTCAACTTTTAGACAGTCTTTTAATTAATAATTTAATTGCCAATCATTGTAATGTCTCTGGCTTATACAAATAAAACAAATGTATTTATGTACAATACATACAGACAAATTTTTTTTTGTTTGTTATAATAAAATAATTTATTGGATATCAATACATGATGAATGGAGGAGAGCAGGCAGGAAATTCGTGGGATCAGGAATGGCAGAAACATCCAGGGATTGTTCAGCAATGATAATAATCAAACATCATGATTTGAGGACTAACGCAGGACCCTAGTGAAGGTAACCATAAATCCGGTGCTCAGAATCCCTAAGACTGTGGTGGTCTCAAAACGACCGTCCCCTACCACCCTCCAATTTTTATCAAAATCAGACCAATAAACAAAAGGTAATAAGTTCATTGAGTGTATTGAGTTCAAATTCGAGACCGAGTTTTTATAAGACGTACATGCATTTCCGAGAGAAAGAAATTACATTGGGCAATGAAGGAAGGCACAAGCTCCCAGAAGTTTCTTTACCATTCTGATTCTAAGTTGTTCAAACTCACCAACAAAATAATTTTTGAATAAGGAGTTGAAAATACCAGAATGTAGGTGGTTGATAACTTACACCTACCCCAATAAGTAGAAATACGAACAAGTTGGTGTAACATTCAACTAAAAATATCCTATTATTCTAGTTGGGAAATCATCATTTTGCGACAGGTTAGATGTGAGAGGGTACTCACCGAGGCAACCAGAATTGTCAGTGATTCTCGCGCCGTTAGGTGACATGGTTCTCTTATAACTCCCTTGAAAATTGGGCAGCCCTTTCTCCTTCTCCTTGGGTTCTCTCCTGTAGGAAAGGTACGACGCTTTTGATTGACTCCTGAAACAACCAAAGGAAAAATTCACATTAGACTACATCAGGTAAAAATAACAGGTAGGTGCGAGTGAAAATCAGAGAAAGAGACCCTATTAGGTGGGGATCTGCAGAAAATGAAATGTAATGTGTGAAATTAGCATTTTGTTTTGAAAAATCGACAAAAATACATCTTATGATGCCAGAAGTAGATATGGTACCAGTAAGGGTTAAAAACTAACTACGGTGAAACTCAAATCACTCAAAAAGATTTAAAAATTAATTAATTCAAATTGATTAGCTCAGTTTCTTCGTTCATTCTAGGAATGAAAGGACGTCGAATATATTATGGGCTTGGATCTCCTCTGTTTTTATAACACGAAAAGTAGTACCTAAAGACCTTGAAAAATCCAACTAATATATTCTTTTAGTTTTATTTCTATTGAAATAATGTTTTTAAATATTGTTATTAAGATAATTAATTAAGATAATTGTTATTAATAACTCATGTATTATTTTTCTATCCTTTTCGCAAACATTATAGAAAATAATAAACCAAAAGTCCAATAAAGCCCTTCGATTTTTAGAATAATACTCAAGTTTTAGAGGAGTTCTAACCAATTTTTCCGTTTCAAATAATTATCAGAGTAAAAAGATAAGTAGTTATTAAGAAAACAGAAAACTGCTAGGTAACAGTGTTTATCATAACTGAGATGACGATTGTCGAGCACTGGAGCATTTTACGTCAATTTCAACAGTATTATAAAGGTATTTTAGTAGTGGAAATATGATTACTATCAATAACGCAGGTGTCGATGTGAACATCACTACTCAATGGTTCATTATTTTTCCACCTATACCTTCTTGATGAGCACCGTAGCTTGATGTGCTACGTTAGCATATTGGCCCGATATTGGTCCAATATTATTGGGTGCCTACGTAATATTGGCAAAATCAATCCCCCTCCTTTTCTTTTCCATCATGAAGGAATGATCCATTGCAATGGAATTGTAATTACGATTGATAACGCAGGTGTTGATGTGTACATAACTACTCAATGGTCCATTTTGTTTACCATCTATACCTTCTTGATGAGTGCCTATGTAATCTTAGCACTTCCCCAGACCAGCGAAGAAAAAGAAAACCTACCCCTTAAACGATTCATTGAACTCCATTTATCGGTAGATGAAAATGTGATAAAGGACACAATTTTCACGATAAAACTGTCGAGAATGGGTACGTGGGTACTGTAGAGCAGACCGTCAACCACAACTATGTTCAAACAATATAAATGTATCAGGAACCACAGTGTATATGTGTTAACACGAGAAAACTCTGCAAGGAAGATATACGTACCAACTGAGTTTGCATAAACATAAGTAAGTCCCAAAGCTTTTTTCAGTTATTCACTACAAGTACTTAGAATGGAAAATAATTCACGTTGTGGTATACACGATACGAAATGATTCGAAAAACATAATTCTTTATTAACAAGGATCACCTTGTTTCACATCCTTCACCAACCGTCCGCCTCGAGCAGTATTTCACGTGATTCAGTTTCTCGTTTCCGCTGAACATTTTATTTCATAGAATTGCAAATGCGTGTAAATAGTTCATTTTTTGTTCAACTGCGGTTATTCGTTTGAGAACGTCCTTCCGAAGAACCTTGATTGTGAGAGGCGAGCGTGAAGGTTGCTAAAAGTATTAATAATCAGAGCTTGTTAGTTGTATCTTCTTCACCTTATCTACAAGGAAGTGAGTAATTTCGTATTTTGCCTACATGAGCTGTGAGAATCCGAATGATTTTGTCGACAATACTTGATCATCCCATTATCATTGAAAAAAATTCGAACCTATACACAGGTGCAGACTGTGTTCGAACCTATACACAGGTTTCAGGTGCAGCCTGATTTCATAGAAGTCGTGATTATTACGTACCTACTGAGACATTCGTTCAACAATTCAATTTCAACCTAATTCCGTTTTTACATCAATAATTCTCTCTGTGGTTTTTATGTTATTTGAGCCATATTAGAGACACATTTTACTTCTATTATGAATTCAGGTTAATTGCTGTCATTTTATCTTAAGGTAGGGACATAATACAGCTCTGTTTATCAGTAAAGGCAATAAACCTTCACTTGAAAGTCTTCTGCAGTGACTGGCGATTCGCAGTTTATTGCTAAATTAAAAAAATTAAAATAACCTCAATATTTTGCTCATGTTTTTTCTTCTTCTCTCTGCTGAGTCTACCAAGGTAGCGGAAGCATTGTTTTCGCTTGTTTGGGATGAAAAAAAAAAGTTTCTGCTAAATCTTTATGCTTAATTTTTAACTATAACAATTGGCGTTATTTAGAGTACAACTCTCATACGAACACTTGTGCCTTCTCCAGCAATAATCAATATATTACTCTTAACGATTCTACATTTGGGTTGATATTATCATCAACCACCCTAAATAATGATTCAAGAGTCCCAACCCATAGCCTATTCTTCCAAATCACTGACTAAAACACATCAAGGATATAGTCAGCTAGAAAAAGAAGCACTGGCGATGTCTATTGCATGCAAGAAATTCCATGAATATATTTGGGGGTCACAAAATCTAACTATAGAGACTGATCATAAACCTTTAGAATCGATTTTTAAAAAGCCTCTCCACGACGCACCTCCTCGGCTCAAGAGGATCAATATGGAAATGGGGGATGCGCCTTGATTTTTTTTAGATTTTTAATGGAAAGTAGACTACATCCTGAGAATTTTGGCACCAACCGCGACCTTTTAGCGTGAGCAGATCTGTTTCTATGATTTTTCAAAGTTTCGACCGTTTATGACGTCACGCGCCCCTCTCGCCTGGGCGGGACCCCCCAGCCCACTGTGACGTCATAAACGGTCGAAACTTCAAAAATTCACAGAGAAAGATTTACACACGCTAGAATGTCGCGGTTGGTACCAAAATTCTCAGAATGAGGTCTACCTTAGACTAAAAATAACAATTAACAGTTTTTCCTACCCAGGCGCACACCCTATTATACCTTAGTTTCCTAAAATTGAGTACAAGAGAGGAAAAGAACTGCACACAACTGAAGCTGTAGTACCTAACTCATGTCAGATAAGCCTTAATTTCAATACTTGTTTCCTAAGAACCCTCTCCAAGTATTACAGTCAACAATCTCATCCTTGTCATTGGACAATTTGGCACCACAAAAATGTTTTAGGCACGAAAATTCGAGAAATACTTTCAGAATCCCGTCATTTACACAATTATTCTCATTGTAGAGGTCCTTAAGAGTAAATTAATGCCTAAAAGTTCTCTAGTAAAATTTAATTGTGAGAAAGACGGAGAGTGGCAGGATGAAATTTATTTGCAAATAACCCAAGTACGAATATAAAAACCAGAAGCATATCACAGGCTGATTAAAACGTTAAATATAAAAAGTAATCAGATAGCGTGAGACAACGATTTCCTTGTGCGTGACTGCAATATTCCACATGAATAAACTTAACCTCTCTTCGCCAATAATCGAGTTGCAAATATGAAATGAAATCACGAGCAAGTACGTCTTCAATTTTTAATTGGACATCATCGTCGAGAGAACTGCAGGGGATCCAAGGGCGGCGAGGGGCCTGAGATCAAGGACTTGGGCTGCAACTTGCTCTGCTGTCTGATTCCTTCTAGCGCAATCGCAAGGCCAGTTTTGGGAGCGAGTCAGAAAAACCGCCTTTCGAAACGGCTCGGGAAGATATATATATTGGATAGGTCGCGACCCTGATCCCTCCCTGCCCACCTCCAACATCTAGTTCTTTCATCCAAGAGTTCCGGAGGTTGATAGGCACTTCTTCATTGAGAGGAGCCACTCCCTGAGGAATTTAGTCAGCAGCCCAAGAATGGAAAACGGCTTTTTGAATATCGAGAATATCAATTGAATTGGAAAGAAAAAGACGTATTGTTCTCGATTATACAGTTTTATACATGTTTTAGCACCTGATCTGCCAGCAGAGTAGTCCCTAATATTTGGAAATCCCTCATTGTCGACATGCTTTTAGCGTTGATCATACCAACAGTTGCAAATCCTCCAGACAAAAATTTTTATTGAACACTTTATTAAACAAAAACTTAAATTAAAAAAAAAACTTATTTTATTAAACTTTATTAAAAACTTCATTTAACATTTAATTTAAAAAATGTATCAAACAGAATTTGCTTTAAAAAAGTAAAAATTACATAAGAAAAATTAAGGTGATTTCTTTCTAATTTGATTGTGGAAATGGCATCGATTGGAAACCATCCTTCCAGCTTCCACACTTAGAATAAAGTGGAGGTATAGAATTAAGTGTAAAACTGCTCAATTGTATTTTGAGTAGTATCGCTGAAAAATTTCCTCAATATACTCGGCGTACAACTGAGTAGACAAATAGTTACACTATTGAGAATAAAAGGGAAACGGATGGGAAACGATGGGAGGCCAACTAAAAAATGTTATCAAAATTAGAACATGATTTTGGTTGGCAATTGACCGGCACAAGGAGAGTCAAATTTTGATATCGGAGGACTCGTTTTTTTTTAAAAAATCAGCAGCATTAATAAAATTCATTCAAAAACAAAAACTAAAATTGAAAATTTCAGAATAAAATTACAATTTTAAAAATAAATTTTGCAGCTAGATATAAATGAGTTTATTCAATTCCTCAAGTGTGGATATAACATACTTTTCTAACAATCCCTGTTTAACTCAGGTAAAGTATGAGCATGTATGAAAGTCAGTAAAGTAACAGTAGTAAAGTAAAGTATAAACAGCATGAATAAGAGCATTAAAAAAAAATCAAACTGAATGTAAATTGAGTGGCATAATTTTATTTAATATTCTCGAGAGTTTGGAAATAAAGCTGCAGCAACAACGAGCCAACTCCAAAGTTGTCGTTTCTGATTTAACAGTAGCTTGAAATTCGCATGAACTCGTCCGATCTTGATGGTGACTTCCAGAACTACCTGCCTAGTAGGTACATAGATTTCTAATCGAGTGTTAACTCAGAAATTGACAATTTCTGTGTCGGCTCGTTGTAGCAGCATCTTTAATTATAATAATAATGAGACCTAGGTGCTGGTGTGCTCTGAAACCTTCGCTGAGTTCGAGTTAATATTTGAGTACAAATCAATTGATATTAATTGAATGATAAAATAAACAAAATTTTCCAAAGATTTATTCCAAATGTATTTATAAAACCTCCTTCAGACATGTAATTTTGTGCTTGTCTAATCTAATAGTACTTTCAAAGTAGATACGTAAGTTGGGGAGGTACTCGAGATGAAATCTTCAATCATCTACTGACAACAAGACAGCAATGAAGATAACTATTCCGTTAGTTCGTCCCGAAATATTGAATAATAATATAAATAGATTGGCTGGCTACCTAATAAGAGATCTAGAAAGTCCATCTACGCTGTTAATGGTGATAAAAATATAATTGTTGACTAATCAAGTAAAGGCCGAAGTCCCTCATCAATCACTGTCACACGAAGAAAGGTCGGTAAGGTAGCGGTTTTTTCCCCGCTTCACAATGAAAGTCGATAACTACGATTCAAACTTCTATCGTCGTAGTTGAGTGATTTAAATGTTAGGTACCCCCCCCCCTCCTCACACACACCTAACTTCAGAAGTTTAATCACGGTTTTGAATTGACGCGAGTGCTCATGCTCAAAACGTGCAAAATGCGAACTGACTTGGGTTTTTTCATAACAAAAGATTTCACCTCGTCGCCTGATTTTGTCGGATGCACGAAACTGTGCGCAAAATGGGCACAAGTGTGGCAAAAATCAAGTTTTAATGGTCGTACGCAACTATAATATATTAAACTAGCTGAAAAGCCTGTTAAAAGGCAAAAACTAATCGTAGAAACGTGAAAACAAATTTGATGTCACGGCCTGGAATCGAACCCGGGTTTCCCAGACGATCGGCTACATACACGTACGGTTGGGATTTTGTGTATTAGATGATTTTAACATGATTCTTCATGCAGAACCAAGCAATTAACTTCAGCATTCCAATAATAGTCTGCCTAGTTACGTGGCCAGTACAGCACATCCTTCTTATTGCATAACACGGACAAGTGTAATTTTTATAACATTAGGATTGAGTGGTACAAAAATGATTGAATTACCCACACACTGGTAATGATGATATTTTGTTCCTTTCTCACATGTACCGTTGTTCAACTATTCGGATCGGGATGAAATCAGTATGGAATCGTCTTGAGCAAAACCACCCTTCATATGAAGGCGAAATCGGGTCATTAGATCGAAAGAATTCAGTATTTTTCAGAGCAGCCCTCAAAGCAAAAAAGCTGGACGGAAGATGGGAGGAAGAAGAAGAGGAATAGAATTGATGGAGAGATCGGATATCTGACTGGAGAGTAGAAGTGAAAACCAGCCTTTAGGGGGAAAAAGGGGCTCACCCTGAAGTAATACTGTACAAGTGGTTCTGGGGTGAGTCCTAAGCAGAGGGAGTGAGGCACTGGACACAATTTAACAGAGAAGAAAGCTAATGTTAGCTTGTTAGCTGCCTCAGTTGCGCCATCTACTTTCAGCTAAAGAACTACTGAAGGAAACTGAAGTGGTGGGAGGAGGCCACACTCTCTTCATGCTGCTTCTTTTCAAATCCTTTCGAATGACCAGAAATTGACAACTTTTCATTTCATCGTCATTTAGATTTGCAAGAATTACATAGAAAACCGATCGAGGCGAAAGGCATTTTCCAACTTAAAGTACTAGTAATTTTACTAGTACTAACAATTTACTAGTACTGGACACAATGGAGAGGGGAGTTCAACATTGTTGGGGTAAAACCTCCACTTCGATCTTAAAGAGTTTCCCCAATCCCGGAAAAAAATCGGGAGAATTCAGTGACAGGAAGATCAAGTTTGGAATGTTCGTTCACAGAAAATAACAAGATGTACCTAAATATCATGGACGATGAACCCAACTACTCTCCAAACATAAAATTGAGCATTTCGATCGAAGGAAATACCAATAATTGGTATATACAATTATTGTTTAGTTTTACAAGAAATAAAGACCCGAAAGTTATAATTGAGATCTACCAGTTGAGCCAAGGTCTTTAGCGAAAACGAGCAGAAAATTAAAAACTTAGCACTATTGAATGTTGTGCGTGATAGAAGATGCGAAATCGTTTTACAAAAAAATTACAGTTTATATCATCAGTAAAGGATCATTATGCCCAGAACCAGAAGTGAAGGTAATCATGAAGTTGCCGAGTACTTGACGATGTCCTGTACTGATTAAGAATGAATAAATAATGGGTAATAATAGTGTTTGGGTAAGATATGTATCTACAAAATCATTGATTCTGTTTTATATAATTAGGTTAGGTTTACAAGCACTGCTTCGATACTGGTATACAAAATTCATTCATTCGTGCGCTTAACAGGTCGATCGATCGTTGCAGAACTGTGCTAAATTATTGAAAATTTCCCGGCTTTCAACTCAATAGGTGTACGTCTTCCAAGATCTGTTACCAAAAATCAAGACTTCGAATAATGAGAGATGTTAAGCTGCATGTGATAATGTGTTTGAAGTGAAACTCCGTCACTCGAGTTCCTATGAGCTTTCTTATTATAAGTCTGTCGGCGTACGGCGGGAGCAGTTTCTGTACTCATTCCTTGAGAGTCGGGAGTGAAACCCCTTCAGAGGCGAGCAGTCCCCGTGAACAATAAATCACGGCTTTTCGACACTGGTCCTCTCACCAGACACTTTTTCCCCACTGCAGAGAAATAGAAATCCTTCCAGAGAGATCCAGTTCAATTAGGTGCCAGTCCATTGAACACATCCTGAAACCCTATCCGCCCTGAGATGTCGCTTCCGAATTAGGAAATGTCGGATGTTGTGTTTTGCCTTAATACATAATAACTTGACGTTTGAACCTCCCAACTTATTGAATAACAGATGATTGATTGCGGAGTTTCAAATAACGATGCCACACTATAAAAGGATTCAGAACATCTACTTAATTTGAATTCCGTCAACCCGCACTAAACAGGGTTACCTCAAAACAGGACTTCAAGAAGTTAAGGAACGATTGTTTGGGTCCTATGCAATTCGCAACGAATTGCTGCATTCATTGTATTCGAGCTGCAAGTCGAAAACATTTGGATTCTTCAAAATCTTGAAAATGTTGGGATTTTTGAAAAACTTAGTCGGTCAGTCTGTCAGTGGTTTATTCCTGGTCCCGGGCATATTTATCCGATTGGAAATGATCCAATTTTGAAGACATTTCCAGGTTCTAAGCACATTACCCTCAGATGGTCCCCTATAAGTGTCATACCCACCAGACTGACAGTACGATTTTCTTCAAACTTCAATATGTTTTATGGACGGGAGAACATAGAGGAAGGTGGACTGCACGGTTGGTGCCAAACATTCACACGTGGATGGAAAGAAAACATGGAGAAGTGAACTTCTTCCTTACGCAGTTCTTTACGGGACATGGATAGTTTGATGCCTATCTGGATAAAATGGGGAATGTATCTGCCCCAACATGTTTTCATTGCCAGAACAAAGAAGATGATGATGTGCTCCACACCTTCTTCAAATGCACCAAATGGGCACCTGAAAGAAATCAGCTGATGGCAGACCTGGAGATAGCTCCCCAGAGTTCAACACCACAGGCTGTTGTCAGCAGGATGCTGGAAGGTGAACGGAGCTGGACTGCTGTGGCAGAATACACAGAGAGCATCCTGACAAGGAAGATGCTCTTATAACGAGAAAGAGAGGAGGGAGCATCTGGTCCGCCCAGAAAAGCAGAAGTAATGTGCTAAACGGTTCCGGGTTGAGCTCCAACATGGGAGGAAAAAGGAGGTGTTTTTTTAGTGGGTTTGAATCCCACATAACCTGGAGGACGCGGACCCTTCCAGGTATCTTAAGAGATCCAACTCCACCTATGGATCTTAAAGATTTTCTCACCTGCTTGCCGAAAAAAAAATGTTTTACCACCTAACTACCCGATTTTGCTCAAATTCGAGTACGAGATTGGTAGTGGACTCTAGATGATTGCTTACTGATTTCATCACGGTCAGAACTCAAGGAATGGCGGTGCAAGTGAAAATGCCAAAATTTATTCTACGTAGTTGCGAATAACTTTTCAATCATTTTGCTTTTTGTTAATTTGGAAAACAATCAATATGATTGTGATCAAATTTTTCTTGTAATTTATTAGTGGTACTGGTCAATAATGATATAACAAAGCATTTCAAGCCAACTAATTCTGCCCAAATTGGATGAGGTTTTATTATTTTATTTCGTCATGAATTTGTATAGTTTAGCCCGATCTCAACAGACCACAAAATGCTGTGAATTGTACAAAATGCTTCAAAACTCAAAAAACTTGATTTGGATCATGAAAATTGTGTATTACGAATTATAGTATGTGTACTCGTAGTGCATAAAGATGAAGCTTTTTATCTATTGTTTTCCTTGTCGTGAGGAGGCAAAAATAAAAGAGACTTGAATTCACACGAAAAGAAGATATTGAAACATTAATTTTCAATAAATTTGTGCAGATTACTAGAAGGTTCTTGACCATAAATTAAAATTGTGAGGTAGTTGATAGAATTCTTCGAGTGAATGTGTATGAGTGATGTGTGAGCCTCAACCTCGATCATAAAGCCCTTATGAACGTCACGTTCCAACCAACGTGACGTCGCGGAAACGCGTTTTGTGACACGGGATGGATTCGAAATAGCGCTTTTCCATTAAACAGCGCTCCCAGTATGAAAAGAAGGTGTCTTGGAGGACGACCGGGGCCATCAGGAGTCAAGGACTCGGGCTCTCCACTCTAAGGACATGCCAGGTCGAGAATTTCGCTAACTAGTTCTCCCATTGGAAGCAGGTCCACGGTCAGATCTGCTCTCGAGAGAGAAAAAAGTATAAAAATCCAGTAATTACTCTTGGACATTCCTTGCGAAGGCGGAAGACGAAATTCAGTTACCCTCGGGGTGCTTCCAAATATGGAAACGGACAATCGGGTCAGGCCCAGGGGGACTTGAGAATTACTTGCAGTGACTGGGCAACAAGAACGTCGATCATACTGTAGATTCAAATCATATTTTTGCTCGTTATTTTCTTCTCCATTCTTTCCCCTTGGATTGAACCATTGTTTTGTGATGATGTAGAGACAGACGAAAATTATGAGGGACTTTTTTACAGCCATGAACCGTGGCATTATGAATCCATTTCAAAGGCACTTAAACACCACAATATTTCCAAGAACTCGATCTTCAAACAATGACGCCCGGTGGGGAAATGTTGGATTTTGCGGGATTGTAAAATGGGATTGAGATCATTCTGGAAATTTTGAAACGTGGTTTTTTTTTGAAGCGTTGCGTCCAAAAGTTGAAGTAAGAAAAGATATGAAAGGGTAGAGATGAGAGGATGAGACCCGAGCGTGACGGACTTGGTGTTTCAGGTTGACGTGAAAGGTTGAACTTAGCGACACAAGAGAACGTCCTTGCACCAACTCAAGGGGTCTGTGAATTTGCGACAGAGCTAGGAGAATCTTTTCATTAGGAAGCAGTGACTGAGGAAACCTTCATTCTGCGTTACCATTACAGTAGATATTACGTGAAGGGATGGTTAGGGGTAAGGGAGAAGAACGAGAAATGTCACAAATATCAACTTTTGGGAGAAATCAGATACCCGAGTAACGTACAGGGGTAACAAAAATCGGGTTGGGATAGATGGGCCTCCATAAATTTCACACTCTCTCGATAGAATGGCGCACAGCAGCCTCAGCGCATGGTCGTACGAGAAATACTTCTAACAAGCAGTGCTTCTACAGTTTCTATCTTAATTCCATGAAATTTTCAGTTTGGTTTGGACTCTGGATGGTTTCCCGTGAATATCTTGTAACAAGGACAACATTAACATTTACATTGTCTGGTTGGGATCTTCTATAAATATCATCGTCTTCTAATGTGAAGTCTTCGAGCAAGCGTAATTTTCCAATTTCGTTAGAATTCGGCAGGTACTTGAAGATGAATGTTTTGATTATCCCCAAAAAATTGGATTATTTAAACAACCGTGGTACAGTTACGAGGAAGTCACAGACAATATTCTGCAAATTATTACACAAAGGTTTAATTCTTTTTTATAGATCACTCGACTGAAAGAACCCAGCTTTGCCATTGTCACTACCTACCAACCTTATCTTCGCTTCACAATCAAGTTTAATTTGAAGAAATAAAGAGTTGTAGATGCAAGGACGCTAAGGACGCAAAACAGCATACAACTCGAAAAAACGAACAGCGATCGCATTTTTGTCAGCTAAAATTTGAACGGAGATTAGGCCTCTTTTGAGATTCACACTCGTGTTTCTGATTTATCGTACGTCTAACTTGTAAGTTTTTATGGGGAGCGAACGTTTGGTCCTAGAGCTCTGGGTGGTCTCATTCAATTCTAAAAATTCAACTAGGTATTTTAAATTAGTCAAAAAACAAGACCTTCAAATCCAAATTTTTTGAGCTATTGCGTTTTCAAAATTTCAGCCCTTAGAAGTGACTGACATCAACCAAAAGCTTCGGGGCACAACTAGACCCCAAATAGAACGAATATACGGCAAAATGTTTATTCGATTTTCAGATTCTACTTACCTTGAAACGTAGACCAACAAATTTTGAAGGAGGGGGTTAAAATTATAAACCAAAAATCTATTGCACAGAATTAAAGTCGATTTAAATCTATCGCAAGTTAAAAATACTCCGTCGCTACTCGATTAATTTCATATGTCTAATTTAGTTCTACCTACTACTAACATATTTATACAGAAGCTGTCGACACTAATGGAGCCCATTCCCAACTTTCTCTGTGCACTTGGTCTAAAGAATATCGTAATTCGGTCAAAACATTAAAACTCCCACTTCCTGATCCACCTACAATCAGGATCTATAACGGTTTTCAATATCTTAATCCGTCCAGAGGCATCGTTTGGGCGGGCGAGAGCTTAATAGAGCCGATTTCCAAGTAGATCCCATTGAATCTAATTGATGAGAAAAAAAAATGTAATTTTAAGAGTCCATCGACTAAATCTAATTATATAACAAGTCCCGTATGTATCAAGCGAGGAGTTTCTCTCTGGCAGAAAACCAGTTCTACGTTCTAACAGAAGTCGACGCTCTTCCCCTACCTTTCTAGGCAAGATGGGCGAGGCAGGGGCGTACAATTAAGATACAGGTATAAAGATACTCTAGAAAGCGATGATAATCGGCAGGAGTTACCTTAACAATCCTTAAATCCCCTTTAAAGGCGTAGAAAGTAATCATTTTCAAATTCTCCCATTATCGACGACGTTACGTCGTGAAGTGGTTCTGGAGTCGGCAAATCTTCAGTGTAGCAACTTTATATTGTGATGTCACGTCACACTCGGTGATGTATCTTAGTTTGAATATTTGTCCATATTTTCAAAATAATATTGTTTATAAGTTATACTTGTTGCAATAAAGATTTTTTTTAAAAAATCACATAATTGATCTACTAATATTACAACTAACTTTGCCCAACGAATGATTTTGCTCCTTCTGTAACGAAGAGAGAGACTGCGGCTTTTCTAGTCTAGTCCATTTTGAGATTCCAAAATGTCTTCAGAATTTATCTAACTTCCCTGATGAGGCTCATAATCGAAGAATGACGCAATACAACATAACATAATTTGGAGCTACTCCAACAAACGGACGAAGGATTTTCGATTCCCAAAAGTTGACGCCGAACACGAAACACTGAACCTGTTCGATCAACATAACATAATAATCTGTCGCTTATTTGAGTCAAATTGGTTCGGCTGTTACCTAAGAGACGAGACGAACTTTCTTCTCCCTCGCGATCTTTTGGAGCGAACTTCGGGCGAAATGCGTGAGAGTTGAGAATAATTAGAAGGAACTGGATTTTATAAGACTATCTCATCAAAAAATTTCGAATATCTAAGTATTGGTTCAAAAAATCAAGGTAATATTGCAGTTTGATTAAAACATGTATAAAAATGTAGACAATTTTTGGCAACTGGTCCGATGGCGACGAAATTTATAGGGGACCATCTAGAGGCTAACACAAACAAACGCAGACAATTTCATAAAATTTAGAAGGCTCCATAACGCAAAATGGAAGTAAAAATGATTCCGGAAGACCGAGGAAATTTTTAAAATTATTCCATGAAATTATGTTTTGAGTAGGTATTTATTCTGAATCGAAGCATTTTCACAATATACCTCCTACTCTGAGAGTTGGTTGAGTCGAATCAACCCAAACTGGTCAGCTTCAAATTAAGCAGACCATTTTCATGTCATAACAGACGAATTTCAGACTATAAAAACTTCTTTAAAAATATCAAATAGTGAAAAAATGCTAAGTTTAAGAAGATTGATTTGAAGCCAAAAAAGTTGAAAAATTTGTGTCAAAAATTGTAAATTGATTTTTTGTGTAAATAGCGTTCATAACGTACATCATGAAATCAGTTCAAAATTTCCTATGAATTCATAAATTGCTGAAAATCCATCGAAATATTCGTTGCAAAATTCGCTTGTTTCGTAATATAACACAAACAGAAGTTCGGGTGGTGGTGGATTTCAGTGTTTAATGCGTTATGGAACATTCACATACTAATTGCTCGGATTTGGTGTTGAAGGCAGACTTTTGTTTCCTGAAAGAGCAATATCATTATCTCACAAGAAAGAAATAACTTGATAGCAAACTCGCTCCTTTCTCTCAACTCAGAACCCAATTAGGCTCGCTTCCTCATCTGTATCAGCAAATATTGATGGGTTCGACATCGGAAAGTGAAATTATCTCTGTTTCTTTTATCTTTTAAATAAATCGTTTCCGGAAACCAGGAGAAATTTTTCTAACGATAAGACAAATAGAATTAGATCTTCTACCTACAGTTATTTTATCTTGATTTACTTCGATGAAATTCCTCATATTCTTTCCAACATCATTAGTAGAAACTGCGAAGACAGTGTACTACTAAACTCTCCTTTGTGCAGATAAATAAATGACAAAATTTTGAAAGAATGTAGTCAGCCGAATTTTCGCCATTTTTAGGACGTCCCACAGTAAGACTTGGGCGTCCTTATGCGATCGATCTGGGGTAAAGTTGGACAACACTCAACAGAAAAAAAAAATAACCACACAGTTCCGTTTTAGACCATTCTGAATCCAAATCCGCGAAAAAAACCATAGGTGTATGTCTGTGTGTGTGTGTGTGTGTGTGTATGTGTGTGTGTAACAAAATCTTGTGTACTCTGCACAGGCCTTAGTTCTCAACCGATTTTCGTGGTTCTTTTTTCTTTTGACGCGAAATACTATCTAGTTGTGCACTACGGCGCCGGAATTTTGGATTTTGCTTTTTAAGAGGGGGAAAGGGGGGGTTAATGCTTAAAAAACGTGCGTTTGCGTGCACAATCTTGTAAACTCTGCCCAGGCCTCAATTTCCAACCGATTTGCGTGTTTCTTTTTTTGTTTGACTCAAATAACTTCCGAGTTGTACATAATTTCACCCGAATACCAAAATTCGCAAGGGGAGGGGGTGAGTGGGGGGATAATATTCACAAAATATCCGATTTTTCAATATTTCGGTTCCTTTACTGCTTACTAATTGTATCCAAGCTTTGAAATTGAGGAAAAATTCTCATTATACCTTAGGATTTGCATGAATTACTTTCAGTACCACCATGGAAATAAAAGTGGTGCCACCATGGTGCCAGGGCACCATAAACCTCATATTTCTTGGTTTTTTTTGTGTTTCACCTTGAATACGAATGTGAACCTTGACGGACTGCCTACTAAAACTAATAGATGAAAGTTCAATGTTATCACGTATTTCCGCTTTGGTGCCAGATTGGCACCATGGTGGTGGGGGGGGGGGTGAACTCGAATTCGCATGTTGGGTGTCGTAGATCATGGATTTTAAATTGCTCTTCGACTTCGAGGCTCCCATGCCGCTAGAAATGTTATGGTGGATAAGAGTGAGGGGGGGGGGGGTCAGTATTTCTTGCCTAAAGTAATAAATAAATTACATCGAGTGAAACAGTTTTATCACTTAACAACTGGTCAAACTGGTCTAATGCTTATCCAATGGGACGTCCCCTGGAATGCATGCATTACTAAACAATATGTTTGCATCATGATTCGCCGTTCTGATACGGTATTTTTATAAGAAATATTTTGCAGAATCCCAATATACCTACGACTTATTAACGATACTTTGGAGATAATAATTTCCACTTAAAACTGCAGAAAACACGTTCATTAACCCTATTGACATTTTCATGTCTTTCATATGGCACATAAAAAAAAATCGTCACGAAATTTGTTGCGACGAAATTTGCTAACGAAATTTGTCCCAAGTCGCCACAATGATGATTATGACCATCAGAAGTGAAGTTGTTAGGTACTTTACAGGTAGGTACTTTACAGTTAGGTAGGTACTTTACAGTTAAAAAAAAAAAAATCGTCACGAAATTTGTTGCGACGAAAATTGTCCCAAGTCGCCACAATGATGATTATGACCATCAGAAGTGAAGTTGTTAGGTACTTTACAGGTAGGTACTTTACAGTTAGGTAGGTACTTTACAGTTAGGTAGGTACTTTACAGTTTAAAAAAAAAATCGTCACGAAATTTGTTGCGACGAAAATTGTCCCAAGTCGCCACAATGATGATTATGACCATCAGAAGTGAAGTTGTTAGGTACTTTACAGGTAGGTACTTTACAGTTTGATATTACCAGATCAGCTGAGTCGAATTAGTAGATTAGTTGTCTCTTAGAGTTGTCTTGAGATTTTGGGCAACGACCTCTATTAGAGAGAGAAATTTGGAGTTTTTAGCTAGTTTCTAAGATCATATAATATTTGTATCGTCTATAAAGTAAGTAAAGTAAATTAAGCAACCATTTCAGGTTGAATTTTCGTCCGACTGCCATTCTTGGCGTCGCGGACGTCATCAGCTGTCTCCCAAAGGGGAGATCAGAATTTGTTCTGATGATTTCGCTCATGGCTTCCCAAACATCACCGCCCTGGGTTGGAACGAGAGATTGCCGATCGTCTAATAGACAGAAAACTTTCTGCTAGCGACCAGATTCGAACTCGCATCCCCGCAAGACGGTTCTTATCTTATCACCGCAGTCGGGTACACTGTCCACTAGACCACCGACGCCCACATCGTCTATAGTGATACATATTATGTAAGCACCTTCATACAGACATACATCCATTGTTTCTCGAATTTATGATCCGATAATCATTATAAATACTCGTATAATGAGTGATATTTTCAATATTCCGCTCCCCTCCAGTTCACTTCTACCAGGACGTCCTAAAATGAAAATAATTCAGATACACCTTTCCTGTTTAGGACGGCAGTAACTGATCCCCGAATCGACAGACGTTTTGGTATTCACTCGAAATGTTACGGTGGATTGGTTTCAGCACAAGATCGTGTCAGTAGGTCTTTTCCGAAAAAAAATCGTCATCAGTGAAGGTCATTCAAGGGAACCCTGAAACCATTTTTGTTCCTAGTAATCCACGGCTCCCTGACCGCAAGCACTTTCGGCTTCATCCAACTTGAGGTTTTTTTCTGGTAAAGGTCGAAGTGAGAAACTTCTCTCCGCCAACTCTCTTCGCCGTGAACTCGATGTAGTAAGTGGGTCTAAAGTCAGACTTAAGAGCTTTTCAAAGGCATGCATGGAACAGAAACATAAAAAACATCACGTTTTATCAGGTACAATAATTTTGAGGGGATCTCTGGCCTGTAACCAAGGACTAGGTCAAATTTGGAATCGAACGAAACGGTATTACGCCTACGATGAGAGAAGGAGAAGCCCTCAACTTGATTCATCTCCTCGCTGCTCCTTGTAAGCCCAAATAAATATTTTCTTATATATTATTGACGAGCCAATTCTCCTGGTCAGCATGGTACCTAAAAGTAAGAATAAGAACCTAACTTCAAACGGAAGCCTCAAAATGAATGCTTTGGGACTTAACTCGACTTAAATTTAACATGAGCTTTAATTAAATTTAAACAAATTTTGTTTCCCGCGGAATTCTTTGAATGCAGATAATCTTGAAACGCAGATCAAGTTTGACTACCTGAAGTGACTTATTGGTGTTTAGATCAGGTGCGTGAGCTATGGAGCCGTTATCATAGCTTCAACTTCACTCCTAGTTGCCTGGATTGCTGAGATGTAGATGTAAATGAAACTCTTGATGACAACTGAACTTCGACTTACAGCACTGATATTCAATATATAACCTGAAATTCGGCACACATTCTCTGATTGTGAGGAAAGTGATAAGCTCGGAGAACGACCGGTGCACCGAAAATTTCACACAAACCTTGCCAAGTTGGGTGGGCAGTGGAGTTTCTTCATCTTCAGATAAAATAAGAGGGAATTTAGTATAAGACGGTGTAAAAATCTTGAAAAAAGTGAAGAAACAGTGAAAGAAAAGTAAACAACCATCTCAGGTTGAATTTTCGTCCAACTGCCAATCCTGTCGTCGAAGATCAGAATTCTAAACTGATGACTTTCCAAATAAAAGACAGCGTAGAAGCAAGAAAGGCGTTATATCCATGATGTGCCAATCAAACTCTTCTATCCACCCAGGTATTTTGGTGGGTTCTAACTGAACACCCAGGCTTGATGGTTTCTCCCCGTCTTATGACCACCATGCTGATCTTATATTGGTGGCTGCTGATCTCATATTGCTGGCTTACGACAGTCAAACAACCAATTGAAGTCCCACCAAAACTCAAAAACCATTTCATCGACAACGAGAAAAAGAAGGAATGTCGGGAGTTTTTTTTCGGGTTCAACAAACTCGTTAGACTCAACGTCTCTCGTCTTCCCGCTGTCGTGATTTCCACTGTCGTGCTTCCGCGATGGGTTGGCGACTCGGGTCACAATTAATTTAGGGCGACCGGAAGCCCACGATGTTTGACGAAAGACGTGAAATCCAGAACCGAACCTGAAGAAAATCACGAGTCCGTGGGTCGGAAATGGATTGAGAACCGTTATAGAGCTTTTACGATTTTCGTTAAAGTTTAGTGTCACATTTACAGACATTACATGGGTATGTCCCTAGGTGACCCCATAAAAAATAAATAAAATTACACAAGCTTAAACATAATAAAATAGCGTTTCTAAAACATCTATTTCTCACAGTGTAATCGCCGGATTGGCGTAGAAATTGGTTTCAAAACACTTGCTGATGTTAATTTACAGCAATCGATCAACGGAAAATCCTGATAAATCCGAAGCATTTAGGAAAAAACTAGAAACGTGAAGATCATGTTTTGTATTCCATAATTTAGGTACCTCTCTTAGTGCTCTATTGTCTTCCTTACTGTACTCAGCAAAGAGAACTTTCTTTGCTCCGACGGACACAGCAGCCTTTTCAACCGTTTCAGCTCTTTTTAAAAGCATGATTCGTCAATTCGAAATATTAATTCCTTCAACTAATTGTCCCTGTAACTTTTCCTCTTATGACCGACTAAATTCGCCAAATTTTTAAAAATTTTCCGCCAAATTCTTCCGTAAATGAAAACTTAAACTGAGCCACTGATTCCTTCTCCTGTCCCCATTTCAGCATCAACGCGCACTTTTCTGCAAACAAGCACGTTGATTTTCCGTAGAATGAATTCAGTACCTCTTTACACTCTCTACAGACAGCCTTCTCTACTTTACAGAACTCTATCTTGCCTATACTATATATTGTGAAGCAAACTGTCCACTAAAACACAAAATGGTTCAGGACCGAAAGAGGGAAGAAAAACAGTAGTTGTAATTTCGGGCTCTACATCCCTTGTATTTCAGGAATTTCAAACCTCTTCAAATGCTTCAAACTTATGTCTCTTCTTATCTTTCCAACTTAAACTTACTGATTATTTTTCCAAGTGACCTCGATTCGACCGTTTTTGAGCGTCTCCTCTAAATTCTGCATTCGAGCTGCTCTCTTTCTTCAACTATTTTCCTATTAACTCTCTTACTCCTCAATTTAATCCCCATTGCCACTGGAACTCAAGAATTCTTAACCTAAATATAAGCACCACTACTTAACTCAGAATGAACATTTTTATTCGGAAACACACACTGCTGATTGTACATCTAACCTTCTGAGCGCTACTGGAAAAGGTAACTGTACCTACAGCAATAATTTTCGAATTGACGAAATTCGTCCAAATAGTTCTTTGTGACGAAGATTTACTACCCTTCCAACCTGGGAGACGTTTTGAAAGGGTGTTGAACGAGCAGTCATCTTGGTTGTTCATTATAGATTTCCACTGAAAGCTGTACAGTTGATTTGATGGACAAGATGCTCCAGAAGATGAAAACTGCTCAATCACAACTACCTAACAATAACACAGGCTTTACTGCAAAGGTTGAAAAGAAGAGTCATGCTTCGATGGGATTCAAAAACTACAACACTAAAGAACCCACCAGTTCACCCTGACTTTTTGGTTTTTCTAAGGAAGTGCGTACGTTGCCCGGTGCGTGGAAAAATGGTGAAAATAGAGTGGGACCCACGGAAATCGTTCGCAGAGTGAAAATATTTGAACAATGGCCACGCGTTTATAGACGATGCGATGCTTTCTCGTTTTGCGCGTGTTTTTTCACGGAGCTGTCAGGAGGCAGCTAGTAGAAAGGAAGGATATTATGTAAATTAAGGAGGTAAATTGAACCATTGGAAGGAAGTCAGATGTGAACTATGAAGCTGTGAAGAGCGAAAGACGTCTCATCGATTTGAGTTTGTTCATATTATGTTCTAGTATTTACAGCATACAATTTGGGAGGAATTTGAATGGGCATTAGATTTTTCTACTAATGTGATTAAAGCCATTACATAACCACAAACAAACGTTTCGGATTGACCAAAGCACTTCGTAGCGGCTCTGAGGTATGTAGAGCACGATTCATCCGAAGATGTGGACCATATCTCTCGCAACACAAAACGTGACCAAAAACCGGATGGTTCAACACAAATAGTCCCGCTACGAATCCTTAGCAGAGTTTTTGTCGTGGTTTAGCTATCGGGAGTGGAGGGAAGGGGACAATGATCCTGAGATCCCGACTGACCGTGTTTACCAGGACATGCGACAAGAAAATGGCTGTACAGTTGTGGTTCCTTCGTTCTGGCTGGTTTCCGTTTCACTTCTAACGGAGCCTAGCGAAGATGATCCGACTGGCTTGGACTATTCCAATAACGATGTAACAGGTCCCATAGCTATGCGTCGTATACAGTTCTCGAGATACTTCACAATGTGCAGATTACTATTACTACATTGCCATGTCTCCCTGTCTGGAGGCTGTCTATCCCCAACATTTTCTGTAAGTTCCAATAAAATGATACCATATTTTGGTATGGTTTTGACTAAGACAGACCGATGTGCAAGAACGCAAAATGTGAGTGAAATTTTTTGATTTGTACCCAAATTGTTTTGACCAACTGCAGGAATACTAAACTCATCTTTGTTAGTTTGTTAGTCAGGGGGCAAACGCTACTTCAAACAACTGTGTAACATCAATTAATACATGAACGAAATGTAAATATTATTCTGACGTTAACTTTTCTGAACGTCTCTCGACTCACGAAAGAGACCTTGATACAGTTTTAGATCACCTAAAAAGACCAATATTTGGTCCTTGGAGGTGTTGAAACCGTGGGATTTTGATGGAGATATATGCGTAAGGCGCTCTTTCCAATATTAATTTTGTTGAAACCTACGTTTTGGGCTACAAGATTATTAAATATTCAAGAGCTACCGATTAGAATCCGTAATTTTACATATTAACGAAGTTAGGCCTAGTTTGAACAGGTAGCAAAGGCCATCGCACGACTAATTCGTTCGAAATTCTGGGTTTTTGAGCCGCTCTGGGATTAATTTCGGGCGAATCACCTTTCTACGGTACAGCCCTGGATCCAAAACATCTGCGAACCCCTTCCTTTTTGAGAAGCACGTTTTTTTGGCGGAGTAGGCTCAACCATTTTTGGAACCAAGCCAAACCGGGCTGAAATGTATGCAACGTTAGGTCCCTCGGTTTCGTGACGGTTGTGGGACATTGAGCAATCGGCTGCGATACTTTATCACTATTGGGAAGCACGTACGACACATTTAGCCACGCACTAAAACCAACTGTTCGGGTATACAGTTAATGAGTTCGTATGGGAAACGCGAGATTAGGAGTATCGGGTTGACGAACTTTCACCACCTAATGAAGATAAAAACCCATATTTTCCTCTAAAACTGTTCTCTTTATATTCAGTTAGGACGGATTGCGTAAATTATCGTTTAAAATCAATTTAGGATTGATTCCATGTATCAGCTTCAATTCAGCTTGCAAAAAAGTACGTAAAACAATATCCATTTTGAATGAATCATCAACGAACAGTTGTTTCCCCACGGGATAACACGAACAAAAACAATTCGTTGGTGTGAAAATGATATGATTTTCACTATCGAGTTGAAAATATTGACAGTTTTCTATATTGATGAACAGCACACAATAAAGTTGGCCATTATGCCGCTGAATTATTTTTCCTCTGATTGAAATCAATAAAAAATCATCTCCGACTCAGCTCCAAATCGTTCTCCAAATTTGAGTGAAATAGGGCAATTAGATCGTGAGTAAATTAATGTCACTAACTAATCGTTATGGACTGAACTTTGAACTGTCGAACATTTTTTTCAAGCGAGTTTTAAATTTAGTCAGACCTCCAAAACCAAATGATATCGATCTCTTACTAATACTTACCTACTAACTCCCACAGTAGGTATATCTACTCCTCCCACTTACTACGAGTGTTTTCGTTTCTATAAAGGAGAATACGAAGTTTTCATTGTCATCATCAAAGAGGACTCTTAATCGACCTTCTAATAAACGTTAAGGCAATTTGAGCACAATTGGATCATCAGTGTTGTGGGTGTATTAGTTTTTCACTGTTTAAACACAAACTAAAACCATCATAGACTCGAATTTAAGAGAATTCCCTTTTTATGTTTGACGATGAAACAAACACATTATAAACAATATCAATTTGAAACCGAGCATCACTAAACTTGTAATTTTAATAATTAAACATGATTTTGAAGGAACACGGATTTTTTAAACTTCTGATACCTACTGGATTTCCCTACAAACAATGATTTTAATAAGGCGGTAATAAAGTAAATAATGATAATCCTATACCTTTAGACTATTACTTACGAACCGAAGGATGACGAAATTACGATTACTTACCTGAAACAGAAAAAAATTCAATGTCAATCTCAGAAAACAAGGGGTAATGAACGTTGTGGATACTCATAATATACAACTTTTTCTGATTGAATCAAAAATTTTAGAAGTTTGTAGATTTAACGCATGGCTTCCTCGTAGGTATCTATTGTGATCTGATGTAGAAGATAATACTTGAAGAACCGTAGTCACCCAAATCCCTTCTACGAAATGTCCTCCAGAAACTTGATTCAAATCGAAACAGTACCAAGTGAGAAAATTGCGTTTGAATTAATTTTCACGTTGGATATTATTTGGTACAAACATAATCTCTCAGAGGTTAATCCTTGTCCTAAGCATAACCAGTCGAAATTACTGTCAGATTTTGATGAGTTACCCTCGAGAAGCTCCCTTCCCTGATGAATTTCATCGTCACGAGCGAATATGAATTTACGTGAATATCAATTTCCTAGGTCGATATTTTTCAAATTTGGAGGGTAGTTTGGGGCTAGGCTCTGGAAGCATTCTCATATCATCTTGATCCCATATCCTAATAGGAACTAAGGTACATATGGAATTATTGTTTGTGAGGAAGATATACTACTCTTCCAATTTGAGGGACTTTTTATGTTGGGCAGTGAAGTTTATCTCTCCCAAACTTATTTATTTAAAACGTTTTATTCCAAAGAAAAAGTTCGTACAATCATTTATATTATTTGAGGAAAGTAATGATTATAATAAGCAATTTACGCCTACCGTTATGCGATGTTCAATCCCTGCCTAATTATTATAATGCTCACTGGGTTTCCAGTTTCGGGCTCTGAAAGAATACTTCTCCACGAGGAACTACCAACCGGAGAGACAACAATAATTCCCGGACCCTCTTCAGACGGTTAATTGCAATTGTCCTTGGCATAACTAATTGCGAAGAAAACCACAATGAGTTTTAAAATAATTATGAAATATTTCAGGGGTCTTTGACTTGGACACGGGACGTGGATTCTCAGCGACCCGAGGATCGTCTGGCCCGCACCGGAACTCGGTCTCGCTTGGAACGATTCCATTATGATCGCAGTTTTCTTATTATCTCGAATACAAGCACTCCCTCGCAGATCGTTTCTTCTTCTATCCTTTGCCGAACAATACAATCCTCCTTATTTCAAACCTCGGATTTGTTCTTAGATGTGAATGAGGGCGATCGACAATGGAGCGGTCCAGTTTTCACGTTTTGACTCGTATTTATTGAAAAAGAAAAAAGTCTGCCAAGTGGGTGTGGCACATAGCTTCCTCGTATCCATAACCCGATTGTATAGATGATCCGATGCATAGAAGTTAATCTCTAAGTTGTTTGCACTACCCGCATAATCTCTGAACATTTCTTCGAAGGATTTTACGTTTGCGCATGCGCAGAGGCTAGTGTCAATTGGGGGACCGTGATTATCATAGGGGACCATGTATATCCCAATCCGCATAATTCCTGAGAATTTCATGGAAATCAGATGGGAAATGTAGAAATTATGGCTGTTACAAGGAAATACACGTTTGCACAAGCGCAGTGGCGACCATCAGTCTGGGGAGAATGATTTTCATAGGAGATCATCCACACAACATCCACAATTCCTGAAAATTTCATCAAAATAAGGTGAAAAATATAAAAGTTATGGCTGTTACAAGGAAATAAAAGTGTGCGCATGCGCAGGCTACTATCAGTCTGGGGGTCATGATTTTCATCGAAATCTGATGGAAAATGTGGAAGTTATGGCAGTTACAAGGATTTCACTTTTGCGCAGCGGCTACTATCAATCCGGGGGTGATGATTTTCATAGGGCCAACCCGCACAATTCAGTAATGGTTGTGGCAAGGAATTCATGACAGACAGGCAGACACTGAACTAAAATTGTTCAGGATGGTCTGAAACGAAAAACGCGAGTGGAAATTTTGATTTTGGAGAACATTTTTTTCAACCTTGAAAAGTGAAAACAAAGCTTCCCCTACCTTGGTAGACTGGGAAGCAATAGATAAACCAATTAGGATGAAGATTATACTTTGTCATAGAGAATAACCTAAAGTTTTTGAAGTGGTCATTTTGGAGACTGCGATATTCTTAAGAACAGTGTTACGTCTACTGCCTACACAGTAAACAGGTAAGATGAATGTCTAAATAGGTTTTTTACTGGATGACTGGGATAGCTAACTAATGCCTCTATAATAGGTAGAAGGTTGTAAAAGTGCTACTTTATCCATTTTTGAAGTAGGTAAGGCTCATTATTTTTCCACCGAGGAAAAAAAAACTACTTAGCTGATGGTGAAAAGTTCATGTTTCTTCGCAGCATCGCTATTTCGTGAAGAATCACATTTGCTTACCAGACCATCACTTGAAGGATATAATACTTTCATGAAAACAAAAGAGCCTGAGAGTGGAATAGAAAAGGGCGATGGAACGACCGCATGGGCCCTTCGAGGTCCACAGCGCCCACTCAAGGTCTCGAAGTGAGGAGGTGAGGTGATTAAATTCCATAATAATAGGGTTCGTGTTGTATAACTTTCACTTGACCAACTCACCGTCCGTTTCTTTGAGTGTCGTACGAGCCTCTCAGGCCGAGACAAGCGCTTCATGTCGGAAGGGTGGACAGAATCACTCACGATACCATTAGAGTCATTTTTTCGTCAGTTATTCACTGAAACCCTGTAGAGCAATCTAGAGCGGTGGTTGCCGAAATCACGACGAGAGGGTGGAGAGAATCATTCACGATTGTGGCAGTGTTGGCTTCGAATGTCAGTTCAACAGACACAATGGATTCGTGGACTAATTCAGAGCAGTGGCATTTGGACAGAATCACTCTTATCTTATCTCAATTGCAGGGGTATTGGTCACCCGTCATAATAAAATGGTCAGCTTTGCATGTCAACCTGAATTATCCATTGCAATCATAATTTTAAAACAAATCCACGAAGTGGTACACAACCTGTCAACGACTACCTAACAGCGTGATTTGGAGTGCGTAAGGCCTTGAACTCAGATGTTTCGAAAATTGAACACGACAACAACAAGATAAGAATCTACTTTGGAAGGAGATCGAATGATAGATAACATGTTATGTAAATGTCACGTGATTGCCGAACGTCAGAGCTGCAGCAGTGGTCATTCTGAGGGACTGTTATATCTATATATTGCCTGCAAGGGATTAGAGAATTTCCAAGGAAAATTAAGCAATTTTGCTATCCATCAACATGTTATGAAATGAAACTTTTTCGACATTTCCATTCTTTACAACAAATCATGAAATCTAACATTTTTTCATACTACATTGGAAAAAGACAGTTAAAACGTGACAATCATAAACAGACATTTTTTCTCTGGAAAATTTTGCCTGGTGAATAGTTTAGGGAGTTTTCGCTAGGCAGCACTAGTGATTCTTCCATTATTTCACCAATCTCGTCTAATATTGGCACTTTTTCTGAACTTTTTGACTTTCACACAGGATGTTTAGGAAGACTCTACGAATCGCCACACGATTTCGAGGAACAACAATCCATTCTTCACACTAAGGCAAGGGGTAGAAATTTATGTTCAAGGATTTCTTGTTGAAAAGATTAAAAACATAGTTTTATAAAATAGAAAAATGTCACGTTTTTTAGGACGTCCCACAGTAAGACTTGGGCGTCCTTATGCGATCGATCTGGGGTGAAGGAAGACAACACTCAACAGAAAAAAAAAAATAACCACACAGTAATCCGTTTTAGACCATTCTGAATCCAAATCCGCGAAAAAAACCATAGGTGTATGTCTGTGTGTGTGTGTGTGTATGTGTGTGTGTATGTGTGTGTGTAACAAAATCTTGTGTACTCTGCACAGGCCTTAGTTCTCAACCGATTTTCCTGGTTCTTTTTTTGTTCGTCGCGGAAAACTATCTAGTTGTGCACTACGTCGCCGGAATTTCGAATTTTGCCTTTTAAGGGGAGGAAAGGGGGGGTTAATGCTCGAAAAACGTGCGTTTTTGGGCATAATCTTGTGTACTCTGCCCAGGCCTTAGTTCTCAAACGATTTTCGTGGTTCTTTTGGTTTATTATTTTCAATAATGAACCTTTGGAATCGACCAAGAAAAAAAAAATTTTAACACCCCCTCAAAATTTGATGGTTTACGTTTCAAGGTACGTAGAATCCAAAAATCGAATAAAAATTTGGCCGTCCGTCCGCCGTCCGCCGTCCGCCGTACGCCGTCCGCCGTACGCCGTCCGCCGTACGCGGCACTTTTGCCACTTAGCATTGACCGATTTTGATGAAATTTGGTATGTAGGCTCCATTTGGGGTCTAGTTGTGCCCCGAAGCTTTTGGTTGATGTAGGTCACTTCTAAGGGTTCCAAAATCAATTTTGAAATTTTGAAAACGCCCTAACTCAAAAAATTTCGATATAAAGGTATTGTTTTTCCTTCAATTTAAGATTCTATAGAATTTTTAGAATTTTTTGAGACCACGCGGAGCTTTGTAGGACAAACCGTTCGCTCCCTACGAAAATTTAAGGGTTTATATTGAAATATATATATATAAATCAAAACACGAGTGTGAATCGCAAAAGAGGCCTAATCTCCGTTCAAATTAGAGCTGACCAAAATGCGATCGATGGTTGGTGATTTTTATTTATTTATTTTTTTCTTCTCTTCATATTGGATGGTTGGTGATTTTGTAGACGAGTGATCTATATAGAAAAATAATAAACCATTGTGTAATAATTTGCAGCGTTTTTTTCGTTTGACGCGTAATACTATCTAGTTGTACACTACGGCGCCGGAATTTTGGATTTTGCTTTTTAAGAGGGGGAAAGGGGGGTTTAATGCTTAAAAAACGTGCGTTTGCGTGCATAATCTTGTAAACTCTGCCCAGGCCTCAATTTCCAACCGATTTGCGTGTTTCTTTTTTTGTTTGACTCAAATAACTTCCGAGTTGTACATGATTTTACCAGAGTACCAAAATTCGCAAGGTGAGGGGGTGAGTGGGGGGATAATATTCACAAAATATCCGATTTTTCAATATTTTGGTTCCTTTACTACTTACTAATTGTACCCAAGCTTTGAAATTGAGGAAAAATTCTCATTATACCTCCGAATTTTCATGAATTATTCTCTGTTCCACCATGGAACTAATAGTGGTGCCACCATGGTGCCATGATGCCATAAACCGCTTATTTCGTGGTTTTTTTTTTGTGTTTCACCTTGAATACGGATGTGAACTTCGACGGACTGCCTACCAAAACTAACAGATGAAAGTTCAATGTTACGACGTATTTCCGCTTTGGTGCCAGACTGGCACCATTGTTGGCGTTGGGGAGGTGGGGGGGGGGGGGGGGTAACTCGAATTCGCATGTTGGGTATCGTAGATCATGGATTTTAAAATGCTCTTCAGATTCGAGGCTCCCATGCCGCTAGAAATGTTAAGGTGGATAATGGTGGGGGGGGGGGGGGTCAGTATTTCTTGCCTAAAGTAATGAATAAATTACATCGAGTGAAACAGTTTTATCGCTTACCAACTGGTTTAACTGATCTAATGCTTATCCAATGGGACGTCCCCTGGAATGCATGCATTACTAAACAATATGTTTCTTGAATTCCAGTCAGACAAAACACAGGAGTAACAAGGATTTGTTTAGTAGAATGAGTGATCGCCTCGGACCTACACCTCACTTCAGCTCTCATGCCCTTGAGAATGACGAAATGAAACGTTGGGGATTTTCTATGGGTATTTCTGACTGAATCATAATCTATCACAGACTTTGTAGAAAACCTGTTATAAACTTTGAGTTTCTCAGGTGATCTAAAAATCTAAAATCATACATTCAAATGGTATCAAAAGACGAGCTCGTAGGCCGGTAAATATGGGGTGCTCTTGAGAGTAAAATTTGAAAACGCGCAATTTGAAGTGAAATAATATCATCGTGATAAGAATTGCTTTTAAAAACGTGATCGTAGCACGCTGTACGTCAGAAATTCATAAATTACGTTGGTTAATCATAGGAGCTTGCTTGGTGGACACCTCAATACTATTTTCGAGCCAAAATACACTGGAAACGGGTTATTCCGATCACAACCGAAACACATGAAAAACTTCCAACTGAGATGCCGTTCAATTTTAGGGAGGAAACTGACTCGTCTCGCCACTGTTCTCCCCACTTCCGCTAATAATCGCGGAACTCTCCTCAAACTGCGTAAAGAAATCGAAGCCAAAAATAAACCGAATAAGCTCCCTCTCTCCGACTTTCTGATCCGAGTTTGGAACTTTCCCAATATCGCCTCTTCACCGGCTGTTTTCCATCGAAAACGGCAAACCCAAGAAGGCGGGTACGCGTACATAAGACAGAAGCTATCAAGTGACCACCTGTAAGATAATAGGTGTCCAGCGGTTACTGACGCAATACAATCGATCATCATTCAATTAATACGCGTGATAGCACTGACCAAATGCGGAAAACCAACATGGTTAATCTAAACATCTTTTTCGGGTATTTAAAAAAAAGCTGAAAATTATTACACAATGGTTTATTATTTTTTATTTTCCTATATAGATTACTCGTCTGCAAAGCCACCAACCATCCAACATGAAGAAAAATATCGATCGCATTTCGGTCAGCTTTAATTTGAACGGAGATAGGCCTCTTTTGCGATTCACACTCGTGTTTCTGATTTATCGTACGTCCAAACTTTTAATTCTCTTTGTGAACGAACGGTTTGTCCTACAGAGCTCCGGGTGGTCTCAAAAAAATTCTAAAAATTCTATAGAATCTTAAATTTATGGAAAAACAATACCTTTATATCAAAATTTTTTGAGTTAGGGCGTTTTCAAAATTTGAAAATTCATTTTTCTACCCTTAAAAGTGACCTACATCAACCAAAATCTTCGGGGCACAACTAGACCCCAAAAGGAGCCTACATACCAAATTTCATCAAAATCGGTCAATGCTAAGTGGCAAAAGTGCCGCGTACGGCGGACGGCGGACGGCGTACGGCGGACGGCGTACGGCGGACGGACGGCCAAATTTTTATTCGATTTTTGGATTCTACGTACCTTGAAACGTAAACCATCAAATTTTGAGGGGGTGTTAAAAAAATGTTTTCTTGGTCGATTCCAAAGGTTTATTATTGAAAATAATAAACCAAAATGAAACTATTTTACTATGGCTTCACATTGTTTGTAACGGAAGGTTTTAGAAATCGTTGAAACATTTTGAATCAAATCTAAAAATCAAAAACTTTACCATTTATTTATACATCCGCAGTATATCCGTTACAAAGTGAGACGATTGGAAATATTTAATGCCATATTTTATCAAGGAGTATTATACAAAAAAAGGAAGAAATTTGTCACAGACATGATTATTTTTTAAATGACATAATCCAATATTCTAAAACATATTGGTAAGCTCAGAATTAAAAAAAAATCATTTCTCAGAATTTTTTGAATTTAGTTCATTCATTCATGATACACACTTTGACCCCCTCCCTTTTTTGACTTTTGATACGACTAAAAGGTAGCTATTTGTTTACTTGGTGACTCATCTGATTATGTATAGCTGTCCTCCTGAAGCCTACTTGAGGTAGATGTTGCAGAATCTAACTAGTTCTGAAAAGGCAAACGCGTTTTTCTCGAGCCACCAGTTGAATTTAAACATTTTTGCTACCGTCCATTTCGCATCATGATGACGTTGATCTTGAATGAGTCGAAAGTTAGTGCTATTAAAAAGTTAGTTTCAAGCATTTCAGGAGTTTGTTAAAAATTAAGGATGTTCCCAACATTCATTTTTGAACGACAACAAACAATTTTGAAACTACAATCGGTTGAAGATCAGATGTGATCTTAAAATTCTAAGGAAACCGAAAAGTAAGAAACAGCTATGTTTTATAAAAGTCTAGAAAGAATAGTAATCACCTTGTAATTGTCAGACTGTACATACCAATCTATCAAACTCAACCACCGATAGATTGACCATCAGGTACTGACGGTGAGATAGTGCCATCATTGGTGACGTGGCTTCAACGTCAAGGGAACAAAGTTATAGCAGTAGGCCAGATTTTTGGCGATAATACAAATTTCCATTTGCCTGTCGAAGTCAGGACAGAACCAGTAAATAAATTACGAAGCAATTTTTATGAAAGGAAATTCACCCTGCATGCAAGAATAGATTGGTCCCCACATATAAGACATTTCGTCCAAAATATGTGGTAAATTGATCGGAACTATTCGAGGGTTGATTTGGGCTTTCAAGGATCCTTAAAAGAATGAACAAATGAAGTTTTCCTGGACCCGTAGATGTTGAACCTAACGACTATATCCTTGTTGTGGACGTGAAAGTATAGGTAATATCTGTAGCTAATTCCTCAGTTTTTGAGTATTAATCACCAGAAAAATTGACAAGAAGTTGTAGCTCAAGGATGTTTGTATTCGTTATATGGTTATAGGTGATTCGACCACGATACATTGTATTTAGTTTTTTCAAAGTTTGTCCTCGACTACAATCCAAGTTTGATCGACATCTGAGAGTAGCATATCGATAGTAAAAGTGTAAATCCTTGTAAGTCGAAAAATATAAAATTTTCAGGGGACGAAAAAAAAAAACTAGTCAGGATTTATAACAAAAGCAAGCTGGTGGAACGTGAATCCTACTTGCAAGACTCCTGTGCAGAATTTTCCTATTAATTTTGGTATTTATGATACGATTTTTGATCCAAACCTAATTGGACTTATAAGGTTTTTCACTCTTACTATCGATTTTGAAAAAAATTATAAGTGAAGGATTTTACGTTTGCATACAATTTTGGATGAAAAAAGGCTTTTAGTTAAGTTTTCTGAAAAAAAAGTACCTTTAGACTCTGATGGTTCAAAAATAATTGCAAGGATCAGAGTACTGACAGGTACCTAAATTCTTTGGAAATAACGAATTTGTTTTAGTGTTCAGTGATAAAATACCATCGACCCAAACATACAATCTCTAAGATAAACTTGGAAGCAGGTATACAGTTTACGTATACAAAATAGCTCGTAACTGAATTAGGAGTTATCAGGTTGCTACGCAGGAATTTATAGACCCAACAGGAACGTTGCTATTCCACCAATCCCAACACCTTCTACACTTCCTCAGAAGAGCGTCAACGACACATAATTTCCGAACATAACAACATGAAAAATGTTTAGTGCTTCCGATATCGGCAGCAGGTAGGTAGCAGGGTTTCCAATTTTATTGCCAGAGTCTAGCCGTATATCTCCACGCTCCACTAAGATGTAACGTCGATGGACGAGAGGAAGCACCTCCTCGGCACCGCCCTGGAGAACCGAGATGTTTGACAACTTTCCTTTTCGTTTAGCTTCAAAAATAACTCCTCTCGGCTCCAATGATGCAATCACAACACGCACAGCTCGGTGCATTCGCTCCGTCGTCGTAAACATTCGATCATAGAATGCAATACTCATAACTCCTATACTGGATAAGACTATCTCAAGTTTGCAAATTATTTTGAGACGGTGTGCCCTGATTTGACGAGTTAATGGACTAGCATTTTATTTCTCTAGTAGGTACCTACAGTATGCTGCAAAAGTCGGAATGATTTATTTAGTTAGAATGTTCCCCAAATAATTTGGATACATGAAATTAAAACATCTACTTTTGTCTTGATGGGTCCTAACTGTTTTAACTTTAGTAAGCGTCTTAAGAAAATTAGGGATCCTAATTCGTTGTTTTTAGTAAGCATCTTATGAAAATAAACTTGAAATGGCCGAAAAAGTGCACAAAACGAGGAAAACTGATTGGAGGATCAGTTGAACTATAACATAAAAGTACTTCATTTTTAGGGTTCTTTCCGCTGAATCACATGGCTTGATTGACTGAATACCTTCATTTCAAAGAAAAAGTCACCTTCCGGCCCAATAGTATGAAGCAAAATCAGAAAGAACCACCTATTAGAATGTACGGACATGGAATTCTAAACAATCTACTCTTGTCTTAAGGGAATCCTATATGTTTTGGTTTATTATTTCCAATAATGAACCTTTGGAATCGACCAAGAAAATTTTTTTTCAACACCCCCTTAAAATTTGATGGTTTACGTTTCAAGGTACATAGAATCCAAAAATCGAATAAAAATTTGGCCGTCAGTCCGCCGTACGCGGCACTTTTGCCACTTAACATTGGCCGATTTTGATGAAATTTGGTATGTAGGCTCCATTTGAGGTCTAGTTGTGCCCCGAAGATTTTGGTTGATGTAGGTCACTTCTAAGGATTCATAAATGAATTTTGAAATTTTGAAAACGCCCTAACTCAAAAAATTTTGATATAAAGGTATTGTTTTTCCTTCAATTTAAGATTCTATAGAATTTTTAGAATTTTTTGAGACCACCCGGAGCTCTGTAGGACAAACCGTTCGCTCCCTACGAGAATTTAAGGGTTGGACGTACGATAAATCAGAAACACGAGTGTGAATCGCAAAAGAGGCCTAATCTCCGTTCAAATTAAAGTTGACCGAAATGCGATCGATGTTTTTCTTCATGTTGGATGGTTGGTGGCTTTGCAGACGAGTGATCAACATAGAAAAAAATAAACCATTGTGTAATAATTTGCAGCGTTTTGTTTTAAAAATTATGATCTCTTCTTGATACTCCACAACAAAAGAACCCACAACTGTTTCGATTATCTTATAAAAATGTCCTTAAAATGACCGAAACAGTGCACAAAACAAAGAAAATGTCTTTAGAGGATCTATTGAATTATCACATAATGGTACTAGATTTTCAGGGTTCTTTCCGCTGAATCCGATGGTTTGATTGACTGAATACTAGTCAAATGTGGTTTATTTATTTATTTATTTAATAAAGTACGGGCAAGCCCAATTCAATACAATATACAAAATATTCAACTATCTGCAAATAGTTAAATATAGGAAATAAGACAAATAAGGAATCAACGACTAATTATAACACACATGAGAGGTGACTTTAATACTGCGAGGGACTTTAATACTGACTTTAATACTTTTCCAATCACTTTTATTCTTAAACCACATGGGACTTTTATTGTCAAATAACAATGTCTTGAATAGAAGGAAAAGTTCAAAACCACAACAAATTATTGACTGAATACCTTAATTTCAAAGAAAATGTTAAAATTTTAGGCCATAAAAGCAAGTCTTCCTCCTCATCTACAGGGCTTTTTTTTTACAAGACCGTTTTTCACAGGTCACCCTAATTTAAAAAGTGAATAAGAATACTCAATGAATGTCAATAAAATTCCCCCTGGTAATGCGTAGTAACATAAAGTCTGCCCCAATCAGGGAAGAAAGATGCTCCTTTTGACCAGTTATCCACAGGGTTCCATGAGTGGCAAAATGAGAGGAAAATTGATCCTAAATATTACTGAGAATCACTTTCCTGTCACCCTAATTTAAAATGTGAATAAGAATACTCAATGAATAACAATGAAATTCTCCCTGCTAATACGGAGCTACATAAAGACCAAATGAGAGTAGCGGCTAATTTTAACCAGGTTATCCCACAGTGGCAAAATGAGAGGAAAATTGATCCAAAATATTACGGAGAATCACTTTCCCCTACGGCTTTGGACTTATTTCGCCACTCAATTCCACAAATTGATTGGTAAAAAAAAAAAAAACGCTGCAAATCATTACACAATGGTTTATTATTTTTTATTTTTCTATATACATCACTCGTCTGCAAAGCCACCAACCATCCAACATGAAGAAAAACATCGATCGCATTTCGGTCAGCTTTAATTTGAACGGAGATTAGGCCTTTTTTGCGATTCATACTCGTGTTTCTGATTTATCGCATGTCCAAACTTTAAATTCTCGTAGTGAGCGAACGGTTTGTCCTACAGAGCTCCGGGTGGTCTCAAAAAATTCTAAAAATTCTATAGAATCTTAAATTGAAGGGAAAACAATACCTTTATATCAAAATTTTTTGAGTTAGGGCGTTTTCAAAATTTCAAAATTGATTTTGGAACCCTTAGAAGTGACCTACCTCAACCAAAATCTTCGGGGCACAACTAGACCCCAGAAGGAGCCTACATACCAAATTTCATCAAAATCGGTCAATGCTAAGTGGCAAAAGTGCCGCGTACGGCATACGGCGGACGGACGGCCAAATTTTTATTCGATTTTTGGGTTCTACGTACCTTGAAACGTAAACCATCAAATTTTGAGGGGTGTTAAAAATGTTTTTTTCTTGGTCGATTCCAAAGGTTCATTATTGAAAATAATAAACCAAAATACTGAGGATCCGCATTGGAATGCATTGCCACTATTTTAGAAGAGTTTACCCATTCCTTGTCACAGCGTAGTCCACAACGAAGCATTACTCATCAACAAAGAATGCTTCAATCCTCATCTGCATTTAGGCGCAACCTTACATCACAATCGTATGTGGATCGCTTTCTCGCTTCTATAATTCGACCTACAAACCTCCAACTCGAATTCCCGGCCCTCGAGGCATCTCAAAAACGATGATCTCACTAAAAGATGCAAAAAAACTTGACTTATCCGTTCGGCCGTTTGTTGATTTCCAACAGGAAATCACGCGATTGGCATTTGAGCAGGAAGTAATAGTGCCGGACCGAAGACTGCGAGTGGGTAAATTATTTGCAATTCCCTCGTACCTGCCAGAGGGTAACTTTTCACGTGCGAACATTTCTTATGTACGCGTTTTTTCGAGAAAAAAATTCGTCACGTGGGTGTGGCACGTAGATCATAATATGATATGATATTATCCTTTACACGATTTAGGTACCCTATTTGTAGACCAATACTTTCAGAATTCCTTTGCCTTCAACCCAAGTGAGGATGGAATTAAGCTGACGTTGATATTCTGATCAAGGAGAAATTTGCAAGGAACGAGGATTTGGGGTAATCGAGAGGTAAATTACTAACTACCTATACCTAGTACTAACAGTCAGCTACTAAAATCTTCAAGGTTGTACAAAATCAAACGATTAGATTAGATTTGGAAAGCCCATGTCCATCAGTCAGCAATTGACCATGAACCAGTTTGAATCAGTTTTGGCACCAATTCGAATTTTTCAGCCTAAGATCGTACACATGACACATAAGGAACCAACCTGCCAAACTGCAAAATTGTTGAAAGTCAGGAATCGCTCTAAAATGTTCACGAGCGAGCAGAAAACTTGATAATCCTAAAACATCGACGTCTCACGATTTAATCGCCCGATTTTGCCCAGAATCGGAAGGCTATTGGAAGGTCTCCAGAATAGTTGTTGATGAGCTTCGTAACAATGTATGCAGCAGAATAATTTTGACCAAATAACAAAATATTCTGAAAAATCTACATAAATCATCAGTTGTTTTTGAATGTAAGAAACCACAAATTGATCGTGAATTTCAATTTCGTATAAAATAATTTAGGTAGGAACCAATTAGAGCTCTGATCATCGCAATAATTTTCGAAATCAACAGATTTTATACCTTTTCAGAGTCAAATTTATGGTTTTTCTAACTGAATCCAAGGTTTTCACATTCAAGTTTAAGATATTCCATATCAAGCTAATGGTTTTCTACTTCCAATTGAAGGTTTTATATTTTAAATCAAAGTTTTTTTTTTTTTTTTTTTTTTAATGGAGAATCAAAATAAATGAAACTAAGTCGGTACTTGTCGATTTCACTAACAAGAGAATCGAGTATATTCTGGTACATTTCATGGGAAAAGTTATTCCGAATGCTAATGAAGCCAAATACCTAGACATGACACTAGACGCCAAACTTAGATGGAAAGCCCATGTCAAAAAACAAAATCTCTGTTCAATTTCTCCCTTGCGAGGGAAAAACATTAAATCATGTTTAATGTTTTTCCCTCGCAAGGGAGAAATTAGATTGCCGATCACTCAGCTGATCAGTGACCACTCAGGCGCCTTCAGCATTCTCCATTGACCCTGCTTCTCAAATTTCAGCTTCCTGCGTTCAACAGGAGAGAAAATGGCCTTGGAGCTCACTCAGCTGATCAGTGACCATCTTGGTACAACTAGACCCCAAATGGAGCCGATATAACGTGGTAACTAAGAAATCGGTCCGTGGTAACTAAGAAAAAAAAGCGTTGCAGATTTGCGTGTCGGAATTCACAGAATGACCCCCAGCCCTAAAACATTAAACATGTTAAAAAAGAAGGAAGAACTCCTTCTAAAATTCAGAAAAATGCATTGGCTAATGGGGAGACGGTCGAAGTTGTCAATCCAGAGCAAGCTTACATTGTATAACCAAGTCCTTAAACCAGCCTGGACATATGGAGCTCAGCTTCAAATCGAGACATCATCCAAAAATTCCAGAACAATGTGCTAAGAACGGTGGTCAATGCACCATGGTACTTTCGAAACGAACGTCTCCATCATGAGCTTCGGATCGAAACAATAAACGATGCTATAAAGCGACAAGCTGTGAGACACCTACAGCGGCTGAGATGTCACATCAACGAGGAAGCTGTCCAACTCCTTGATACAAGTGATATCATCAGAAGATTGAAGCGTACCAAACCACTTGACCTAGCTTACTTGTGAAGCAGTGAAGTGAAACATCCACCATAATCAACAAAACTCAGTGATGTATCTTAGTTTTGAATATAAGTCCATATTTTCAAAATAATATTGTTAATAAGTAATACTTAGTGCAATAAAGAATATTGAAAAAAAGGGCGATTATTGAACGGGTACAAAAACGTTGAATATGGCGTAAAATTTCTCAAAAAACGCTTGCATACGAGTCTGCAACACATTGAAACATTTTCATGCTGATCTGGGAGCTCGATTTTCGACTCAGCTGATCTGGGAGCTCGATTTTCGACTATGCTGATCTGGGAGCTCGATTTTCGACTCAGCTGATCTGGGAGCTCGATTTTCGACACAGCTGATCTGGGAGCTCGATTTTCGACTCAGCTGATCTGGGAGCTCGATTTTCGACTCAGCTGATCTGGGAGCTCGATTTTCGACTCAGCGGATCTGGGAGCTCAATTTTCGACTCAGCTGATCTGGTAATATCAAACTGTAAAGTACCTACCTAACTGTAAAGTACCTACCTGTAAAGTACCTAACAACTTCACTTCTGATGGTCATAATCATCATTGTGGCGACTTGGGACAAATTTCGTTAGCAAATTTCGTTGCAACAAATTTCGTCGCATCAAATTTCGTGACGATTTTTTCTTATGTGCCATATGAAAGACATGAAAATGTCAAAAAAGTTTTTTTTTAAGAACTTGTTTTGGCGGTGTCATGTCTGAGTAAGATGAAATCTATTGAAAAAGGTGAAACCTAATTTTTGGTTGTCCAAAGTTCGAACGGAAGGAAGGTAGAGATTCGATTTTTGTAAAAAATTGAGTAAACAGTCAACACATTGCGCAAATTAAGTCATGAATAAGATTCTATAACTGCTTGAACTTACTGTGAAAAGTCATAATTAGAGTTCTTTCAGTTTGACTCGGAAAACGTTGAATTTTATTCGAAAAACCTTGAATTTGACTCGGAAAAGGTATGTAGTGTCCTTACTGTTTCTTGAAGAGGTTATACTGACTACCCGACTTTGCAGACTTCTTTTGTCTTACAAATCCAGAAAACAAAAAAGTTATAAGCGAATACAGCAGGGATCTGGTAGGTTATTCAATAGTATCATTCGATTACCTGTAAGCGTAGTTAAAAGTATTGGATAATGAACGGTTGAGAACTATATTATAATCTCCGCGATAAATCGACGAAATTAAAATATATTATACACTTATGACGGAGTGAGATGTGAACGTTACTGTTGAGAAATAGGTAGGCGTTCAAACAAAAAGTTATTCGCTAATCGATTTTTACATTACATAAAACGGACCATAATAGGGCTGTGCAACGGATTCCCGTGCGGGTGTAACGATATTAGGTATTGTTATTATGGTTCTACGAAAAACAGGCAGGTTTCTTGTGAGAATATCCGACAAAACAATGGGCGTAGTAAGATTGACCCATTTGAAATGTCTTCCGCCTGGAAATTATTTACACAAGAAGGTTAATAAAAACAATAAAATAATTCTCAGCCTGTGAAAACAATCCGTTCCGAGAGGAAGTGAGAGATCGATGGAATTGATTTATATGATATTTCTCAAGTATTATTGCAACGTTGAATAACGTAATCTAAAACTGGATTTAGTTCCGTGCCTGTCTGTCGGTCTGAATGTTGGTTTTTTGTCTCCTGCAAAATTATGAAACTATTTGGTATTTGGAATATGAAATTTAACGCTCTTTCCAACGGCGCCCTTTGTTTCAAATGTACGCGGTAAATTAAGGTAGTTATGGTCATTTTAGTAATATAAAATCAAAAACAGGGAAACAACTTTAAAAATTAAATATCAAGGAAAACAAGGGGTTGGAAAAACTATACGAGGAACTTTTTTTTTAAAGAAATTAGTTTTAGAATCTATTCCTCAAAGGTTGAGCACATTACGTGTGTTCACCCTGTATAACCATCCAACTTATAGAGTTTTTAAGTTCTAATGGTCCAATTTGGTCCAAATCAGCGGGATGTTGTGTCTACTCAAAAATTAGGAGCTTTATTATAGCGTATGGTAAAACGTAATAGTTGGAAAAATTCGTACCTGCATTGATTGGCGTATGTAGTATCGATTTGCTATCATTATCCGAACAAATGCAAGGAGGAGGTTTTTTTTATTTAGTAAACGCTTGAGTAAACATTAGCAGTCGTATTTCACTTCCAACCATTAGATGACAACTTTAATCGTTGCCGAACACGTAGGAATGCGTAAGGAAGGAATGCTCATGATGAAGGAATACCTATCTATAACTTCTGCATGCTGAATCTCCTCCATCGCAGCGATTACAGTTGGCATCTGAATGTTGGGTACTGGAGTGTAGAATACGTTTAAAAAATAAAACAAAGTTCTAACGACATCAGTGGCGTCTCCTCCAGGCAAACATAGCAAACAATGTTTGCCTTGGTAAAAATATTCAAAATGAATAAATTAATTTTTGTTGAGATTCTCCTATATTTCTTCCTATCTTCTTTTATATCGTTTATAAAATTTAGGGACTATTTCATGATAACCAAGGTAGTTAGATGAAATAGGAGAATGGAATAAGTACGTATTTTTCCTAGGATAGTAGCTGCAACACACCAGAGAGTTGTAGAGATCGGTAACTACGATACGCGAACTAGCACGGGTCCCGGCAATGCAAGGCAAACAATTAAAAAAAAAAGAATTTTGTGGGACTGTTTTGGATGACAGGGGACGATCAGTGGGTAGGTTAGCGCAGGGAGTATAATACTCCACTACCATAGCATCAGCCAAGTCAAACAATCGAGGAGCTGTTTAGTGGTCATGAAAGCACGTAAAATTAGAAGATGAGCCATGGATACTAAGCCATGGGTTACGCTTCCATAGCAACCAGCAATCAAATTTCTTAATGAAGGAAAAACTTTAAAAACTCGATTATGAAGCGAAAACTGGGCAAAGCTGTGTTCTTTGCTGGCGCTTGATTTGTCTGTACAGAAAAATAATAAACTTTTGTGTAATAATTTGCTACGTTTTACATTATTTTTTATTCCTCAAGACTGGTCAAGCTGTTTGCCTGACGAACATTCTCACCTGACGCCCCTGAACGACATAATACGCCGAGTTTTCTCAAACTTTGGGCGTTACTTGAAGTTGATCGTTAATTGATTTCATCACGTCCCTGAAAAAAATTACCCTGCACGTGAAATAGACAAAAATTATCAAATAATCGGAGCAACTTCTCGATCGTGCTCATGTTAAATATAATTTAACTTTAAAGATTTAGATCATTTGAAACAATAATTATGTTCATGTTATTCTATGCAAGAAAATTGTATAGCCCACCTAAATTTCGAATTTTAATTATACAATTTGGTCCACACTACGAGGGTTGCTGATTCAACTCAAAACAGGGAGTTTTTAAAAGCATTTCTGAGTCAATTTCAAGGTTACTCTTCCAAAGCTTTGTATGGTAAAACGTAGTAGTTGGAAAAATTCGTACCTGCACTGTTTGATAGGGATTTACTAATGATTTGCTATCAGATGCAAGGTTTGATTTAATAAACACTTGAATAAACATTAACGATCGCATTCCGCTCACTCCAGTACCCAACAGATGACAACACGAATGGCTGTCGAACACGGAGAAAGAGACCGCATAACGGAGGAATGTTCATAATGAAGGAATACCCAGCATTAACTTCTGGGTGCTGAACCTCCTCCATCGCAGCGACTAAGGTTGGAATCTGAATGTTGGGAACTGGAGAGAGTAGAATACGTTCAAAAAATCTAATTTTTGCGTTCCTTCTGTTCTAATTTTAGGCAGTCAATCATTAGTTCATATACCTCCCTAACAATGCAGCTACGTTTTAACAAACTAAACTCAAGATAAAATTTTTTGGAAAACCTTGAATTCGATTCAGAAATGCTGTAGTGGATTACGTTCACAGGTACCTAGTAATATTCTGAACTTATTCATAGAAAAATCTATTTTTATTGTCTAAACATGAAACTATTGCCTCACTACACCTTTTCTCCGGCGTTTTTTCCCATTCCGTTTCAAAGACTAGAAAATCAACTTCCTTCCTCCAGTCATGTTTGCGCCTATAAAAGTCGCTTCTCTAGTTGGCACTTTCATTTGCGTTCGTCAAACGACGTAATGGGTTTTCACGATTTCACCGTGAACTGGTTTGCGGTTGCAGAACAAAACCGAAACGAGCTCCGCGGCCACTTTGAGCAAAAGTCATTGTCTTTGAAGATCGGAGGTCTTTTTTGAGTAATTTTAAGGTAGGTAACGAGTGATTAAATTTTCTTACTCGAAGGACACAAAGCGATAGACGTCAAAATTTTCGGAACGATTTTTTGAAGATTTTCTTGACATGAATCCGTTTGTTTTTCAAAATGTCAAGAATAACGAAAAAATAAATTACTCCGTTGGGAAGATTTTTTGGTGCAGGTAGTTTTATCAACATTTGATCTCTTGCAGAAGAGTACAATGGATTCTTCTGAGTTGGACACCGTCACCGTGACAACTATAAAACCGTCTGCCATGTGGGGTGGGCAGTATAGCTACCTCACACCGAATACTGAAGACATAAATACAGGGTGTCTCAAAAGTTATTAGACGAGTGAGAGTAACAGTTGAAAAGAAGGAAAAAATGCAAAAATTAATCTGTTTTTAGCACATTTTGGGAATAAACTTTTAGGGGTTCTAAAATCATAATTAAAAATTCTTTCTGTATAAATTGACTGGGCGATGTGTTGTAGGTTTTCATAAATAAGTAGGTGGTAGCTAGATCACCATGTATGTATACGAATATGCGGATTTCTAACAAGCCATAAATTAATGTTTTCATTCCCCACATAACACTCCGAGGGGTCATCACCTTTTCAAGAGAGCCTTGTTCTCATCGAATTGTAAAACAATAGGCCAGATCGTTACTATTTATGTAATACTCGAGAATCTGCCCTCGGGGGCACCCGAGAGAAATGCCTAAGTGAAAGTTATCGAGTATGCAGTTTCGATCGGACGTGCAGTATGGATTATCCCCGCCAAAATGAAGAAGAAACGCGGAGATCTTTGGATAAATCAGCCGGGCGATTCTTTCAGCACCCTTTCACGTTGGTCTTTTGCGAAAATTATTTATGACAAAACTGGTCATCGGATGGTAAGTGGTTTTTCAAGTCGTTCAGTGGCAGCTAGGAGTAAAAGGATACTTTCTATACAGACGATAAATTCGGTAGTCAAGGGGTTTCCAAAAGATCGGAATACTAAAGACATTCAGAGGATATTTCCAGAAAATTCATACTTTTTCATACCACGGCAATTCTTTAAACCAAATTCATAGTAGGTAATTTTTTTTGATCATTCTTCAAAATTATAGCAATTTTTTAGAGAAAACGAAGCTATAATATTGCAATGGTCTCAGGATTCAAAAACGCTGCAAATTCTTACACAACGGTTTAATATTTTGCTGAAAAAAATCACCCGTGAACTACCTTCCATGGGCCAAGGCTGGTGAGGGAGGGGGTTTGGGCCCTTTTGGTTTATTATGTTCAATAATGAACCTTTGGAATTTACCAAGAAAAAAATTGTTAACCTCCCTCGTAATTTGTTTTTTACGTTTAAAGGTAAGTAGAATCCAAAAATCGAATACAAATTTTATTTGGCCGTACGCGGCACTTTCCTTAGTTCCCATAGATCAATTTTGATGAAATTTGGAATATGGGCTCCATTTGGGGTCTAGTTGTGCCCCGAAGCTTTTGGTTGATGTAGGTCACTTCTAAGGGTTGAAATTTTCAAAATGCCCCAGCTCAAAAACTTTCGACTAAAAGGTATTGTTTTTCCATCAATTTAAGATAGTATTGAATTTTTAGAATCGAATGAGACCACCCAGAGATCTGTAGGACCAACCGTTCGCTCCCTAACTAAAAATCAGAATCATGAGCGTGAATCGCAAATGAGGCCTAATCTCACTTCAAATGCGATGAAGGCACCCACAACTCCCAGTTAAATGTGAACCGTTTATTTCGTCAAAATGAACTTGATTATGAAGCGAAAATATGGTTGGTAGATAGTGTCAATGGCGAGTGATCTTCACAGAAAAATAATAATCAGTGTAGTAATTTGTAGCGTTTTTAAACTAGGGACCTCAACACATGTTCTGATAAATTTCACAAAAACATTTAATAATACTCTGGGCGGTATCATTCGTTTCCTAAAATTGATGAACAAATGTCATGGAACAATAATTTGTAACGTAATTAAACATCATTATTGAGCGAACGGATGGTCCAACAGAGCTCCGGGTGCTGTCAAAAAATTCTTCCCACTTTTTACCCATTTGCGTGACTGACAATAACCCAAAGCGTCGGTAAACTATGAAATAGGGGCGGTTAATTTTTTTCTTGCTTAATTCCTAAGGTTCATCATTCAAAATTCATTAAAGTTTATTTATTATTAAAGTTATTATTATTGAAAGTTGTTCATTAAAGGTTCATTATTGGGGGGGGGGGGGGGGTTAATTTTTTTCTTGCAAAATTCCAAAGGTTCATTATTGAACTGAATTCCTCCAAATTTAGAATCTCCGTACGCATTTTGCGTTCAAGAGCTTTTTAAATATTTTGTTTCCGTGCTTGGTAATCCCTTGTCTCAGGCATAACTACTCAAAATCATTGTTCTATGGAAATTGAGGTCCCCTATAAACTTCATCGCTATCGATCCAATAACAGCTTCTGAAAAGTGTTTTCAAGATAAATAACCCAAGATATAATTGCCTGATTCAGCTCATATTTTCAGAGGGTCATTTGAGACAGGCCCGAGACGATTTCCTATTGATTTCATCTCGGTCCGATCAGTAAGAGTTTCAGAAAGTATGAAATGTCCAGAAATTTATCAACATAATCGCGAACTTCTATCAAATCAAGTTGCTTCTTCTTTGTAATTCTACAGAACTGTCATTGTGGTCGTGAAAATTAGTTTTCATGTTGCTTCAAATATTATGAACATTAATGTTTACACCAACTCTCTATACAGATGGGCCATCCTTTCTATCTCCGTTACCTACCTACTGGTGGAGATATCAAAAAAGTTCTCGAAGTAACGTCCCTTTATTTTTGTGTGAAGAAATCGAATATCAAATCGCATTTCACCACGTATCTTGAAACGCAAACCAAAAAATTTTGAGGAGGGTTAAAAATTTTTTTTGGTCGATTCCAAAGGTTCATTATTGAAAATAATAAACCAAAAAACAAAGAAAATGAGGAAAATTGACATCAAAACCTGATTCAGCATGAAAAGTAACGCAGAATCAACACGGAGGGGTTCACGTCATATCCCAACTTTGAGAGCTTATGGAAAAAAGTGGCCGAAGTAAAATGTTCATAAAATTTGACGAGGAGTCCATAGGTAATAATGGAGGTTACTTCGACGGGTTTTTTGATTTTTCCACAAATAACGGAGGAAGAAAGGGTCGTCCACTACTTAAGTCCGTCTTACAGTGAGGGAGTTATCCCACCCCACTAGGCAAATATTTAAATAATTCATAATAGATACATTCAACAACATCCAACTCTGAATAAACCAAGCGAAGCTGAGTCTTTTGTTTGTGGACCCAAATTCTATTTGGTTACATCTCGACCTTGAAACAAAGAGGTGTGAAAAGTTACTTTGTCTGAGGACACGATAAAACGAGATGATGGTGTATTTTATTTCCAGGGTGTTATTTTAAGCGTGAAAAGGACCTTCTAGGTCAGACGAGTGTCTAAAGTTTCACGGTTGGGCTGCCTTGTTTCAGATGGGTCTTCAACTAGCTATATCAAGTAGTTCCACATACCGTGAAACACTCCTGAGGCTGAACAATGGACAAAAAGCGCCTGCAGGAACGGACAATGCTAGAGGCTATCTGCAGTGTCCAACGGGGCTTTCTTACCCAATATCCGCCGTTTTAGAGGCTGCTGAAGTCTGGAGATAAGACGTCGCGAGTGATACTTCAAAAGGCACAAACAGAACCCGGCGTTTCCTCGCGGGAAGATTATGTCTCCCGGAAAGATCTGATAGTCGGAACAAGGGTGTTGTTGTGGGTGACTTATCTCAGGTCTATGGAAGAGCTTCAACCACATACAAAGGACGTGTAACTGAATGAAGACAAAAGACTTCTAACGACCTCATCTTGGGAATCACTCTATTCGTCATTTTTGTTCGAAGAATGATTTCATGAGGTGGTTTCTTCAATATGATTTGACAGGCATAACAACTTTGACACTTCTGGTTTGATAATGAGCGTTTTTTTGTCGAACTTTTTGATAAGACCGTGTCCGTTAGTCAGTTATGCGATTATTTCAAAAATAAATTGTTTTGTTTTGTGTTATGATTTCATGTTGTTATACCCAGGACAAAAGGAATTGACCAAATCCGAGTGGAAATTTCGATTTATGAATACCCAAATTTTTATTTCCTCACTATCAAACAGAGGTAAGTGTGTCCGAGCAGTGGATTTTTAACAAATGGGTCCTCCAAATATTTAAATATTTATTTTTTCACTATCTAACAGTGAAGTTTGTATTCGTGCATAAAATTAAAAAATAAAAGAAAATGGATCCTCCAAATATCAACTTTTTTTTCTGTTTCTGACGTAGCAAAGTTTTTATTCGTGCATTATATTTTTTGTTTAAATTGGGTCCTCCAAATACGCAAGTTTTTGTTTTCTCAATATCGAACAGAGTAAAGTTTTTATTCGTGCAATGGATAAAAAGGTCAAAAAGGGTCCTTTTCGTGCAAGATAAAAAAGGGTCCTCAAAATATCTGAATTTTAGTTTTCTCACGATGTAACAGAGTAAAGTTTCTATTCGTGTATCAGTGTTTCTATTCGTGCATCAGTGTTTCTATTCGTGCATCAGTGTTTCTATTCGTGCATGATTTGAAAAAAATTGCGTCCTCTACAATCAAAATTTCTACTCGCATTTTTCGTTTTAGAGCTTCCTAAATATTGAAAATAATAAACCAAAAATATTAACTCTGTATCTTACCTGGTTTTACCTAAACGTCGATTTCTCTCGATCTACATACCCAATTCATCTCAAACGGGAAGGGTTAATAGGAAGCTGGGCTCTTTGATCCTATTCTATCATGATCCGAACAGTAGCTCCCACGGTACAATTTGAAGTGAGAAAACAACCACACAATCGGGAACAACTTCTCAAGCGTGTTGCTGTTTGTAAACTCAAAAAACTACCAAGACAATCGAGAAAATCAAGTATCATATTTTAGAGACCATCAGTAGTATACATATATTTATTACTCAGTAAATCGTCCTATTGATCCAATTCCAAGTGCAATAAATCATTTTTACACTAACAACTCATTTTAACCACTCAACTTGGCCAGCTTGTTTTATTCCGATTTCAATCCAGGAATTTTTGACAAACACTGAGCACATTTAAAATTATTAATATGAAAATGTTTCCAAGTTAGTTTCAATAAATCACAGAAAGAATCCGAGAAAGCACATGAACTACATCCCTCATATTATTCATGTCGGGTCAAGTGTGGTAACCAGTTACATCGTTTAGGAATTTCAGAACAAAAGGGAGGCGCAGATGGTGTGATTCCAAAACGCCTCGTCGTGACTAAAGGTACGGGTTATCTATTTCTGGAAAAGAAGAGAGGAAAAAAACCCTCTAAAGAGATCTTAAGACCAAGGTGAAAGCTTAGCCGAAGTTTTAACATCTCGAGATCGTGTATACAGAGCGCCAAGTACGAAGGTGAAGGAGGAAGTTGTGCAAGTGTGGTTCTCTTGAGATGACATAAGTAGCCTTTGTGGCGGATTGGTCACGGGTCTTCTCGAGGATTTGATACACCGATGTCGAGCGAGGATTAACCAGGTGGTTTTTAACTCTTTAAAAAAGGACGGCAGCCTTGCACTTGTCAACGATAGGCGTAAAAAGTTCTTTCATCAGTTGTCTTCGGACTGGAGAGCTCTTCAAGAGTTGGTCATTTATTCCTTGAGGCTTCAATGTGGGGAGACGTATCACTTTTGGAATTCTTAGATGATTGCACCAACAATATCAATAATCAGAAAAAGATACAAGTGGCCCCTTGAATGATACAAATCCCCGATACTTGCTAGCTACTCACGTTCTGGGTGAAGGAAATTTCAAATAATCACGAGTACTTACCTGAAACAAAAAGACACAATAATTAATTTGAGTTTTCAACGTAATATAATTCAGAGTCAACAAAGGAAAAAATCAATGTAAATAGCTGAGGAAACTTCAAATGTAGAATGAGATGCAGTTTTACTAATAAGATGCCTAGGACATCAACATTTTGCTTTTTCAATAATGAAGATAAGAAAGCAATGTACATGGGAGGGTCAAAAAATTCAGTATCTTACATTCTATTTGTATTTGGCTTTTTATTCATTTTGGTTCCATGTGTGTCCGAGATGAAAACATTCGAATATTCGGGCCTCGCCGGTTTTCGGTTAAAATTCTGTTACTGCTTAGAGCCTTCGACTAAAATTCAAGAAACATGGAACATGCTTTAGTTGTTCCTTTATCGGTCGAAGCTTCTCGAATGTTCTTGCTGTAATACAAGTTTGAAAATGAGCTTCCTTACACGCTCTTCAGTGTAAGTAGACGATGACATACCTACCACTTTGTAAAGCAGTCTCAATCACAACATTATTCTTATTATTAAGAAATCGAAAACATCTAAAGCCAATCAACAACATCAATAATCCACTATCGCGAATATTGTTTACAGTTCTTTTAAATCAGCGGTATACCTCAGCTTCGTCCATATTCACAGCTGTTTTGGCAGTATATAATTTACGCATAAATTGAGGGCTATTCAACGAATGGCGAACGATTTTCGTGGGATGAAAGCTAAAGACGATACATTTCCCTAGAAACAGGTCGATTGTAAGGGAAAATCATTACAAAATCACGCGCTACTTTCGTTCCACGGTTTCGTCACAATTTTGCCCAGTTAGGTGATGGTTAAAGCATGTTCCATGCTGAAATTGTACGATTGTTATGGAATTTCCAGGAACTTTGCGGTGAGTTTCATTGTCATTAGACTGTCCGGAACGTGTGTGCATCGGTTAACTTGAATTTTAGACAAAGATTTCTTTGATTTGTATTAGTCTGAAAACGCTTAAATTTGGATGGATTTTTGGTTTATTTAGACAGTTGTAACAATAATGATCATGATAAGGCAGAAAACGTCGCATTCCTTGTCACGAGCACAGCCGTGTGAATGAAAAACGCTGCAAATTATTACACAAAGGTTTATTATTTTTCTATGTAGATCACTCGTCTGCAAAGAACACGGCTCTGCCAATGTTACCACCAACCAACATGAAGAAAAACATCGATCGGATTTTGGTCAGCTAAAATTTGAACGGCGATTAGACCTCATTTGCGATTCACACTCGTGTTTCTGATTTATCGTAAGTCCAACCCTTACGTTCTCGCGTGGTCTCTAAAATTGTAAAAATTCAATACTATCTTAAATTGATGGAAAAACAATACCTTTATGTCAACATTTTTGAGCGAGGGCGTTTTCAAAATTTCAAACCTTATTTTTCAATCCTTAGAAGTGACTGACATCAACTAAAAACTTCGGGGCACAACTAGATCCCAAATGGAGCCCACATAGTACCAAATTTCATCAAAATCGATCCATGAGAACTAAGGAAAGGACGGACGGCCACATTTTTATTCGTTTTTTGGATTCTACGTACCTTGAAACGTAAACCAACAAATTTTGAGGGGGGGGGGGGGTTAACAATTTTTTTTGGTCGATTCCAAACGTTCATTATTGAAAATTAAAAACCAAAATGAGCCGTTTTTCATGAAATTTCTACGCATTATAAGTATCAAAGATTACAAGATAAAAACTTTACAAGATTCAACAAAATCAGTTCTGTGGAGTGTTTGTGTTAGTTTGTGAAGAAGCTTTGTCGCCCAATTTAGCAGGTGTTTTAATTTCAAATTGTCTTTGTATGATAGAGGCTGCCTTTCCTCCACTTCGGCTGATGATATCGAACTGGTTTTGTATCTCCTGTCCCTTGGTGCAGACATCTCTTTAGTCTCGCTCGTTCTGCCTGTGATTACCAGACGAGCAGAATCACTGGAGTACTGATGAGGTGAGCAGGGGCATTGAAGCATTATCCAACTGATCTCAAGGATACAAATTTGTCCACTTCGCTCCTTCCTGGTACTCTTTGTTGTTTGAAACAGCTGACCAAGTGGAAAGTCCTTTGTGTGGGCCATGGGTCCCATGCAGCCAATGTTGAATTAAAACCCGCCTTCCCCGTCCACTTACGTAAAAGAGGTAAAAGTTCCCGAAGACGACGTGGACAATACCGTTTGAATCTCTTTTTTCACCTGAACAATTTGGGGAAGGAGGAAAGGGGCCAGGCGGAGGTACTATCTGACAACGCCCCTAGTGGTCCTTCCGTTATAAACTCTGTATCGTGAATCTTTTGTGATCGTTCGTGCTCGCACGCAGCGATCGTGACGCTTCCCTAGGCCTATTATCACCTTGCGCATCGCGTTTCGTGGTCACAGCTCACTTCCGTTCCTTATCGTGTTGCTCACATTTGGAGAAATCATTGATGTAAGTCGAATCCACCATTGTCAGAGTCAACGTAAACACATCGGGAACCATTTGTGCAGCCAGCAATCAACCGACGCGAAAATTCGGCCAACATCGGATGACAATAGCTCGTCAGATTGTGGTGTGAAAATGGGTCACTCCTTGGATATGATCAGTATCTTCCTCCCATTACCAACTAATCTGACTGTCTGGACCCTCCTCGTTTCTCAAAACACTCCTGTATAAAGTTACTTTACCTACTGAACTGTTCAGAGTCCACAATGCAGGGGTCAGAGATCCATTATTTTAACGTCTTATCTTCCCACACAACAGAACCAGATTGTTACCAAACTCAAACAGCCTTGAAAATGCCGAAGGAACAGAAGTCGAATTTGACATTTACAAAGATTCCGAAGGTTGATCTCTGAGAGAATTGAAGATAGATGGGGTGGAAGGGAATTTGAATACCATTGATAAGGAATACGGAAGGCATTAAGCCGCTCGTGGAAGAGTCAAATAATGAGAGCTTGAATCTTATTGGCTCAGGAGTGAAGGGAGTCTGGAGGGAAAATCAATGCAAATCAAGGTGAAAGGAGGTACGAACCAATCATTGAAACAATTCCCCGATCCAATAGGATTAAAGTTCTCCTTTCACTTTTCTCTCACCAGATTGCATGTGGCTACCACTTTTTCAATGGGAGTCGACGACCTAGAGAAGTTGCGGAGTTCAAATCCACTTGAAAATTGAAAATCTGATGAAAATTAGGCAAATAGTAATGTTATTTCAATACAGTAGAAGAATTTGTTTCAAAATTAAGGTCATGATAATTTATTAACGTCTAGGGTATAATTCGGAGGCATCCGCCTTAGAATACTCTTTTTTTTAAAAAGATTCTGGTTTTTTCGGTGTTTGAAGTCAGACAAAAATTCTGGCCAACAAAAGGTTTCTGTAGTTGTTCTTTACGTGAGTTCACAATTTTGATGTTGTCTTTAATCTTAACTAGACCTAGCTAGAATCGGGCCAATTAGTTGTAAATGATCCAAAATGGTGGGAGTCCGGTGTAGACAGGGTCGCTGTTTGGCGGTGGAATTTGGACCGACTTCTGTGGGGGGTCGTGGGTTCAAGTCTCATCGCCGGCAGCGTTTTTGTGCTCATCGCCCCCCTCGTCACAACCTGTGCAATGGGAAGCCATGAGAGAAATTCTGATATTCCCTTTGGAAAACAACTGATGACATCCGCGACGCCTGGAATGGCAGTCTTACGAAAATCCAACCTGAAATGGTTATTTACTTTACTTGGTCCAAAATGGTGTTGAAAATGTTACAATTTGCGTTTCTACTCAATTGGGTTTGGAACCTTTCGACTTCATTGTCTTTTAATATAGTCTTTCAGCCACTATTCAAAACCGGATACATAATAGGAGTACATTTCAGAGAAACCTCATCACCTCCGCAGCGAGATCTTTTGGAAAGCTTTCACCCCCAATCGGACGAATTCCTTCCTGCATCTATAATTTCCTTATCGCTCTCCTAGACGTAAAAACGGGAGGGAATTAAAAACGAAAAAGTCGGAGCGGCGACTGTCGGTAGAATTACAGGTTTGGCTACTTCCCGATCCGCAGAGTGTCAAACGTGCATTCGGCCCGGATTTCGAGGGTCTTCCTATTAGCAGCTCGGTTCCCCGCGTTTTTTTCACGGTATAAGGAGTAGGGTAGTCTAGCGAAAAAATCGACGACGTAACGGCATGCGGAGTCTGATTAATCCCGTATCGACCGTATTATCGGATTCGTGACGAAGAAAGGATGTAATAGGAATCGCATAATCCCTACGGAAAAGCCTAATCGGGTGGAACTTGGGCGGCTTTGGAGAAGCGGATTTGACCATATCAAATATCTACCACACAGCTTGAGTGTTTTTCGGCTACGAGCTGCAATCGGGTCACAAACCAAAGAGAAAAAAATTTGCCAAGTTGGGTGAGCATTACAGCTCCTTCACATGGGGTAAATGATCCAGAACTTTACAACCTTTGCCAAGTTTGATGAGCAGTTCAGCTCCCTTACATTACGGTAAAAAAATGCTCCAAAGCTCTGATACCTCTGCCAAGATGGGTGAACAGTATAGTTCACTCACTGAAAGTAAATGCTCCAGAACCTCTGGTATGTTGGATGAGCGGTACAGCTCCCTCACATGGTAAAAATTGAACAGTGCTCGAAAACCTCAACCAGGTTGGATGAACAGTAAAGCTCTCTCACATTACGGTTAAAGAAAATTCTCCAGACCTCTAAAACATCTGCCAAGATGGGTGAGCAGTATACCTCCCTCACTGAGAGTTAATGCTCTAGAACCTCTACTATGTTGGATGAGCGGTACAGCTCCCTCACAAGGGGTAAATGTCCCAGAATTCCTTAACCTCTGCCAAGTTGGATGGGCAGTACAGCTCCCTCACAGTATAGCAAACAATAATTGAACAATTATTGTTCAAGTACTCGACAATGAGCCAAGTTGATTGAGCGGTACTGCAGCACATTAGAATAACATGAGTCTGATAAAACACACTAAACTAAAATTCATGTCAAAATATGACCCCGAACTTTCAATATTACCCTCGATACATCACTTCTGGCTGATTAATTCTTCCTCTTTACGTTTTCATTGTGTGGACATTTCGTTGGACGAACCCTTCACCCAGTCCAGCGAAACAAACTTATTACTACATATGTATTATAGCTCCGCCTTTACACAGAGTAAATGCTAGAAATCTCAGATCATACTCATAAACACTATAATATAATAAAATTTTTATTGTTGAACGGTTTGCTTGCACTTGCTTTATTTTAATGTGGCAAAATAGTGAACACAGCTCTTGAGCTGGTTATTCGAAACTCCCAACTCACTTTAGAAGTTTACAGTGTCGAAAATCGAATTTGTCTGTAGAAAAAAGGTAACCAAAAACGAGGATTGACTGAAACTTTTTACGTATCACTTCCCTTATTTCAATATGGTTTCTCATTCTAAAGTAGAATCACTAAGAATTGTTCGTGTCCCATTATTTGATTTCAAAACCTGAGGAGTCGACTAATCATTCACTGTTGAATTACTAAAACCCAGCAGATTCATGCGAATGCAAAATCGGAAGTAAAAATGATTGAATGTTAGTAGGGTTACCACTGATAAATTTGATATTAAGAAAAGTGATTCCCACGTTAATAGTTGATGGATTCCAGAATTGAATTACCTCAATACGGTCGAATTGTTCAGATCCGAAAGGTGTTGAAATCTGTTTCCCGCCTATGGCTGTACTTTTCTTTTTACGTTTAAGGTAAGCTAAGGAAAGTAATAAGGATGAACCAGATTCGAAATCGAACGTCGGCGAGTGGTCACGACTCAAGTCCCTACGTAGTTTTGCCTTCAAGCGGGGTCGGTCGGTTCATGTAGGTGGATCACGGGGTCAGATCGGAGAGAGCGGATTACCGGCTGCTCGTTCGAGTTGAGTTGAACGAGTCATGAGGGAGGGCAGCTAAGCTAACGAGTCTCGTCTGGGAGTGATTCTAGAGAATGAAGAGACGAAATCAGTTTGACATGATGACTCATTTCTATTGGGGGATGTGTTTCCCATTTCTATCTTCTGTTGGAGGATGTGCTACCCCGTAGGTAAGTGGGGAGTTTCTATGGGGACTGCCAGAAAAAATGCCATTTTGGATGGGCTGTATAGCTTTCTCAAATAGAATAACATGGATCTTTAGAATGAATCGGGAATCCCACATGCGATCATAGTAGAATCAGTTCTATCAACTCAGTAAGAGCAAAAAATACAAATAAATTCATAGGGTACTTTCTCGAGGATAAACTTCAACCACCATGAACTTCTGATCATGATTTTGCATAGCTAAGCTCAGGACAAGGAATTGACCTCGGAGAGATGATGACCGAAGTTAGGGCCAGTCGACTCGGGACAGTACTTGGATGGGTGACTGCTCGCCAGCGGGATCATATGTCGCGAATATTTTCGATTCAGGTCGTTGGTGAACTCCCTTCCACTTGAGGAATGGGACAATAAGCAGCAAAGAGCGAAATCATCGAAAAAGTTCTCATCTTCCCTTTAGAAGACAGCTAATGATGTCCGCGACGCCGTTTACTTTCTATACTTACTAACGTACATCTTCTGACCTGCTCTGCAAATACCAAGCATCCCTTTGTCCGGAGTTTAACAATTTTTTAAATACCTACTTGTGACCAATGAATAGATTAAATTATTAATTACAATAGAAAGGATGAGATCATTGGCCAGAATTTTGGGACAACTAAGGAGTCAACAAATTGCTAAATTCAGTCCTATTGGGGACTGGCGACGATAATATTCGTCAGCAATGACAGCTATCGTGAAGGTCTTGCGACTTCAAGTGCCAACCTGTTCCTTACTACATCAAATAGTCAGGATGGCCGTAGACTTCTTAGGAACCTTACGGTTGGCAGGATATTTTGAATCAGGTTTGTTCATTGCCTTACTGCAAAGGACTTTGTAGTTAGTTGGTGTCCTGGCTGCACTAGATAGCTTCTCCCCCATCCCGACGATTGCTTCATAAAGATACAGATTTTCAAAAAGTTCAAAAATTTACTCTCGCTTCACTTTCCCTCGAATTTTGACCAATTTCCACCGGAAGAACGATCATTTTCGGAAATACACCCGTGAAACGCAAAACAACCTCCAAAAGTCGGCAGGAGAGATGGATATCTTGAAACTGGCTCATCCAATTTTCCTCGTCGAATGATCCCTTCGGCACACATCTCTTGGAATCCTATCCTTAGCACTCGCTCAGGATGCAGGTGGCAGGAAGTGGTGATTCCACGTGAACCCAATTACTACTTGACCCACTTGCAGCCCCTACGTGCCTCCCACGTATGGATATCACCTACCTACCTCTGTCTTCCATTAGCCTGTAACGACAAAATGAAAGTTTTACAACCAGTAAATGCTATTATTAGCCGCTGTTATTAAATATTAAATCCCTCTACGACCTGTTTAAAACTCAAATGAGGTTGTTCAAGATTCGTCGCTCTCTCTGAGAGATAATTCATAGTAACAGCCCATTTGAATCAATTCCAAAGAAAATGTAATTACTTATAAACAAAAATCATTCTAAGTTGGCTCTGAAATATTCCAAAAATGAATAATATTCAGTAGTTACACACAAGTACCTGTAAGAAATATTCACCTAAAATATGGTCGGAACTTTGCATCTCCGATTCCGCACATTAAAAACCAATTTCCAGTTCGCATTCCGTTTGCACTGACTGTATGAGGCCTGACATGTTTATCTCCTAATTATCATGTATTTAAAGAAAATAAATAAAAACCAGATGCTAAAAAGAACACGTTACTTATGCCCTTTCTGATTTCACAGATTCAAATTACTAGATATCAACCTCCTCATTTTAGGTCACTCGTTATTTATCAAATAAATGGGAAACGTGCTCCGAGGCTTATTTACGCGTTTCGCCGTTCCCAGGTGGCTTTTGTTTTCCCCCCACATAGTTTATGGGGATCTGGGAAAAACCTGGGAAGCCAACAATGGAGACCTATATCTCCGTGACGCCCAAGGTTAGGCAAACACGTCCATTATTTTGGTCACTGAAGTTTCAGCGGAAACGAGAAAATAACTTGTTCGTCAAAAGTCACGACTTGATTTGCTGAAACGATATTTGCGAGGAACCTGAAATTGTTTCGCCGTCTGAAGTTAACCGCGGAATTTCTTTTCTTGAGAGTAATTGCCTTAGTAATTGCTTGGGAATATTTCTTTCTCGCCTTACAGATAGACTATCCCAATCTTCCCTCGTGACTATCTTATTTTCAACAATATAGCGACAAGTAAATTGTTGCGTTTTCACATGAAAGGAGCCTCTTTAGATAGATTCTATCATGGCAAAATCAATGTTAGGGGCTGGACCCAAACTACCTCTCAAATTTGAGCAGAATCGGGCGATTAGATAATGAGAAATATCGTATATTTGAGCCCACGGAGATATTAACCACAGAAAACTATACGGAACTAAAATTATTCAGAAATGTATGAAATAAAAAATTGTAGAGAAAAGGTTCATTTTGAGAATCAATTTGTACACGAATACAAACTTCTCTACATACCATCGGTAGTGAGTATTGACATATAAATGACATTAAAATATTGACATATTTATGATTTATGAAGCGCCAATCAGGGAGTTTGCCAGGGGAGTTCTGTCCAGGAGAGTCTCGAAAGGTACAACTAGCTCTTCCGACAGCTTTGGGTACCTACTAGACAGCTGATCGTGCATCATAGGAATTACACTGATCGAATCTGTGTCGAATCAGTTTAATTCCAGACGGTTGTCACAAGTTCGAAATTCTAGTATGGTGTCTCCTTAGGGTTCTGCAATTTTTATCTTTCCTTTAATTTAATTTATTTTCCTCGATTTGGGGAGAGTACCAAAGTGGTTCTCACCCTAAAACTGTTTTCATGGCAGTAATAACCATTTATTCATCAAAGAAGCCTTTGACGCTTGTCATGAGTGTTTGGGCGAAAAGGGCTGCAAAAATGATTAAACGTAGAGACACACACAACACATCTTACACAAGCTAATTCTTCCAAACTTGAATTCGCTAGTTTCATTCTCTGATGTTCCCTATAAACCTAATTTGAGATGTCCCAAACAGCCTACCTAAAATATTACACCCATTTCGATACTCAGCTCATCATGTTTTCCAGATTCACTAAAACGCAAAGATATTCAAGAGCTTAATCTCAGTAAGATACCAGAAGGAGGGCTAGTTGTGCCTATTGGTGTGCTCCCGCGAGACTCTCCTCACTTACTAGCTCAAATTATTCAATCCCTTTTACCAAGCTTAGTAGAAATGACTTCTCTCAACTTGGCAATCTCTCTGGGTCTACCATCAAATCACAACCTGAGCTCTCTATATCTTTACCAATCAAAGTTGCCTTCTCCATCTGTGGAACGTTATTCTTCATATTTAAAATTCTGCACCCCCATTTGTAAGAAAGAAAGGAAGACACCATCAAGTGCCTGCCACCTTGAATTTTACAAATTGGGGATTTACCAACACTATAATAGGGTAAACTGGGACGCCAGTAAGTATCAGTACCTAGTTATCAACTGATTTTGGTGGTTTTCTCTTCAATTTAGACAGAAGACGCCACGCGAAAGTCCCTACAAAATTGAGGCCACTCAAGGTAAAATAAACTTCATTCAATAGCTCAAGAGTAGAAGTTATGTCAAATTCTTTTGGTTAAATTCTTAAATTCCTATTATGAGACAAAGTAGAAAGGAGATTTACTAGGTTTTATTGATCAAAGCTCTTTGTGAGACTCGTACAAAATGGTATTCCGTGGCGCCACGAGGGTCTTCACATCTGATTCTGGCGCCAGCGCCCCAGAGCCAGTGCAATTAATTGTAAAGTCTAAAGACAACAAGGAAGTAGGTACGTGAAACGAGAAATACCAATAGGCTCAGCTCACCTCTTACCCTTCAACCGTCTTCAAAATCTTTTACACAATCATGTGGAAGCCTCAGTCCTGAGCGCAGCACTAATGTAACGGCTCGGTTGCGTAACGGCATTTTTAACATTTCAAGATTTCAATCTCGAACGCGGAGGGAGATGTCATCAAATGATCGAAGGAAGCGCGGCCAGCAGGATTACGGTCGTAATGATTTTTTTCTTAGCGCTGGCCATCAGAAAATTATAATTGCGAACTACTCGCATAATCTCCAACGCTTTTCATGTAACTCGATGTATGAAATCTCCAGTAAAGCATCATGAGGTTGAATACATCAAACTATTAGAAGACGGGATTGGGCTATAACTATTCAATTGACAACAACAAGGAATTGGACCAGTTTTCCAACCAGAGGTGTTCTGCACACATGAATCGGTCAACTTGACAAGAGCCGTTGTTCGATTACTTTCTATCTTTGACAACTTGTTTGTTGTATCTTGTGGTGTACCTCTAGAATACAAGACGATATTAGAATGGAAAGCAAATTCGATGATCGACCCAACAAACAATCCTCTGTCAAATTGATTGGGAATGAGGTCCTCAGGGATAAAACTCCTCTTTCGCCTAGCTTTCGGAAAATCATCCTTACTCAAAGGATGTGTTACCGTGTGAACATCACATCAGCGTCAATCAACAAACAGGTAGGTAATTGAAGATGCCACCATAATTGGTGGGAAATAAGATTTGGAGCTTTTGCAGGTATAACGAAAAGATGGGAAAGGGGGGGGGATTCAAAACATCATTTCCAGTTATGAATATCAAGTAAAATATGTGGATCCACATCTTTGAGAGAAGTATTAGGATGGGAGCTTGAGAGTGATTTGATCACTAAGAGATGAATTTTCTGTAAGACCTGCCGCTTCGAATTGCCCTTCAAAATGTTTTGACACTCGATCTCCCATTGTCTTCATTGGTTTTTCAACAAGTTACGAATTATGGATTTTGCCGAGGTTCTTCCGATTTTTATGACATTATGACACTTTATTGTTTTGTTCACTTTTGACTCATCCGCTTACAATTCCATAATATTTTATAACTTTTAGATCAACTTCTCGAAATTCTGAAATTGATACGACTTGCTTGAAAACCAGGAATTGTAATTTTTCCTAGATAAATGGATCTTCTATTCTTTAATGTGTAGGTAATTGCTCCAATCAAAATTATTTCTGATATATTATTGTTTGTATCAAAATAAGTAGGTATCAAAAATGTCTTTGATAGTTTTGATTTTAAATAGACCATAATCCAAAGGTTGCTGGTTCATTCGTCTCAAAGGACCACAAAATGTTAGTTGCTGTTAGCAACATTCGATCACATTGAGTTTTTAATTACCGAATATGATACACTTTCAAAGAATTCCCACATTTAAATGAATAAACAATTAAAATTCCATAAAATCTCTCCCAAAAAATAATAATAATAATAATAATAAAGGAATACCTATAGAGATCATTTGAGGGATTTGTTTCTCAAAACTAATTCATAATTTGTTTCAGGTATTGGCTTCTCAATAAAGATGAAGCGTTTTCAGTACAAAAGTTGACAGATCCCCCCCCCCTACCATCACTGAACTGATCGCAAAAGTCTCTGCTTTCAAAAACAAACAAATCGCTTGGGATCTATACTATAGTGCATTAGCCTTTCGAAGGAAGGGGACTAAATCTTCACACACAATAGTTCCTATACACAATACAAATTCTATAAAATGAAAAACAATTGACCGTTAATTACTTATTTTCAAACTAATTGTGAAAATCTTCTCTCGTTCCATTCACAATGTTCAATTTCTAAATATTTTGAGCAGCTGATACATCTAAAATTAATAAAGAAAGGAAAATGTCTCTATTTTTCCGTTCTTTATTAATTTTATATGTATCAGGTTTTTGTATGTATCAAGTATTGTAAGTTACGCGCAGGATCATAAAATTGGCTTTACTGTTTAATTTGATGAATTAGATTCTCCTCATTTTTATTTTATGAAAAAGCTCATTTGGACAGTTATCAGCTTTCTGTTTAAGTTGGTCAAACAACGTATTCCATTTTTTCCCTACTTACATACGAGCTCGTACATACCAATTTCATTGCCAATTATTGTACTACTAGTACTTACGAATCGAGGTATGGCGCATTACGTTTGGATGTAGATACTTACCTGCAAGAGAAGAAAAAATTATAAGTATATTATTTAAAACAAAACAATCATTGACTGACACCTTTTCCATTTTGGGGTTAGAAAAGTTAGATTAACTCTATTGAATTGACTTTTTCAATTCATTGAATTTTTCATGTCTCAAGGTATAAATCTTACGAGTAAACCGGATGCTGTGCTCCCACCAGCAATGTGCTGAATAACTGACTTAACAATGAATAGGGCCGACTTTTTTCTTTTTTTAATTTGCCTATCTGTTAGAAAACAGTACAATGTAATACAGTACGACAGTTTTTCAAGTCAAAAGATTAGTTTCAAAATGTCCTCATTTTAGAGAATTTTCAAAAAATGATACAAGTGAAATGGCCACAACATTTCAGGTTCTAATCGAAAATTCCTGGAAAGTACTACAATAATCCAATATGATAAATAAAGTAAAATTTTTTTCAGAAAATTTTTTTAGAAGTTTTAAATGGAAATAACTTTTTTAAACGTAATATTAATTACATGCGGATGTCAAAGGAATGAACGGAATGAGGGTAATATTTCCCATAAGAATGAATGCTATATCAAAATTGTAAAAAAATTATCAATTGAAAATTGGTTAAAATGTAGCATTATTTAACGATATTAATATCGTGCAATAAAATTCGCTCATTAACTCACGCTGCATGACTGAATCCTTCATTGGTCTTACTGGTAAATATCACAAGCTATTTGGCACTAAAGTGACAGAATAATCAAATTAATGTCTACGCTCAAAGAACAAGGTTTCCTCATAGATATGCGCGATTGAGACACTCAAGCTCCCTCATAAAAGAGGCACGTTCTTCCCGTTTAAATCGATCATCTCGAAAAAAAGGGACAGGGGCAGATGTCGAGATGTCACGCTTCGTAAAGGAGATAGAATGTCCGCCAACCTTCCTCCCAACTAGGCCACATATCGTGCCGACTCATAGCTAACGGTCTACACCCCAAGGAGGGCCCACGAAAAATCATCTTCAGGAAAACCGAGGAACGCAGAGATAAGAAAAATCTTCTTAACCAAGTTTCCCGTCAAGACAATACCGAAATTACCCTTTCAAAAAGCCCCGGTGCGGGAAGGTGTGAAAATCTCGATGAGAAGACGGTTCTTCGTCCGATCAAGCTAGAAGGAGGAAAAAATCTGAGAAACCTCTTTAAGAAACCACTATCGGCACAGTTTTTGAAGCACTGGACTCCCACATTACTGGAAGAACAATGCCCAGTACTTGTCCTGTCGAGGATTAGCGATTGAAAGGGGCTTTTGGAGCGGAAAAGGAAGCCGGTAGGCAAACAAAGGAAGAGCACCAAGAATCAGGATTCCCAGGTTATTTGGGTCTCGTTGTGGATCAGTACTGTATTTTGGGCAGTTTCCGGGGATTTGGCTTGCATGAATCAGATTCAGATAAGTCACCAATAACCAGTAGGTGAGGTGATTTTGCACTGTGAGAATCATAGAACATCTCACGAAATCTTTGTGTGATAATGTTGAAGAGTTACCCTTTTTCACACAAGTACCACGGTACGGTTGATTCGGCCCCAACTTGATGAAATAAATAGGTGAGTGATTACACACTTCCCTCAGCCAGGATCCAGTCAGGAGACCGCATTCTCAGATACTATTGTAATTCTTACAGTACAATTCGGAGTGGACGATTTTACACATGAAATCAAGCAGATAAGTATCTATGAAACAGTTTCATATATACTGTTTCTGACAAGAAAAAGCCACCATTAGTGTCACCGATTGAAATGGTGGAGAAGAATTGTGAGATGTATTATGAAACCTCATGCCAACCACTTTCAGACGAAGCACTCGTGGGAGTTCACCGTTGAAAGTGATAGTGGTTTAACTGAAATTTGTCAAACAAACAAGGATAACAAGATGACGAAGAAAACTCCTCAGGAAGAATTAGAATGGAAGACCGGTCCTCACCGCAAGACGACCCCAGAATTACCAATGAGTGTCGCATCACTCCAAGGACGAAACTCTCCCGGATCGGGGCTAACGGTTTTTGGCGCAGATTGTAATATATGCTGAGGACGTTCCTGCTCAAAATGTTTCTCCAGGTGGATCTATTCAAGTCTTTTTAGAAAAAGTCTTGAAAACTTTCCAAAAGTCGAAGGAACTAGACTCTCCAGAACCCTTAAACCTCTTGATGGTTGGCGTGGTGTGACCAGGATTTTGTTTGCATGACTGTCCCGCAGAGTCACGTGCATCGTAAAGAATACACGACAATTGTTGTTTCTTTTGTCTCAACTGAAGAAGGTGATATAGCACTTGTTGTACATAATATGGTACACAGTGGAAACTGGTTTTTGTGAATTAATTTTACGAATAATATAATTATGTTGCCATTCAAGTTGTAGCTTCAGGAAGTCTAGAATGAACTTTAGATCATTGTAAACAACAATGTTAACCAATAAAATTTCGGTGCGAAATACAACAATCACAGCATAATAGGGTGGCGGTTATAACATCCTCACATTATAACGATATCAACATGGTTGTAGTTGGTCATACAAAAAGCTCTGATAAGCAGTGACAAGTCTACACGAACTATCTTCCATTACATTGAGGACCGGCCAGTGGCCAATGAAAGAGGACCAGATCAAGAATCCCTAACGATCATTCAAAGATCAACGGCCAAGAAAAATCATTTAGAGTTTTTGAAGTGATGTAGTTTTACTCCAAAAAGAGACTCTAAACGAAAAGAGTCATTTCAACATCTCAACCTTACTGCTATAGGATCAACACCAAACCTACTTACCCCTCTCGTCTCACCATAAGTTGAGTTCCTCTAAATGTATTGCGAGGAGAACATTAAATAAAATCTTATTCGTACATAAATGCTGCAGTAATTATTTAGTTGATACGTACGTAGTAGCTCTCTATGCTTCGTTTACACAATTGGAGCTCTCTTAATCAGAAATGTCAAGAGGAACGGTAAATTGGCGCCCAACGTAAATAACCTCTCTAACCAGGATTACTTTACAGATTGATTCTACATAACCGCTCTCGGCAGCCAAAATGTGTCGGATGACACGAAGCAGATTGAGAATTCAGGCGCTGGAAAGCGAATCAATCCACTCAGCATGGTAAGTCACTACATAGCCTTAATCACTCTTAAAAATGACACAAATTATTATAAAAAAAACAATTCCATTCAGTAAAAATACAAAGAAAATTTGGTTCTAATTCAGGTATAATACATTCACTCAATGCAAATTTCAGAATTTGAATCTTCCGGCGTATTTACTACCATAATTCCCTTTATAACCTCTACTTTAAATAGAATGAAAATAAAAATTGAGTCACAAATCGAAATAAATTGAAAACACAAAAAATAGTTATAAATAGCGATAGTTTAGTGAAGAACTCATTGAAGATAGATTACAAAAATTCTGAGAAGAAAAATGATTTCCCTGCCAACAATTTGGCCCAAAATCAAGAATACCCCATTGCCCAAAAGATCAAGGTATCAGAAAAGATAGACATATTACCTGGGCATGTTAAAATCTTAGTATACAAATTATCGATTGTAGTATCATACAGCAGTAGGTACATCCCATTGATTAATTCAAACACGAATTATGGTTTTCACTATCATGATTGACAAACAGCAACTCGATTGTGAATTTCGCGATTATTTTGACAAATTTTCACCCTTTTTTTCAAGAATACAAAGTTTTTGAATCTACTGTCTTTTGATATCCAAGAAGCGAAATAGGTACCTATGTATTCGTAAAATCATGATAATTATCTCACACTTCTTTTATATAACCTCCAAATGAACTTTTGTGAGGAGTCCAAAATGTCACCACCCACAGAGTTTGATTGGGTTTTTAGAAACTCACAAGTTGAGTAAATCAGAAGAAATCGAAAGAGGTTGAAAACGACAAAGATGATGTTCATAAATTAAATTGAACTAAAAGACATGAAAATTTTCTCATCAAGGAATTTCTCTTGCATGTTGTTGATTAATGGTTCTGAGGTAGTCGGCAATCTGCACCAAAATCGTCTACCCCCCCCCCCCCCTCACCAACCGCCTATACGGATGATTGGTTTTATAGTTCAATCAAAGTTTTCTTGATTTTCTTGCACTGTGGGTACCCTCACTTATTCATATCGAAAATTGATAGTTGAGTATAGAGTTTATTTGATGACTCGTTTTAGGCAACTGTAGGAAGTATTTTTAACGTCATATTGATATCAAGTACCTACAGTTCAGGTGTCTCCTGCATGAGGTTTCGAAGACCGATGAATAATTATGAGGGAGCGATTGAAACCTGCGGGAAACTTTCTCGGGGAACCCCCGACTGTCCTAATTAGGATCCGAAAGGCCAAAAGTACGGAAAGAGAATAATGCGAGGACACCAGTTTCGTTTTACTGTTTCGAAAAAAACGCATCGACTCGTTTTTCGATTTTGTCGGGTTGCCTGGGACGGAATAGTCGATCGTGACTTTGAATGAACTTCTAGAGAACCATTTGCGACGACCAGACAACGAAATGGAAGAAGTGGAGAAACTGGCCACAGACGGAGTGAAAGGTCGCGATCGGATTGGGAATGGGTTATTTAAGAAAATTATGTATGACAGGGTTGTTAGAAAACTCGGAATTTCTTAACGTGTTGAATAGGTAAATCTCCATTCCAAAACCCATCTTGTGCTGCAAAAACGGATAACAGGGGACTCAAAATTCAAACTCTGTTCCTAGCTCAGATTTAAATGGTCTAAACTGACTTTCTTCTTCTCTGAATCTATGGTGTTGATTTCAATTGATTCAGAGGGTCACAGGATAACATAGTTTTTACAAGAATTATGAACTCTTGATCGGTCAAGATAGTGACTTTTGGATCACAGAATTCTCGTCTTGGACCAACTATAGGGGGTTCGATAAGTAGCGTCGAATTTTTAACTGCAATAAAAACTCAATTTGACCTCAATTTTGAACTTTCTCGTGAAAAAGGTTGGAAATGAATTGAAGTGTGAAAAATCACTAGGTACTGGTCTACCCACACTCAATCAACCGGTCATACAAATTGTCGATACCTGGCAGGTCTTCGGATCGATGGTGGCAATGCTTCTTCTGATTTCCTGCTTCAAATGGACAATTGTCTGAAGCGTAAACCTTTGACTTTATGAACCCCCACAAGAAAAATTTTTTCTGTTAGTCGATTCCAATGATTCATTATTGAAAATAATAAATCAAACTCTGTTCAATTTCTCCCTTGCGAGGGAAAAACATTAAATCATGTTTAATGTTTTTCCCTCGCAAGGGAGAAATTAGATTGCCGATCACTCAGCTGATCAGTGACCACTCAGGCGCCTTCAGCATTCTCCATTGACCCTGCTTCTCAAATTTCAGCTTCCTGCGTTCAACAGGAGAGAAAATGGCCTTGGAGCTCACTCAGCTGATCAGTGACCATCTTGGTACAACTAGACCCCAAATGGAGCCGATATAACGTGGTAACTAAGAAATCGGTCCGTGGTAACTAAGAAAAAAAAGCGTTGCAGATTTGCGTGTCGGAATTCACAGAATGACCCCCAGCCCTAAAACATTAAACATGTTAAAATTGGGATCAATTCGCAGGGCAATGCTGGCCACTCCTGGGTCCCTCAGGAGGATTTTGGGTCCAGCAGGACCAAATCCTGGAAGAAATCATTCCTCTGTACTTTTCCTTATTCACAGTTATGGCATTTTTGTTTACTTGGAAGTAAGGTCCGATAACTGAGCCCGGAACCCGCACCAAACTGTGCATAGAAGTGAGTCCTTTACTCGCTGCTGAATGACCCACGGATTCTGATACCCCCAAATTCGGCATTTCGGTTGTACCCTGACAAATGCAAGTGGGCTTCGTCAGAAAAAATTATTCATTCATCACACTTGTAAAAAAAAATTCAACACCAAAATTTGGTATTCTGTTAAAGAGGTGGTCTATGGTTATAAAATCGCATAAACAGTTCAAACTAAGCAACGAGCGGGTTAGTGAAACGGATCGGAATAATAATAGATAACAAATCGATGTTCACTGGTAACTGTGGTGCCATCTTGAAATTCGACGTTACTTTTCAGACACCCTATATTATGAGATGGTCCATGTCCAAATCTCAAACCAGTCCATTACAGTCCATCCAGTACATAGTTACTTACAGAACTGGCTTAGAGATGATAGAAAAGTTATGTGGATGTACGTAAGACTTGCGTCGCTTCTAAACGAATATCCAACGAATTAGTTGCAATAACAACGTGTTACCTGGCCAGACAGGACATGGGGAAAGTACTTCTCCTTAAGAGCTTGTAAGTTCTCCGCAACTTTTCACCCTGAGCCGCATCAAAATGTGCGTCTCCGGTTTGAGTGAAAGGTGGAATGAGAATGAACCCTTCCTCTTAGTACATAGCCGCATGTCTCTCCATAACTGCCTATATCACTGAACAGAAAGTCTTTGCGTATTGCATCGACCAAGTATATGAAGCATGTATTATGCAGTCATGTTCTGGTTTGCCCTATCAGTCAGTAACGTGTTATACTGACTGTTCCACCGCTTGATGCTAGGATGCAGCAAAAGGCTGAAGAAGAATATTGAACAGCTCTTTTCTCACCCCAATGTACAGCATTGAACCGAGTTGAGCAATGAAAAAGCAACCTTTGGAGATGGGTGACCTAAAGAGACAATGATGAACCTTTGTGTAATAATTTACAGCGATTTTTTCTACGTAATAATTACTGCATGATGATGACTATATGATGATGTCAAACAGGCACAATTAATCCGCCGATCAATGAATCTAAAGAAGAATCTGCATCAGAAAGAAGAGCCATAGGTAACCCAACCGACTCCAGAGAGGAAAAGTGCTGTCAGTCGCAAAGAAAATATTGCATGAAATCACGCGAAGTCATATGATATAACGATATCCTGAGTCAGCCGAGCCAGATTATCTTACATGACGATGATGGACAGGGGAAGTTGTCCTTGAGGTTGGTAAAATAGCTGTCATTACAATAATTTCAAGGTTCCCGCTGGGAGGAGTAGACGAGACGGGTCGAGTCGAACTTTGGGGAACTTTCTATTGGACGGTTATAAATGAGTTGGTTCGAGAACCGTGACAGGGAAGAGGTTACCAGCTTAGTTTAGAGCTTCTTAAGATCATCTAGATCGAATCTTTACACGATATAGCTTAGGGCCGTCGGATGATGGTCGAGCAGATTGAAACCACTTATCACCCTATCAAATATCAACGGTCGCCATCAAGATGGCCTTCTGCTGAAATCATTATTCGGTTATTCGTGATCGTAAAATACTATGTCCACATAGCTTCTCTGTATAGATCACTGGACTTGTTCTTCCAAGTGGTGTAGATCGGTATGCAGTGTAACTAAAAGCCAGATTTCGCGATGGGATTGTACTTTTGATCTTCGACACGTATTCATACTGCCCACCCTTTTCTACAATATACATCCACTAATATAAGAAATTTATAAGTAACAAAATCCGATCAGAGGTCTGGCAGAGGATCCTGAGCATAGGATTCTGACAGCAACCTTTTGCCTTTGACATCAGCCCGAGTGAGTGAATTACCGAAATCGCAGATCGTGTACCTGATTAATTTTACGCGAACGGTTGGTCCTACAGATACCTGGGTAGTCTCATTCGATTCTAAAAATTGAAAAATATTTTGAATTGAAAACAAACCATATCTTTGAATTGAATTTTGAACATTTCATCCTCTGACTGAGTGTAACTAAAAGTTTCGATGAACAGCTAGACGTCAATTGGAGCCCAAAAACCAAATTTCATTAATTCTGGTCAACGTTAAGGGGCAAATTGCCGCGTGAAGGGGACGGGCAAGTCTACCACCTTGAAAGGAAGATCCTCACATAGAATAACACAGAATTCAGCAGTACATCGTGCACCATACGAGAGAGGTTTCGTGAGATGAAAAACAACCGGATGATGCAAGAAGTCTGATTCCAAATTTGGGCTTTTGTTTATATTCATCATCAAGGCCCCGGTTCTTCCAAGTAAACTCAAACGCCGTGAGTCGTCGTGTACGTGGAAGTCAAGGGAAGAGAAAGCAAAAGTGTACTTATAAGAGTACCTTACAAAAAAAGTGCTCTAACGTCATCTCGCCCTGTAGAAGGCAAGAAGAAGTACAGAGGTTCCGCGGAAAAAAGGAAACGTCGTTTAGAACCCGTTGGGATTGAGTAATCTTGTATTTACCCTACAAGGAGGTCGTCTTCTCCACGTCCTCCCTCGTACTTAAAAGCACCGACCAGGAGACTTCACTATTCGATGAAAATAGAGGGAAACCAAGTAAGTACTGCTAAACCCTACAAATTTATCATTTTGGCGTTCGAATACGATTAAAAGATTGATTGATTGATTGATTGAAGCATTTATTTATTGACTTGCACAAAAATAGAGCCCAAAAAGATTGAGTAGTTACCCAAAAAAAAACTGCAGAATTCAGCTGGTTTGAAAAAAGCAAAGTGGAGAAGAAAATACTAACTTCTACACAGTAAGAGAGAATAACCGAAAGATGACTAGAACTGCTCGATGTAGCAAAAGCTTGAGACGCGATTCCTAGGTGCAATGTACAAATCGGTATCATAAGACCTACCTGGTTTAGCGGATATCTGTCAGAAAAAAGGTATAAATGGCAGAAAAATAAATATTTTGAGGTGGTTTAAGTAAGTTTATGTTTTTATATACTTGAAGAGGTTTTTGAGGTTTGGTCATGTAAAACAGAAGTTTTCCCGACGTTTCGGCAATTTATTTCGCCATATTCATGAGGCACAAACAACAAAGAAGGGCAATTACAACTAAGGACAACTATTATTATTACTACGATCAATACTAAGGAAATTTTTGAAAAAATGAAAATATGGATGGTAGAGAACTTATGGATAAACATAATATTTTTGCTGGATACTATGAAAATATGAATTAACTCACACAGTTGAGAGTTCTGAGCCAGATGAATTTCAATACTACGTAGCAAGTGGTGAAAATAAGTTCAAACTCTAGTACCCTTTTGTGAATCATCTGGCTCACAACTCTCAAGTCTGTGAATTAATTCATATTTCCATAGAATCCAGAAAAAATATTATATTAATCTATAAGTTCTCTACCATCCATGTTTTCATTTTTTCAAAATTTTCCATAGTGTTGATAATAGTATAATAATAATAGTTGGGCGTTGGACATGGAAAAGAGACAACAGCATAGCCATGTTCGTTGCAGGCAAGCGATCTGTACAAAAAAAACCTTTGTGTAGTAATTTGCAGCGTTTTCTTTATGAATTCAGTTACACGTAAATTGTTGATTTTTTCGATTTTCAGTAAACCTCGTATTACCATACTGTATGCACGGGGTACGTTTTAAACATTTTATTTGTCCATATCCATGCTTTACTCGTCTCCACGAACTCATAGAGTACCCGTGCGGTTATTATTGAGTTACTACGATTTTGAGTATGTTGGATATAAGAGTTGCTGGTCCTCAAAACCCCAATTTTCAACAATTGTTTGACAAATTCGAATTTCTAGAATAATAACTCTACCAGAAATTATGCGCTGATTCCGAATAGTCCTTGAATTACTACGATTAAGTCGGTAAATCCCACAAAACACAGAAAAAACCCTAACATCCTAAAAACATAGAAATTTTGAACCCTGAGAGTTCTCAAAATTCCTAGCTAATGAACTCAAATTTTTGTTTGTTACGAACCTTTTGGCACAAATATTGAGTGTTCTCGTTAAATAAACAGCAGGATGTTTGCACAATTCTGACCGAATGGCAACACTGATGTTCGAGTTGGTTCCGATCTGTGACGACCTTGACTACTCGTTATCTCCGCCTCATCTCTGGCGAAGTCCCGTCTGTTCCGCGATGCTCCGGAAAGATGGACCGAAAAGACGGTAACCGTTACGAACCGACGTTACCGTTCGCCGTCGTCATTAGATGTGGTGACAATTAGTGACGGTTACGACCGGTGAGGAGGGGGGGGGGGGGCATTCAAGGGCCCGTAACGTTGCACAGTGGTCTACAACGCGTATTTAAGAGACCAAAATTCAATATCTGGTAGGGGATTCTCAAGGAAAATTTCTCTGATTCCGAAAACACCGTTGTTAAACTTCAGGAAATGAAGGAAATGTTCAAATTTTTGTACAAAAGTGGGTTTTTTGAGACTTGTAGCTAACGCAATGGCTGCAAAAATTTTATTATACGCAATTTCTTCATTGAAATCCGGTTTTGAACGTGCTAAAACACAGGTGTAACTCTAATAGTAGAAAAGTAATATAATCATAATAATCATGGATGAAAGGAAATCGTTGGCCAGCATTTTGAAACAAATCTAAGGGGCCCAATTCACCTACAATAGGGTCCAAAAACGTTATTTTCGAGGTTTCAGGTGGAAAATGCTATCGTAAACGATTACTAAAACGAGGACACAGCGTAAAATTTCCAATAAGAATAAGTCATTTTAAAAAATGGTCATAGTCCAAGTCAATATAGGGGTCCTAAAACGAAATTTCCAGGGTTTTTGGTAGAAAATGTTTGCTCGAAAATTTAGTAGTTACTGCAAAGGAGGCGTGCGCAACTTGTGATAATAAAGGGGCAAAAGTACACATAGAGGGTCTTATACACTCTAAATAGCACAATCACGGCAAATTCAGTCAGAGTCGGACTGTAAATTCGTATAGTATTGCTCGTTACAAGGATTGGTGGAACAAAAATTGTTCAGAAAGTATATAACGTGCTACGAATGGAAATTTTGATTTGAATAACTATTTATCACCTCCTGGGATTTAATAACCGTCCTTTCGCTACCTTTGTGGGCTAGAAAGCAATTCCCCGAAATCACGAGATGTAAATGTAATTCAAATGGTTGGTGATTGCCTCTTTATTACTATTTCTTCGTACGTAAACATCATGAGAAAGGTAAATTCCTGTCAGTTGGTCCAAGTTCGGTAGGTAATAAAAAAACCTGTTAAAAGAACTTAATAAAATATCGTAGTCTTCGTACATCACCCTATCTAAAACCGTAAAAAATGTACCCTCTAAAGGAAATTTCATTTTATTTTTTCCCGCAATGTTTTGTGTACCCACCAAATTACAATAACAAAAAAAATTTATTTATTTTATTACTTGGGGAACTATAAAATTTACTCATTTAACGATAGTTTTATAAATTTCTCAAGAAAAACCTGATGAAAACTGAAAATTTTTCCTCTTTTGCTCTACAATTTTTGCTTCCGAGTCTACCAACGTAGCGGAAGCTTTGTTTTCTTTCACTTTTCAAGGTTGAAAAAATGTTCTTCATCAAAATTTCCACTCGCGTTTCACGTTTCAGACCTTCCTGAACAATTTTGGTTCCGTGACTGTCTGTCTATGTAGGGTGTGTAGATGGTCCCCTATGAGGGTAGTGCAAGGTACTTAGAGATTGGTGTTTTGAGAATAACTTCTATGCATCGGATCATCTATACAATCGGGTTATGGATACGAGGAAGCTACGTGCCACACCCACTTGGCAGATGTTATTTTCATGTCATTGAAAAAGTTTCAAGTTATTACAATTATTTATTGTTTTGTATGTTTTTTTAATTTTTCGAGTTAATGAAGATTTTTTTGTTCTGTATCAATTTTTTAAATCTTCCAAGTTATTGAACTGTTCTGTACCAAAATTGATATTTTTTCAAGTTGAATGAATGAACGTGTATTTACAATACATTTCCGAAATGATTCGATTTGCAAAATTGCACAGTTAGGCTTAAGCCTTCAACTGGGTTGGCAATGATTTAACTTTAAGTACATTTATTTATGTTATCTATATTTTTCAAATTTTACCCTACTTACGCTTACAAAACTTTTACTCAACTATTTATTTATATTGTCACAATTTATTCAATCCAAAGTTATTTAAATTAGATTAATAAATTAATTACGAGTTTGCCAATTGTCTAATACATAAAACCCCAACTCATGTGACGTGTAACTCCGTGTAATATCCTCTGGCCCATGACTCGATGCAATATCCCCTATTTCTCTTCCCCCGGTTTCTTTTCACATATCTACGATTTATTTTTGTCTGTTTTTAGAATGCTTTTCAGCTAGTTTCTTTTAAATAATTGAATTCCTGGATAAGTTCAAACCGGTGTGACCACGCTTGCCAACAGAAGTTATTGAAGCTATTTATTGTACTGCATCTATTTACAAGCGATAACAGTTGAGGAGCTTCGCTCAACGGAAAGTGAAACTTGGCGTCTCCAGCTGTTCCCGTATTCCAGCTTGATCGCCGCAAGAGCTCTGCGGCCGCTTAACTAATCTATCGAACGGGGACTTCGCTGCCTACCGTAGAAAGTCGAGCCTCGTTGCTCCAGGTCTTATTTCTAATGAAGACAAGGGAGGATTTACAGCAGCGCTCTTCCACTTTCTTAGAATCCCCTCAGGCGCCAAGTCTTCCGCGTCAAGCAGTTCAATCTTTATCCACAGATGCATCCGAACCTCCGGAAATTGCCTGCTGCATTGAGGTTGGAAAATAATTACCCACCAATTGAAAATGAAATGTCTTGCATTTAAACGTTGCATCATCTCGATGCATTATTTGCACTTATGCAGTTACGACTGACACAATAAATGAAAATCGCTCTTCCAACTTCCACTTTTACAACCGAGAATCGATTTCACTACAACAGAAGACTACTTTTCAAGTTCTCACGTAGTATATAAATTCCATTACATAAAAGTACCTTTTCCTGTTGGTCTCATTTCCCCTCAGGAACCTCTCAAAAATGAGAACCTCGCCTACACCCCCTAAACACTGATCAGATTCCAGAAGTAGGAGAAGGAAGAATTATTAATTGATTGTTACTTCCTTTCAATTTTAATTATTCATTAGGAGTGCGTCAAAACACAAATGGATTTGAAGGTTTGGCAACGTTGCAGTTGCTTCCCTATATCAGGCCAGTCTGTTCCTAATATAAGACAGACTGCTACTAAAGTTGTGGTCTTCCAACGCAATTAGTCAACACGAGTTATTATTTTGTCATGAGTAATGTGACATGTTATACTGAAAACAATAGTTTTCTGTACTATTCTACGATACCTACTTTTAGTACTTGTAGAGAGATGCCGAAGAGTTGAACTAATAACTAAATGAAATATAATTATCAGAAGTGAGAGGTATTCCACCCATCTTGAGTAATAAGGGGAACCTTGTGTTATTTGAAGCTGTGAACAAATTGGGTTTTTCAAAATCAAAGTTTTCTCTCGCATTTTGATTTTCTGAATTTTCTAAAAAATTTTGGTTTCATGTTTGCGCAACGTTTTATAAATCACTAATTTTACTTCGCAGACTATTCAAGAAAACGAAAATAATAACGTTCAACTTCGAAAAATCCATGAAATACGAATTGTATAATGATTTTCAACATTCTCAGTCTCACATCATGAGTAAGTGAGCGAATTTTATAACCATATAATCCAATTTTATTCGATTTGATATTGAAAATGAAGCTGAATTTTGGTAACACTCGTGTAAATTATTCTCCCACTCATTTAGGACATGGTTTCTTTATGTCTCTATCTTCATTACAGCTAGCTAGGTACTTATAACTTTAAAAAAACACGTAAATCGAAAATAAACCAAGAATAAACATCACCTGACAGGCAAGTGAGTAGGAATGCATTGCCCTAATAGCGGATAGTGAGCCTTGCAACTTTGCCAATCCACTGCCTTCTACTCAATCCAGCCGTGGTAAAACCCAACTACTGAATCCAAATTATTTGGTTATTAACACCATTTAATAATTTTAAAATTCCTCAAAATTATAACTTAAGGTTTGTTTTATACTTTGTATGTTTATATGTTTACATTGCTCAAAATGTATACTAATTCAACCCGATTTATTAATTAAGAATCGAGCAGAAAAAAAGAATGATAACCCCCATTCAAAATTAGATGGTTCCTTCAAATTCAAGGCAGGCACGTAAAAACTGAAATCAAATAGAAAAAAAAATCCGTCCGTCCGTTGCGGCAATTTTATCAGTTACCATGGGCCGATTTCGATGAAATTTTGTTGTGGGCTCCATTAGGGGTCTAGTTGTACACAGAAGCTTTAGGTTATTGTCAGTTACTCCCAAGGAATGAAAAATAGGAGTTGAAAGTTTTAAAACGACCTAACTTGAAAACGTTGCATATGAAAGTAAGTATTGTCTTTTCGTCAATTAAAAATAGTAGAATTTTTAGAATCAATCGAGATCACCTTCAGAAAAATGATGAACTTTTTTGAATAAAAAGAATGACATTTTTAGAGTGAGAGATTTTCTATTCCTTCTTCTTATTAGTTGGATGAGGATAACCAATATAGTCGAACAGCAAAAAAACTCGTAAGGACTCTATCGATTCCTTGAAGCGCAAAAGTCAATCCATCATCCACTTTTTCATCTAATTTCAAAAAATCCCAAATTCAACCAAACTGCTATTGACCTTCTTGAAGATTATAGCTAGAAAATTTCTTGAAGGAAAGAGTTCAGTGTAATAAGCATTATTTTAGGAATTGTGCACTGGTGAAAACTTCTTTGGTGTATTTCTCAAAACTCCGTTATTGGAAATAGCGCCTTTGCGCTTTAAGGTATTGTTATGGAGATTAACCGCACATTTTTGGGGATTCCATCAAAATTTCGTATGGTTTTCCACGACAAAATGGTTTTGCCTCAGGCAGATATTGAATCAAAATTGTTTAAAAACCTTTGAAACAAAAAAATAATTATTACAAACAAACAAAACTAGTGGTGAATAGAAACTGAATGCTAGTTTCAATGTCAAGTGTGACAGAGGCTCTGAACTACGACAAATCTACACATAGCTTGTTGGATGGCAAACCATGCAGGATGGAATGTCACACCATCTAGGTAAGAGGATTGACATTCAACTCTGAGAAGACCTCAAGGTGCTAACAAGATCGTTGAAAAGATGATTTCTAAGGAATCGGAGGCAAAGCCTTCTGGCGCCCTCCCGTTTATAGTGAGAAATTTATTGTGTTGGTGGGAGAGATCTGTGAAATCTCATGCATTTGTTTACGTCACGAAGTTGAGCCCGTACGATTCTAAAAGGGGATCAGGATCACATAACAGTCTCCGAGGGCAGAGGTGGAGGGGTCTACTCGTACCAGGCGCATTCCTACGACTTGCTAAGCCTACAGATCAGACTTACCTCCTCATCTCAAGCTATAAGGGATCGCCAGACTTCACTTTTACAAGGAAAAAGAGAAACAGACGGAAGAAAGTGAACTGTCATTCACTCAATCGTGCATAACGCAGCTCAATTGTAGTTACGAAGGTATAATGGAGTCGTAAAATCAACGACACCACCATTATCGACATTAGTGGGCAGAGTTACTAACAAGAGGGTCGTCAACTCGTTGGTACAAATACGGAGTTAATTTTCTTGTAAAAAAAATCTTCAGTCTACATGATGACAAAAATTTGATGGACCTTAATAAAAAAAAAATTATGGAAATACAATGGTGTTAAATACACGAAGAAAAAAGTCTGCAAAGAGTATTGATCATCCGATGCTCTGGGGATAATCAAAATTCCATCCAGGTAGTAAAATCCAAAAAAAATTATCGAAATGGCGTTGAGGCTGCAGATGATCAGACAATGAAATTTATAGGGGACTATCAAGAATAACAACCGCGCAATCCCCCCAAAATTTCATCGAAATTGGATGAAAACTGAGGAAGTTACGCTTTTTACAAGGGTTTACATTACGCCTAATTTGGAACACGATGAAATCCTCGGAGAATAATTCAGTGTCCTAATGATGCAATCCCATTGAAAATTATTGGTAACTAAAGTAGTTATGTAACTAATGTTCATTTGGTGCATCCATTTCTCAAACAAAATTGAAATGAGATGTCAAGAAAGTTACAACGAAAAAGTGAAGACCCTGTAGCTTTCCCGCCATTAGCTTTACAGAGGAGCTAATGCCAAATCCCTGGTGGCCACTTCATGAATTTAAGTCACAATTAGACGCAGACCTTTGCCCACATTTGCCCTACTATTGACGAACTTGAATGAGACCACCATGAGACCTATACGATCAACCGTTTGCACTTCATGACTGCTACAGGTGAAATGAAAAACATCAACATGATTGAGACTGTGGATAATCTCAGGGCGCATCAAACAATACGAATAAGCGCCGCAGCTCACCCTCTCATGATGTGCTGTTCCCAGCCACTGTGATATTCGAGATTATTACACAGCTGGTAAGAGTGCAAAATAACTGCTCAACAACTACCAAATTATGCTTTGGCAACAAATCCTTTATGAAGGCCGCAGTTTGGAAGAGCTGGAAAAACTGCTGAATTTGGAAATGTTGATAGCGAATTGATTTTGTGCAACGAAGGTTCAGAAAGTCGTCCGTTTTCTCGACCTGGAGCATTCCCGCCATTACCTTTGATTACAGAGAGGATAATGCCAAACCTCAGCAGCTGCCTGGTGGCCAGTTCATGATTCTATTTCTATCAAATAATCCGATACAGGCCTTTTCCCAGATTCACAATTTGAAAGACCATGAGACTGTGCAATCAACTGTTTACACTTCATGACTGCTGGAGCTTAATGAAAAACAAAATGCTCTGGCAATAAACGCTCTGTGAAGGCTGAAGTTTTGAAGAGCAAGATGATTTGGATTGTGAATCGCTGGAGAGTTTGTCATGGAAATCCTTACAAGTTTTTTAATAAATTAATGGTTCTGAGTTGACTTAAGAACACCATAATTCATATTTGACGAGTTACTACCAACATGGAGGGACCAACTTGTTCATATCATAATCAAATGACTATTCTGTCAATCTAGATCTCTAAGTAAGGAGTCCGTCATTGTCCACGATATTGCTTGTCACGGTGTGCACATCCCTCTTGTTTGACATCTTGAAAGACACATATCGACGCCAATTGGTGACTCGCTCGCCCTGGCTCCAGGTGACAAGCGAGGTTCGCTTCCCCCATTGTCCTTGGAAGGCGAGAAGCTGCGTTAGTTATGGATTAAGAGAGAGCAGCTGATGGGATCATAACCGGCTTTATAAAATGTAATTTAGAACGGCGCCAGGCGCTTGTGGTTTTTTGTCGTCAGGCGCCTTCTTCCTCATGAAGATCCAGATCGACAGATAGTCATTGTTCTTCGACTTTTCTCGCGCATCTCGTCCTCCTTTCTCCGTCGAAATCAACTAGGTTTCGGTATCGGCCGATAAAAATAACTGTTTCCCCGTTACACCAACCTATTCGTGACAAATCAACACTACATTCCTCGCATTAGATCTCTAAACCATCACCAGAAAGCGGATTCACACGCAATTACACGCGTATGTGCTCTTCCTCATCCCGTGAGATTCAAAAATGCTAGCCTTATCTCGCACATAAATTGATATTTTAAGCCCATTTGCTGAAAAATTACTTCACTTATCTCTTTTCGCCAATTTTCAAAGAAAATGACTAAAAACTAAAAAAAAAACTAAAAATGTTTAGCATGGAAAATGTTGAACAATTTGAAAAAAAAAACGAAATCTAAGAGTTTGTAGTGGAAATTACTATCATAACATAAAAATGTATATTCGGAATTAACATGGAATTTCTAAAATAAGTACGATTTCAGGAATTGAAAACTGTCCAAAAATGGTATGTATATTTTTAATTATAATGAAAATGGTGTGAATTCGGTTAGTCAAAAAACGTAATTACACAATACCTAATGGCCGATTGGGTACTCTATGAGTTCGTGGAGGCGAGTGAAGCATGAGTATGTACCACTAACATTTTCAAAACATACCCAGTGTTTACAGTATGGCTGCATTGTTTACTGAAAATCAGAGAAATCAACAATGTACGTGTGGATACTCTATGAGTTCAGGGAGCAAAATAGAGTATATTCTGAGGCGCTTTTTGAAAAAATGTTACGGAAAATTCATTCATTTACTTGATTTTTGCTGAAAGAGGAATTGGGGGAGGATTGGTCACATTCTTCGGAAGGGTGAAGGCTGTTGAGACGTGGAACCCTCAAAGCGTCAGAAGGATTGGACGCCCTAGGACCTGGCGACGAACATTGAGAAGGAAATACGAGAAGTTGGTAAAACATGGAAAGAGATTGTTAGACTGAGGCAGAATCGGGATGGATGGCGGAATTCTGTTGAGGCCCTATGCTCCTCTAGGACCCAAAGGACATAAAGAAGTTCGTGTCGTGAAGTTTGTGTTTTTATTCAGGGAGTTTATTTAGGCTGCACGAATGGAAGGGATTTCTGGACTTGGAAAAAGTGAAAGGACTTTTAAAAAAAATTCCATTCCATCGCATATTTTCATAAATAACAGCTAATTTTGCTGATTGTAGGCTATGAAAAACCGTTGATATAATCTTGAGAATCAAGTCACCGACAGTGATGCTGCTCAATACACTCAACAATTTTTACACCAACTCATCCTTGGATCGTCTTGGAAGAATTTACAGTTTTATTTTCGAGAGTTGATGACCCTCGGTTCGTGCCTTACGGGAATCAACATGTAAAGTACACGATAGCAATGTAGTTCAATTAGATTCTAATTTATACTAGAACTACAGGTATCAGGAGATACCACTCTCTATCAGCCGAAACATTCTTCAAGTTTACAGTTGCACTTGATAGGACGACGTGACTCTCACTAGAAGGAGTCCTGATATTGAATTGCTTTTAATGAGCCGAAAAAACCTACTAATTTCCTTCGAAGGGGGGTGATCGACGAATTAAATCGAAAGTGGACATAGAAAATTCGTGTGAGGAGGTAGGTAGTGGATCCACGCACTTTCTTCTTGGTTCGAATGGCGTTCTCGGAGGACTGCGGTTGGAAATGTGATAGCACCCGAGCGAGAATGCAAGGGCGGGAGAGAGAATCGGTCTGCGGTTTCTGCTTCTTTGACAGGAATCATCGCAATTGGTGTCTAGTTGATGAAGAACAACGTGAAAACATGAAAGTTATGAGGCGGCGTGACAATGGTGAGGGGTCCCCTCAGCTCGTGCAGGAAGTAAACATCCTGGAAAACGATCGGCACAGACCTCGATGAATAATGCGCCGAGTAAGTGGATAAATATTGTTCCATTACGTATTTTTGCTTCCTCACTACAGGCAGAAGCAGGAAACCTCAAAGTTCGTGCAGCTGGCCAACAAATTGGATCCTCAAAAATCAAAATTTTTATTCTCATTTAGAGGCTTTTTGAACGTTTGGTTTTCATGTATACAAGGTAAAACCATACGGAATAAGGCATTATTTGATTCAATTTCCAGCGAATTTTCGGGTTAGTCTCTGGACAGCCCCCTATGAGTTCCATTGCTGTCATACCAAGGTTACGAGTGGGTGAATTCTTCAAAACCGCGATTTTTCAATATCAAAAAGTTCAAGTCGTGCAAATTCTGAGCGTACACAAACATTTCGCTGCATCAGTAAGAGCCAAGGTGCTCGAAAAAATTATGATGAACTGGGGAAGAACTACCCAAAACTGAACAGTTTTTAGACACTGCTCAGTCCTAAGGCTGGTTAACTACAAATTACATTACCTTACCAAGGTACTGCTACTGCTCTCAAACATTTAACTTGATTTTCTCGAAACGTTGATTTCTGACGATTTAATTGCCCACCTCAGCTAAAGTTTGAAGGGTAGTCGATATGTTTCTGAAATTATTGCTTATGAATTTCATTGAGCTTCGATCAGGACGTGCCAGGGAATGTGATATTTTGAGAAGCCTTCATCCGTGGGGTGGGTAAAGAGCTCAAATAGCGAATATTGATGTTTCTAAATTTTGAGAACTGCCGTCTTGTTCGAGAAGGAAGATTATCAGTCAACACCTCATCCATTCTTACCTAAATCTTGTGCTGGAAAGTAGTTTCATAGTAGAATTCTAATTGAATAATATGTTGTACGTGTTGTATTCATGAAACCAGTTCAATCATTTGTGCCCCCCCCCCCCTCACTCCCACCGACTCCACATAATTTCCCCAAAAAACTAAACAAAAATTTTATAGGACGTTTTTAACTTTGGACGGCAGCATTGCTTTACAAACAATAAATTACAAACTCATTTTTCGTGCTTAAAATCGTCGATTTTGCGGAAGAAATCACTTTTGAAAGTGTTTCGAGTAGACCGTTGGAAAGCCGAGGAACTGATTAGTTTTTCTGAGGAAATTTTTTGCCAAGGCGGAGAGAGAATGGAAGGCGGCTATCGAGATCCAGAACGGATCAATGAATGTAGTGATCTCAGCAAATCAGACAATTTCAATGTTCAGGGTTACTTGTGACACTAAAGTCCTACATTAAAAAAATTGCTTTGACATTAGAGAGATAGAAAATTCAACTCTAACTTTCTAACGATGAAATCAGACTTTGATTTTCTCAAAAATTGAGGGAATTAGGACCATTTTAGTGTCGCAAAGTCGAAACCACAAAAAATTATATAAATAAAAAAAGGTTTTTTGTGGAGTTAGAAAAAAATGACGTAGGACCAAAGTTGTGGCGAATTAGTTGTAGAATCGATCTCTGAAGTTTGGCGAGTGGAGTCTGATACATCCTGTATCCTTAGTGAAGTAGCTATACAGCTCAAACAGACAGACATTTTTCTAAGGTGTACCTAGAGAAAAATAAATGAAAATCCTAAGGCAACTTGAAATTGGTCAAGTGACCAAAAGTGAGAGAGCTACCACTGCCCACAAGTCTTGTTAGACCATGAGTTGTCAGATCAATATTGACTTACACAAATATAAATCTCAATTGTATAATATTGACCATTTAACATTCAAATTACAATGGTATTGTGAAACTTCTTTGCAGCATAGGATTTAAATAAGAATCAGCTTCCGTTAGGATCGACACAAGTTTATGTGCCTGTCGAGCAGATAGATGATCGCATCGCGGCTGAGTTACGGCTCAAGTCGAGAGGTTTTGATGAATGGTTGAGCAACCTCGGGACATTTATCCTTCCACAGGGTTGGCAAATGTAAAGTACGCCGGCAATCGCGATTTCAAGAGCCGTTTGTGCAGACTGCATCACCATGCTGTGCAAGTTGTGCAAGCCATGGAGCAACTGAGGCCCAAGAAAGAATGCGTTTTTATGTAGATTGATGGTTGAATATTTACGCTGTACCTAAACTTAGCTATCAGCTAAGTCCATTGTGTTCTTTCAGAGGTATCTTGGATATGATGTAATCTCTGACTAAACCGGGTATTCGGTGTCTAATGAAGAATGTACTTGACCTGGAGTGATTCATTCATAAATGGTATCAGTTCAACGCTGCCATCAGCATCACAGCTCTCCAAAAAATTCTCCAGTTATCCAAGCAAACAATTTCAAGTATTGAGTCAGAATTTTAGTACCACTTGTAATTTTGAATTTGATCAGCAAAATTATTTATGACTACTGTACTCATAGAAATATATTGCCTTGTGTTTCCAAATCCGACAAAAAATTTCACTATCACGTTAGACTCACTTGAAGGGAACTATTGTGCATGCGAGTGAAATTTTGTTGTGAAAGACTCAAATTTTATGATACCTTCGATCGTGAGGGAGCAAAATAAAACGTCTGCCAAGTGGGTGTGGCACATAGCTTCCTCGTATCCATAACCCGATTGTATAGAAGATCCGATGCATAGTAGTTAATCTCAAAACACCAATCTCTAAGTACCTTCCACTACCCTCATAGGGGACCATCTACACGCTAATCTGGACAATCCTAGAAAATTCATCAAATTCGGATGAAAAATTAAGTGAGTAGATGTATGTGATTGGATCAAAAAAATTCTTAGCCTCGGCTGGGATTCGAACCCGCGATCCCTGGAGCACAAATCAAGACTCTGTCCTCTGAGCTATTGAAGCCTTGTCATGTATAAGATTCGAGATTCTCACAGGAGACCATCCCTCTATGAATGAATCCCTCTATTACAAGAAATTCATGACAGACGGACAGACAGACAGACACACAGACACGGAACCAAAATTGTTCAGAAAGGTCTAAAACGCAAAACGCGAGTGAAAATTTTGATTTTGGAGAACTTTTTTTTTCGTCCTTGAAAAGTGAAAACAAAGCTTCCGCTACCTTGGTAGACTTGGAAGCAAAATTAACAAGATATAATATAGAGCGTTGGAAACCAGAATTTCATTATTTTTAAAATAGACTCATTGCATAAGCTTCTTTTTTTCTTCAATTCAACTAGGTATCCGGTGTCTAATGAAAAATGTCCTCCACGCTGACACTGCTGCCTTGACCGTACACAGTGTTCAGGAAGAAATTCTCGAGTGATCAAAATACACGCTTTCAGGCATCAAGTAAGCATTGAAATAGCACGTCATTTACAATAAAATCACCGAAAAAATGTACGGTTCCAGAGTTCTGGAAAACATTTCCTTGTGTTTCCAAATCTGTAGACAAAAATTCACTAACACGTCAGAACCACTTGGGGACCATTGTGCATGCGAGTAAAATTTTGGTTGGGCAAGACCCAAATTTTGTTGATTTGCTGCGCGATAGCCCTACCTGCTTCTCTACCTTCGTTAGTGTGGAAGCGGAAGGGTTATTTTTAAATTAGACTCATTGCATAAGATTTTGTTTTTCTTCTTCAATTCAACCAGGTATTCGGTCTCTTACAAAAAATGATTTCCAGACTAAGACCTCGCTGCCTTCACTGAATCACAGTTCTGGAAGAATTCTCGAGTTATCAAAATACAAGCTTTCAAGCATCAAGTAAGCATTGCAGCAACACGTCATTTTTACTATGACCTTTTGTTTTATTATTTTCAACAAAGAACCATTGGAATCAACCAAGACAAAAAATTTTAAACTCCTCAAAATTTGTTGGTTTACGTTTCAAGGTATGTAGAAAACATTTTTTGTTCGTCCGCCGTACGCGGTACTTTTCTGAAATGTTGATGAAATTTGGTATATAGGGCTCCTTTGGGGTCCAGTTGTACCCCGAAGCTTTTGGTTGATGTCAGACACTTATAAGGGTTAAAAATTAAGGGTTGAAATTTCCAAATGTGCTCTAGTTCGAAAACTCTCGAAGTAAAAGTATAGTTTTTTCACCAATTTTAAATAGTATTGAATTTTTATTGACCAGACGGAGCTCTGAAGGACAATCGAAAACTTAATTAGTAGGTAGTGACAATGGCAAAGCTTTGTTCTTTGCTGGCGAGTGATCTGTACAGAAAATAATAAACCTTTGTGTAATGATTTGCAGCGTTTTTACTATGATACTGTCATTTTTACTATGATGATTACATGGTTGATATGACCACAGTTTTGAAAAAAAAACTCCTTGTTACCAAATCTATAGTCAAAATAACACTTGCACGTCAGACAGACCCACAGACCCAGAACCATTGTTTATAGGAGTAAAATTTTGGTTTTTCTTGTCTCAAATTTCGATCTTCTGCCCCAATTTGGCTAAAATTATGAGGGCGAATGGGAGTTTAGTTACAAAATGATTTCTTATGAATTTAATCGACTTAAATCGACCATGAATTCTAAGTTTAATTGTGATGTTTATGAGTGTAGAGACTCGATCGTAAAACATTGATACATTTTTGCTCTATTAAGTTTTATTCGACCATGTGAAGAAGCTGGCGTTTCATACGTAACTCATTTGGAATTTTTGGCAAGATCAAATAGATGAAGAAACATCATTGCATCGGGTGGTTTGCTGATCGGGATATAAATATATGCAACTCTCTCCGGTGTTCTCCTCAAAATGACCCAAAAGGTGAAAGTATTGTTCGTTACCAACTCATCGGCAATAGATTACCCGTGAATCGTTGTAATTCACCGATCACTCAACACAAAATTGATGTTTTGCATGAAGAACGGATGAGCCTCGATTATGCAGGTTGACGTCATGACGTGCACAAAGGTACAAATTTCCCTTCGCGTCCGTATGAGATGCCATTTCAATTTCGCCACCCAACTTTCTTCATCATTGTCCCTTCGGCTGAGTTGCTCTCTTCAATTAGATTCATTACAGACGTTGCATAAGCCGCAAAAGCCAACAGTGCCAATATAATAAGCGGCTCAGGACCAAATAACGTCTCGTCATTACAAGCGGCGCCCTCCCGATAATTGAGCTCTGGGCTTTTTGAAGGCTTAGATAACCCGTCACGGGTCTAGTTTTTTTTTTTTACTCTTATGATATGTGGCCTATTAGAAACGATTAAGGAGTCTTTATGTGTCTTGTTAAAATAAAATGACGCGCAAGGTTACCTTCTGCGTAATCGCACGTAATGGTTGAACTTCGTGTTAAAGGCTTGATATTCTTAAAAATTGCATGATAAACATTATCAACAAATTGAGTAGAAAATTAAGCTTTTGCAATAAAAGTGCAGTATTCAATACTCTTCATTTGCTCCCTTATTATCGATGATAGGGAAGCTTTGCCTTGCAGCAGTTGAACAAAATTTGGGTCCTGCACACTCCATAAAACGCATATTTTGATCAGGGAGGAATCTCTTGCAAACCTGAGATTTGAACATGGTAGCATACAGCTGCTGATATTATTCAACAGAGCTGCATCTTAAATTCTGACTCGAGATTCTGATGCACTTCACATTAAACGTAGGTATATATTGAACCAATGGATTTCTCGCAAAACTGTGATTTAGCTTGAACTTACTAGGACGAAGCTTAAGATTCAACTGAGTCACGAGCTACTGAAATTCTGACTTCAGATTAGAATTTAGAACTTCTTAAGACGTATATTTTGATCAGGGGGGACTTTGTTACCAAACTGTGAATTGGCTAAGGTAGCATGAAGCTGTTGATAATATTCAACGTGCTTCTCAAATTCGGACTTCAGATTCAGATGCGGACCACCTCAAAGCAGGTATATTGATTTCACGAATTTCTTGCAGAACTGTGATTTTGCTGTGGTAGCATAAAGCTTTTGATAATGTTCAACGTACTTCTCAATTTCTGACTTTAGATTCAGATGCAGACCACCTCAAAGCAGGTATATTGATTTCACGAATTTCTTGCAGAACTGTGATTTTGCGGTGGTAGCATAAAGCTTTTGATAATGTTCAACGTACTTCTCAATTTCTGACTTTAGATTCAGATGCAGACCACCTCAAAGCAGGTATATTGATTTCACGAATTTCTTGCAGAACTGTGATTTTGCTGTGGTAGCATAAAGCTTTTGATAATGTTCAACGTACTTCTCAATTTCTGACTTTAGATTCAGATGCAGACCACTTCAAAGCAGGTATATTGATTTCACGAATTTCTTGCAGAACTGTGATTTTGCTGTGGTAGCATAAAGCTTTTGATAATGTTCAACGTACTTCTCAATTTCTGACTTTAGATTCAGATGCAGACCACTTCAAAGCAGGTATATTGATTTCACGAATTTCTTGCAGAACTGTGATTTTGCTGTGGTAGCATAAATTTTTGATAATGTTCAACGTACTTCTCAATTTCTGACTTTAGATTCAGATGCAGACCACCTCAAAGCAGGTATATTGATTTCACGAATTTCTTGCAGAACTGTGATTTTGCTGTGGTAGCATAAAGCTTTTGATAATGTTCAACGTACTTCTCAATTTCTGACTTTAGATTCAGATGCAGACCACTTCAAAGCAGGTATATTGATTTCACGAATTTCTTGCAGAACTGTGATTTTGCTGTGGTAGCATAAATTTTTGATAATGTTCAACGTACTTCTCAATTTCTGACTTTAGATTCAGATGCAGACCACCTCAAAGCAGGTATATTGATTTCACGAATTTCTTGCAGAACTGTGATTTTGCTGTGGTAGCATAAAGCTTTTGATAATGTTCAACGTACTTCTCAATTTCTGACTTTAGATTCAGATGCAGACCACCTCAAAGCAGGTATATTGATTTCACGAATTTCTTGCAGAACTGTGATTTTGCTGTGGTAGCATAAATTTTTGATAATGTTCAACGTACTTCTCAATTTCTGACTTTAGATTCAGATGCAGACCACCTCAAAGCAGGTATATTGATTTCACGAATTTCTTGCAGAACTGTGATTTTGCTGTGGTAGCATAAAGCTTTTGATAATGTTCAACGTACTTCTCAATTTCTGACTTTAGATTCAGATGCAGACCACCTTAAAGCATGTATGTTGATCTCACAAATTTCTTGCATAACTTTGATTTGGCTATGGCAGCATGAACGTGCTGGTACGATTCAACTGTACCTGCTACTTAAATTCTGACTTCAGATTCTGGTGCAGACCACCTCAAAGCAGGTATATTGATTTCACGAATTTCTTGCATAACTTTGATTTGGCTATGGCAGCATGAACGTGCTGGTACGATTCAACTGTACCTGCTACTTAAATTCTGACTTCAGATTCTGGTGCAGACCACCTTAAATCATGTAATACATGCAGAACTGTGATTTAGCTAGGCCAGCATGGAGCTGTTGATAATATTCAATTTGAATAAATTCAGCTTCTTGAATTCTGACTTCAGATTCTGATTAAGACCACCTTGAACATGTATTGGAATTGGAATGGAATTGGTATACCAATTCCAGATCAATATACATGTTCAAGGTGGTCTTAATCAGAATCTGAAGTCAGAATTCAAGAAGCTGAATATATTCAAGCATTATTTAAATGCTATAGCATTTAAAGTTACGGCTGTTAAAATTGTGACTTTACTTTTGGATATAACTTGACTTACGGATTTTACGTGCTTGAGGTGTTGTAGTATTTATGACATTCGATTTTTTATCAATTTCTCCAGTCTCACACAGAAAGTAAGTAGGCCTGATCTCACGTCATGAGAAAGGTAAAAGTGGGATAGTCGTAGAGCAGACGAGATGGTCAGGTACAGGGCAAGGCAGGAAGGGAAACACGTGAAAGGGCCCTTCCACTACATCGATATAATTAGTTCATTTATCTGGTGGAGAGGATAGACACTAAACAGCCGGATAATGAGCGTCCATAGAAAGCTGAAGGGGACTGTTTTCTTTCTATCCCCGACCCGCGACACAATACAATAATTATACCTCCTCCCGTACTGAGTCGACAAGGAGACAATCTATGAACGCCTCCAGATGGCACAACTTTCCAGTAAATCGAGGCAGCTGTTGGGTAACTCACAGCTTATACCGTTCTTTCAAGAGCCGGTTTTTGAGTGAAATTTAAATGTTGTTCCGCCGAGAGATTAATGAGGGTAATTATCAACACAGCGCTCCCATAATTTCCGCCCGATGCCGCTCGTTTTCGGTTTGACATAATCATAATTTGGCCTTCAATATTTGGCGACGGACTCGACAAATTCGGTTTTATTTATGGAGGAAATCTCAGCCAAAGTTTGTTGAAAGCAGATTCATTATCTAATTTTTACTTTCCTCGTCTCACGTGGAAAAGAAAGTATTGGGTTCGCCAGAAAACGACGATTTTTTCAAACATGTCTTCGAATTTTGATCGACAGTCAACTTTCTTCATGTTGTAGCCAAAAGTCCGTGAATGGCGTGTTATGTAGATATGTGCGTATGGTGCAGTGTGTATTAAGTTTGCTGCCCATACATCATACAATAGGGGAAAAACGCTGCCTAATTGGGTGGACAGTATAACTTTCTAACCTAATAATGGACGCATAAAAGAATTAGTGGATGAAAAAATGCGCATAATTTCATTTGATGAATTCCTCAATATGAAACTGGATTTTAACGATAATGTTGCAGGTACTATATTTCAACAGACAGCAGCTGCACGATTGAGAAGTCAATCTGTTGACTACTTTGACCCGCCCACACCCGAACTACCCTAAAAATTCGATATAAATTGGTCCCTTAGATCTTGAAAAATTGATGTTTATTATGTTTACGAATATTTATTACACCCTGCTATTTGTTGGAAGCGATTATAATGACGATTGCGAACTTCTACTAGCATGAGGACGAACTAGCAAGTTTTCAGTCCTCCAGCTCGATGATATTACGGTGATAAACTTCTTGAGGAAAAAATATGAGAAAAAACAGCATTTTTGGCACACTAAATTGCTCGATTTCTCTTCAAGATAATGGAAACCACAGAATTTGATTTGAAGGAATAATAAACATTTCCCTTACTCTCCAAAACCCCAAGGGCCAATATTGGCGTAAAGTTGGTTTTTTGGGGGTTCCTAAAAATCAGAAAAATGACATCAACTGTAGATTCGAGTTATCATAACAGAAATTGCCGTATTATGTAAAGTTTGTTTGTTCAATATCAACTAAGTTACATGATTTAATGATACTTAGTATATAACTTGAAAACGTAAGCATATTTACTTACGACACATTCAGTTAAGTTGTCAATTTTGTCCAAATACTCACCTGAAAAAGATGGAAACAATAGGTTAGTTGATAATAAAAACAGAGTGAAAGAAGAATCAGAATCAACATAGTTATGGCGTCAGAGTGCCACTGGAGGTTTGAGCAAGACAGAAAGCTGAGATTCTTGTACAGTATGTAAGCAAGTACAGCTGAGATATTTGTTAAGTAATATCTCCTTTCCCTTTCCTTGAAAAACCTTGAGAGTAAAAATTTGCCGAGCGAAAATAGGCGTGATATTTCTTGCCAATCAAACCCTCCTCTAAACTCCCCTCTATCCATTCTGGGTATTGAAGGAGCTGAAATTTAAATGATTTCTCTAAACATCAGCGTTGAAATCCAACAAACGGAGGGTTTGATTAGCACAGCATGGTTAAAATAGTGAAGAGAAGCTCATTTAAATTTAAACTAAAAACAGAAAAAATCTCTTTGAAAAACTTTGATTCACTTTAATTTAAAACAAACAATTCTTATTATTGTATAATAGAATTAGTAATTATGTCTTGGACTAACAAAGAGCCTACCAGCATTGGCGTTTGGCTACACCGTATTGTCCAAATTGTGTGCATTGCTACCTTAGGCATTGACTGATTGATTGGATACCACACGTAATTTGCTTGGCATCTTTTTCACATGGGGATGCTGAGTATAAAATTTTGGCACAACTGATAAACATAGAGGAAACTGAAGCAATGTTTACCGCTTCATCACCCCACCCAGCTCGAAACTACTATAAGGGAATTTAACTCCAAGTAAATAGTTAGTACTCCACAATAAGGTCTTCCAGTTCCTTCGCGATCCTAGGATTTAGCGATTCTTCCATCTTGAATCCTCTCTTAAAGATGTGACCGATACGCGGTTGGGTGGTTTTTGCTGCCCTTAACAAAGAAAATAATCGTGAGGAAGCCAGGCCTGATTAGATTGTGTCGAAACCTGGTTATGGTAGTGGAATAGGAAAGGCTGAGATACTGGGGCTCCAGGCTTGAACCCTCAAGACTCCTTATTGCGAAAACCTCCCTTGAACTCCGGTCCGCTCCGTGATCTGTTTTTACCCTCTTTGACGCAACTCCTCGTTAGCTCTTGCTTTTAAATCTCGAAATCCATTCCCAAGCGAAAGAAAACGGTTGACCCGCAGAAATCTTCCGGGCGTCCTGATTTGCTGCTTCAACTTACGCAGCATCTTTGAAGCAATTTCTCACGCTTGAGTACTGGTGAGAAGACTAAAACGTCTATCCAGTTGGTTGTGGCACCCCCTCGTATCATAACACGATAGATGATCCAATCGCAATGAATTTGACAGTAAGGGGTTGACAGGAGATCGTTTAAAAGTATCTTCGAAATCGGATGTGTATGATGAAATTTATGTGAGCTGAAAGAGTTTTACATTGCTCAAAACGACAATTTTGAACGAAATAAGGAACGAGGATTGTATAGTCAGACTGAGACGATACAAAATTCTTGAAAATTCAAACAGATGAGAAGTGTAGAGGTTATGTTAGTTGAAAGCATCTTAGATAGGAGTTTGGCTCCCTCCAATCTAAGGTTATGCGGACATAAACAAACAGCCAAACTTGGATCCAAACCGTTCAAGAAGATTCCGAAAACGAGTAGATATCGATATTTTGGAGAAAATTATGTTTTCATATCTCAAAAATGACACAAATCGAAGCAAAAGCCTGTCATGAAGCTGAGCGACCAACCCCACCAACCAACTTCAAGCAAAAATTTCGTTTATTTTTGAGAATGGCAATAGATACAAGGTAAACGCACCAGCCTTGAATACGACGTCAGTTGTCGTCTCGCAATTTCATTTGGAAATAATAAGGATTAGAAGCCTCTAAGGGAACTTAATTTGGTTTAATTTGGAAGAGTGGTGTCTTACGATCTGATCTACTGAATAATACTGCTTTTCAATCCTCCTTATAACTCCAAGAGTCGGGAATCTTGGTATTTGTGTGGACGTTCAACCAAAAATCAAAGGTTAGTTTGCTTAGTTTAACACCAAGATGCTTGATTACATTTGATTTCATTACGACATAAACCGAAAACCGAATGGTCCAAAGTCCACTGGTAATTGACATGAAATCAAGTGCAAATGAAGCTCAAGTTTTGAAATTTCAAACAGATTGAAGTAAGAAAGTTGCATTAATTTTAATTTCCCTGTATGACTGATAAAAAAGTGAAGGGAAAAGAGAAAGACACATTCAGGATGAAAATCTCATTTATTCTCAAAACTAATGCGTAGGAGGAAATCACGAAATCTTTTGAATCGACAAAAACCTCGTGACTCCGAAGCTGAGAGGTAATTTCTCCTACTGCATCGCATCATATTACTGCCAGCAGTACAAAGAAAGCGTTTTCCACGAGTGTTACAGTACACACGACCTGGTACTCGACAACTTCAATATCCTATGTTAGGACTGTTGAAGTAAAAAAACTAACATTTAACGGAAGAACCACATGGAAATATTCCCGAAAATTCACTATGAAAAACACGGCCAATCATTTCGGGAATCATCGAATATCTTGCCTCGGGTAAACAGTAGGTACGAACTACTGGTCAGCATTGTAATTCTGAGGGGAAATCAAAATATTCTGAACAATCGACATAACTTGATCGTGAAGTTCATCTTTCTCGGGCCTTAATGATCGTTATTATTGCCAATAATAGCATTGTCAATAAATCCATCGCCCATAAAACTGCCTTGCCCTACTCGGTTTATATTATTGTCAATACTAGGGGAAAAGTGATCAGTTTCTATCATTCATACAGGTGAAGTTGTGTTTTCCAAGTGGCTTTGTGTGTTTTGAGAACATGGACAATCGCAAGAAGGCATGATGGCTGTTGGAAGTTTTCGTCGATTACAGAGAAAACAGTGGTTGAAAAAAACTTGAAGATTATTCTCATAATAAGGTACTGAGGGAAATCAGCTCGACAAATGAGGAAGATTTCAAAAATTATTTCAGAATGAACGAAAGGACATTCGTCAAATTATTTCAGATAGTGGCACCGTTGATGAGAAGGCAGGACACAAACATGAAGAATGTACTCGACTTGCTGGTTACGACGGATTCACCAATATGGCACATAGATAATAATGAAGAATCCCAGTTAAAGAAAGATTAGCCTTAACTCTAAGGTATTTGGCTACATGAAGAAATTGTGAAGATTTCAAGAAGTTCTGTAAATATTTCCAATTGCTCAATGTAAGTTCGAAGGGCTTCTAGTCGATTCTCCAGTCTTCAAGGGTTCGATCCTCCTCATCACATACCGTTCTTCCAGTTCAACTCTCAAAATCTCTAACCAACCTGTTGCGATATCTAGAATATCTCACCGACACAAAAAGTTACGTCTGTTCTCGATGTGAGTGAAACTGAGTTCTGATAATAATGTTGATGCCAATGCACGCTCAATATTCTCTCTATTCTTGATATGAAGCTCGGAGAACAGTAAATCCCGATTTCTTTCAATACGGCTTCAATATTCAACAACCATCAATACTTTCTCACCTTAGACAATCAATATTACTGTGAACATCATGGAGTATTGCCAATAATATTGATCATGTAAGGCTCGCTTTTCATATCGAACAATTCAGGTAACTTCAAGAAATTATTTTTGTAACGAACAAATTCAATACGCCCATGATATTCTTTGGGTTGAAGCAATGCTTTGTGAGAGGATAGTACCTATATCCTTGGTGTCATGCACTGACCTCATAGATAAATTCAAAATGACAAGTAACTCCTTGATAGCACGAACATGAAAGAAACACCTGATTCTTGGTGTAAGAAGCGATGTTAAAAGGGGTCACCTCAAATCGAATCTCTGGAGCCAATTTCTGGCTTCACCACCTTTCAATCCTCTAATAACTAGCCATAATCCAGAGAGAATCTCACGTTTGGCCGTTAAAAGTTCGGAAACAGAAAGACGGCAGATGTTATTTTTCGCGGATTTATGGACCAGTGATTATACCATTAAACGCGGCTTTTAATGAGCGGTTGCAGGCGACCGTACTCCATCTGGCAATGATGAACTTTATTTTTGTTCTGATTCGTTGACCAGTAACCACCCGTCATCTTGAAGGTTAGTTCATCTCATTTAGCTCGAATCAAGGACCCCGCGGCGTTTATGGGGTCTCTTTTTCCTCTCTTCTCCGATGAGTTCGAGAGATTTTTGCCCGTTTGACCTCGGACTGGGAGCAGATGGAGGTTCGCTTTGGTCGTCTAACTGGGACGCCCCAATCGCTGTATGCGGGCTATTAGTACCGTTGGTTGGGTTGGAGATGGCATAAATAGGGCACCGAAGAGGCCTCAGTAGGTGGACAAGGATTTTTCCGACTTTTCCTCCAGCTCGACCGCATTAACACCTCCTCCTCTCGTCCTCCAAGGTCAGCTCTGAATATTTCAACTTGACAGGCTCTTTGAAATTAGTTGAGCAATCGGGATGTTCAATACTGTGAACCTGTTGTTTTTCAACATATTTGAAAGGACCGTGTAAAGAAAATACTCATGATGATGAGTCTTGGCGTGAAGTCCTTTGTCCTTCTAAAAATTACTGTCTGCTTTTAATCTAGAAAGCATCCTGCAGCCTGGGAATGTTGCTATGTTTTGATGGATTTCGAAACTAATGCTGATTCCTATTCCATCCAAGAGTAGACGCCAAAAACTGAAGGGCACATTCAAATTCTTTCAGTAGTACCGGATCGCAAGACTGTTGGTTGGAGATGGCATGAATAGGACAGGTTTTCGGCTAAGAGGGCTTAAAGTGGGCTAGGCCACTTTAACTTTCCTTGTTCCTTTAACTTTCCTTGTTGGGTGGGGGTTTACCTGCCACCTTCAAGCAGGAAAGCCTATTGTCCTTTTAAGCCCTTTATACATATATTGATAGTCACCCAATCAAGGTCAATTTATTTTTCAACTGGCTCGCCAATAATGGTTTTATTTTATTAGGGAGGTTTTGAAGACTCATAGTGACGATATAGAGTAATGGGCTTGACCTGATTTTTTCCTCAAAACACTAACAAATAAAAATACTTATAAAATTTTTTAAACGAAATTGAAGAAGAATCTCAAAAAAACTACAATAACAGCAAATAATCATTCATAAATAAATTTTGAGCATATTCGCGTTTAAAGATTGAAAAAAAAGTTCATCCCAAAAAACTTCTGACCGCACCACCACCGCCATTTATTTTCGAGAATCGCACAGTGGCCCTAATACCGTCTCATCTCTTCCTTCAAGAGAGGAAACATGTTTCAACTTGATTTGCACGGTGGCAATAATTATTGAAATTAGTTGAGCAATTTGGATCTTTCAACATTTTGAAAACACGAAACACTTTTGTAAGAAACTTTGGAAGAAACTACTCATAATGATGGATCTTGTCAAGTTCCTGTGTCCAAGTAAAAATTACCATCCGCTTGTAGTTAAGATGAGCATCCTTCAGTCTAACGACCTCATAAGGTCACTTAGGTTGCCATGTAGAATTCTGTTGATGGATTTGGAAACTCTAGATTCATGAAGTTTTGATGTCAAGAATTCAATTGCATATTTCAATTTTCTTAGCTGTACCGCACAGCAAGTTCCGTTGGCCTGAGATGACATTCATAAGGCAACTATAACATTCGATTCTTTCCTTCAAGGTCTGCTCGATCTGATAACCGAAGTTATTTGTCCGTTGTTGCTGAATGGGAGAATCATTACTGCGAGAGCTCACGACCATCCCATCATACCGCTCTGACGAAAATCCAATCGTTTTCTGCAGCTCATTCGGTTTTGAACGAATGAGTTGCGCTCATTCCACTTTCCTAGTCAAATGAATGGTGTCGAAATTTCGCTCAATACAATGATGTGCAAACCATTCCGACCATTCGCCAAAACAGCAAACGAAGGAGAGTATCGCAATCTGATTCATTTTGCTTATTCACTTATTTACCAGAAGGAAGAACTCAGCCTAAAAATTGTATGCCAAGTACAGCCAAAATATTAACTGCTGCAACCATTAGACAGGTGATTAACTTGAAAATCTATATAAAAACAGAGCTGGGATGGTTTCCTGAGATAGAATCTGTTGTGCAACTTTGTTCAATGTCAGACAAAGTGGTATTGGATAAGTTTCGTCCATTGTTGTATAAACATGGTATGACGTAAAAGTTGTAATTACTTGAGCCAAAAATTAAAAAAAGAAAATGAACAGTCTCCAAAACCAGGACTCACGAATGAATAAAAATTGGACAATAAACTTTTATTATGGTTGTTATGGTAGTTCGAACTTAGACATGGAATGTACAAAAAAAAATGTACAAATGTAGACGTGTAGACAAATGTACAAATTAGTAGATGTGATTTGAGATAAATTTACTGTAAGTTCAAACATATTCACTTGGTTGTTTTTCAGAAGTTGACAATTTAAATATTTTCTTAGGTGTCGTTTGGAGCCTTTATTCGTATTCTGACTGGAAACGGAATTGAAATGTAGGTACCTCATATTCGGATTCAGCTCCCCATCAAAATCATTAAAATTAATGTAGGATATTTTGAATCAAATTAATACAATTTAAAAAAAAAATTAAAATTATTCAATTATTTGTAATTTAAAATGTTTTCTTCTTTTTTTTACTACTTTCACTGGTATTATGTCCCCAAAAAGTAGTTGCATGGGAATTTGGTGGCATAAACCAAGTCCGTTTCCTCAGAAAGAAACTTGTTTGGTTCCACAATTCTATTTCTTTCAAGAACCTAAAACCGACCAACAGAGTCTACCAAACTGATCTACAAGTGAAAGTGCCCACTTCAAATTGGCGATTTCAAACCGTTTCACTCGACGAACGAATGGGATTTTTACGCAGGACGGACGTACAGCGTCGAAGTGTAAAACAAACGAAAGCTTGACAAATTGGAATGACGACAGACGATCATCCCAGAGGAGGGAAATAGAATCAATCAAAAGGTACTAATTGCGTGCGGAAGCCTCGAGCAAACCAACAAATCGATTCTAGTTTTTTTTGTGCGATCGACAGGAAATTACTCGAGAGAAGAAAATCGAACCGAAATCAGGAGAAGAAAAAAAGAAACGGTGAAAGGCGGTGACTGGTAGTTTGAACAGTGGAGATTTTTCCTGATTCAGCATAAATGATGAGCGGATTTCTGTGCCCGGTCATTTTTCCAGGAGGAAAAAGTGAGGAAAGCACAACTCACTATCGAATTGAAATAGTCCAGACAAAGGACCGGTCTTTTATGCAGGAGTTTTCTCATCATCCAGGAACTAGTCGATATAATGCTTTATTGACTAATTCTGTTGAGTAAGGAATTTCGCAGTAATAGTAGCAACTCCGCAAGATACGTGTTATACGATAATCACACTCACCTCACATTTTTTAGGATCAAATATCCAAATGTGGTGGGTAGTTTGGGGATGGATCATTAAGAATTTTATATACAGCTGATAAAGAGCTTCGGTAAATGCGGAAAAAGTGTGAAATCATCGTGAACGACTTCTTAATAGTGTTGCTGTTTGTAAACTCAGAAAATCATCAACACGATCGTGAAAATTCAGATTCATTTCGGGGAACTTATCTGCAGTTGAGCTTAGTAATAATTAATAGGTATCGATAGATTTTATACCGAAGTCTCGGTACAAGTTAAAAAGTTTAGAACCATTAATATGACCTATTGTAGTTCATGTGGAGGAGGAAGCAGTAAGGACGTCGTTATTTATAGCATTCCTTTTAACCCATTAACGCCCGAAACTTTTTGTTCTATATATTTTGAAAATAGATCTGACATTCTGACTCCAAATAGTCTTTAGAACACGGGAAAAATAATTTCAAAAATCTCCTGGTTGAATTTCATGGGCTTACGTTGCCATATCGCATCGCTGGGAGCCACGAGGTCTGATCTTTATTTTTCAAAAACTTTTAGTGTATTGTATTGTGATCTCACCGGATTTACTAGGAACTCTTTCAGAATATTGGATGAGGAATACATCCAATATTGAGTGTAATTCATAAACTCATTGTAACATTCATAATTAGTCAAAAAATACCACTTAAGGATTAGATAAAGTATCATAGCTCTGGTGATGAAAACATGGGTATTTGGTAGGGTACTTGTTAGTTGTTACAACCTCCAGCCAGGCTAAGAATCAATCAGGTGACGCATCGTGCTTTGTGAGTATCCAATGAGCAATGTGCAATACCCACTTGGCAGACTTCTGTTTGTTACCGAGTATTTGGCAGGGAAATCGGTAGTTCTGATGACCTCCAATCATGGGTCATTTACCAATTGAATTTGTAGATGAAGCTACGTGCTATATGCCTCACCCTCGTGTCTGGAGATAGAAAATTACCAAGACTATACCTAAAGGAGCAACCAAGACAGAACTGAAACAATAACACACTAACATACAGACAAAACATCTAAGAATAGAAAGATAAACAAACTACCTACCTATGTTTAAAAATCCATAATCATACCCTCTCAATCTTCCATCCCTCAACAATCACTACACTAATCCTCCATCTCCGCCAATTAATATGATCGAGAACAATGATATGAAACACAATTCACACACTAAATAATTCTCTAATTCTATGTCAGCGCCGATGTGAAATGAAGAATGCTATACTGCCCATCTAGCTTGGGAGACTTTTTTATAATCCAAAGTTGAGTTAAACTGGTTCAAGAATAACGAATCAAATTTTTGATTTATACGAATCATCAAAATGATGTAGGAAGATTTATTAGTGGGGATAAGTAGGTAGTCAGGTATTATTTGCAGCTTGCGGCGTTTTTCGTGATGGGTTTATTTCGAAAGTGTTTGGACGTCTAAATCATGTTATCCTTTCGTTTTTATTCTGTCACCGCCTTTATAATTTGTTGAGCTCGAGCCACAAACTGTTTTTTATTCTGTTTCGTTGAGGTGAGGGGCGAGGCAAGGTCGCCCATTAACCCAGCTTGAAATTTGGTTGACCAAACAACGCCTTCAAGTCCTTGGCTGGAACCTCTTAATTTGAGAGGAGGTATTTTGGTCGGTATTTGCCGTACTTCAGTTCCCGAGCTAGGGAAGAAGAGTCGTGAGTCCATGACCTCCTGTTGTTAGAAAAAGAACTTCGATTTCAAGATTTTCAGTGTCGTCTTTTCTCTCCAGACACGACCTTGTTGAGTCGTCTTTTACTGGCTGTTGGAGCTTATGGTTTGATAACGAAATCAGCTTGATGATAATGACTAAACAGATTCGTTATTTGTGTGCTGTTGAAGTTGTGCTTTCAGGTGATGATACATTATGAGTGAAGAACGTTTCAAAGTACTGTAAATGTTAATTACAGTTTCATTGTGTTCATTTGGCCTTTATTTTATGAGGAAGATAGGTTGAGAGGAATCTGGATTCGGCTCTTCTCGCTATAAGGTTTAAAAAAAACTCGGTTTCTTCTTCCAATCGTCAAAGCCGTTTTATGTAAAGTTTGAAATGGATTTGGCCCAAAATTAAATTGAAAAACCTACATGCTACATAAGGTGCTTGCCCACCTTTAAACTCATTAAAGCCTCATTATGAATGAGTTTTATGTGGATTCAACCAAAATTAAATTGAAATACCTACATGCTGCGTAAGGTGCAAATGCTCCTTCTTTAACCCGTAACTTCGCAATGTAGCTTTATAGCAACATCAGTCGTTCCACGTCGGCAAAAAATCCCAAAACGGGATTTTTCGTTTATTCTTTTTCCTCTGCTAAGTAACAACTCTGGAGAAAATGGGTAACCAGTCAAAAATGCTCCAGTGTAGGTTTAGTGGTTGTTTTTGCCGAAAACCCAATGAACGGTCGGGTGTCCTGATCAACTACTTCGGTATGTATGTTTCTAGCCATTTATCTTGGTTATTATGAATCCATAATTTTCCCCAGTTTTGTAGGTTGGTCAATGAGTTCATCAGAATGGTTTTTTCTTGCCTAATTTTTAAAATCTTAATATCGAGGTTCATGAAGGTTCTGGTTGAATGCTGCATGAGCATCAGTATCTTGACACTGTATCTTTAAAGCTACGTCCATATAATACCCCGATCTATTGGTATCATGGCCATGTTGCTTTATTGCTACATCTGGAAAATTGAAGATTGCAATGACCTAAGGCCATAATTTAAAAAAATAATTTTTTCCCTTGTTTGTTAGCGAATTTGAAATATTGAAGTGATTGGTTAACCTGCATTTTCCTTGCCAAGTTAAGGGTCAAACTCATTAAAACCTCATAATGAATGGCCTTAAGTGGGTTTTATCCATAATTAAATTGAAAGGCCTAGATGCTGCACAGGGCAATCAATTTTATAAGATTTGAAAATTGATTGATTGAAGTTCATGAAATTACTGCACAAGGTAATGTAATTTATAATACTGAATCCTACAATGTATCTAATGAAATGCTAAGAAAATTCCGAGTCCTGATGATGCGCAGCAATGCGAAAGTGCAGTCTAAAATAAATCTTATAACGAGGAAAGCAGAATCCAAATTTCCTCCTCTTAACCTACCTCCCAAGTAAAATACAGGAAACAGGCACCTGATTTTTATTTTTCATGAAGGTTCTACCGTTTGTTCGACATCGAGTCTCGCCCACGTTGACGTACCTTATTAGGTACAAAGAATGTGGTACATTCTCAGTGTCGGCACTCATTGTGTTGTCAGAGAGGCGTTACCATCTCTCACCATTAGTCACCAGAGGTCGGCTAGGAATTGCAAACATTAGTGCAGCCGGTCGTATGCAAACATCCCTCCTATGTAGGATACCCTCCTATTTAAATCACGAAACCTTTTCTTGTTCCAAAGTTGTATTTTCCTCGTTTCCGTGGTTGGCTTTTGAGTCTTCTTGTTACTTTTGTAATTTCCTAGTCATTCAACGTTTACTTTTAGTGTAAAAAAAACGCTGCAAATTATTACACAATGGTTTATTATTTTTCTATATAGATCACTCGTCTGCAAAGCCACAAACCATCCAACATGAAGAAAAACATCAATCGCATTTCAGTCAGCTATAATTTGAACGGAGATTAGACCTCTTTTGCGATTCACACTCGTGTTTCTGATTTCTCGTACGTCCAAACTTTAAATTCTCGTAGTGAGCGAACGGTTTGTCCTACAGAGCTCCGGGTGGTCTCAAAAAATTTTAAAAATTCTATAGAATCTTAAATTGAAGGAAAAAAAATACCTTTATATCAAAATTTTTTGAGTTAGGGCGTTTTTAAAATTTCAAAATTGATTTTGGAACCCTTAGAAGTGACCTACATCAACCAAAATCTTCGGGGCACAACCAGACCCCAAATGGAGCCTACATACCAAATTTCATCAAAATCGGTCAATGCTAAGTGGCAAAAGTGCCGCGTACGGCCGACGGACGGCCAAATTTTTATTCGATTTTTGGATTCTACGTACCTTGAAACGAAAACCATCAAATTTTGAGGGGGTGTTAAATTTTTTTTTTTCTTGGTCGATTCCAAAGGTTTATCATTGAAAATAATAAACCAAAATGTCCAAATAGCTCTGAAACGCATAAAGCGAGTAAAATTTTAAATTTCGGAGGACTCAATTTTTTTCTGACCTGCGCAAATCCCGAGCTTTCCTATCTTTAGTAACTTGAATTGCTGTTTTAATTGAAATAATTTACCATAACAATTCGTCTATATTCGTCTTCAATCCAAGGGAGGAATTCCTCTAGAACCTTCTAAATTTATTCAGCGCCGTGAACATTAGCTGTGTACAAGTTGTGATGCGCGTTATAGCGAACTATTTTTGAAATTCGACCCATCTGATTTTTTTTGTTTTTGATTTTAGCATGGAACATGCTTTAGCCTTGGACTAACTACCCGAAAAGTATAACGCGGGAGGGAGGGTGACAAGCGTGAGTCACGCGGGGGTTATACTCCACCCCATCCCTACACCACCGAAAAGCGCGGCTAAAGCATGTTCCATGTTTCTTGAATTTTAGCCAAAGGCTATAAGCAGTAAGCATCAGAGGGTCCAAGTGACTTAGCCCCTGGCGAGGCCCGAAGGGTCAAGTTTTATTTTTTTATTTACATTACTTCATGTCAAATTTTACGTGTTTTTGAGAATCACAAAATCATGAAGATGTTAGGTACATTTACACAAGTTGCACGTTTCAAGATCAATTTTTTGAGAGCTCCACACCGAACAAAAGTAGTACAAGAGGACGTCTTTTGAAACACCGTGTATTATGATAACACACGTGTGTATCCAACTGGAATAAGGTTTTTTGGAACATCCACAGAGTGAGTTTCTTTCTTAGTTTATTACCTCCCAAATAATATAAACGCACGAGATTACGAAATCAATACCAGAAAATGATGTAACGAGTTATTTCCACCGATTTTCTGGAAATACCGAGGGGAAACGGCGCAGAAAAAAACCAAGTTCGGGAGCCCTTAAGAATGAATAGCTCTATTTTCCGATTATTACAGATTCGAGGTGAACGCTCCGTGGGATGAGGGAAACGGCCGGTCAACGTGGGCGAAGGGGGTTTCCAGTCCAGAGGTGGGTGGCCGCTTGCTTTCCCAGGGTTCTGGAACTGGCTACTTGGGAGCTGAGGTGTAGGAATAAGATATAAAATACACCTTTGGGTTCCTTATAAGAACGTCATCCCGTCTTACTGCCCTGGACTGGAACAGGCTATGGTCCCAAATTCGTATAATTGGCAGGTCGAAATGGACAAAATTATCTCCATCTACCTGAAGAGGGAGACCGAAAACGTCTGCCAAGTTGGGTAGGCTGTATACCATCTGCTACAACAGGGATAAATCAAAGAAAACACTGAAGCTAGAAGGGAAAATGTCGATAATCATTTACACTTCGTGTTCCAAGTACAAATTTTTTTTTTTTCAAATTGGCACTGAGCCAAATGACTGAGTGAAACAGTGATAAATTGTAAATAATATGCAATGATAAAAGTTCAGCTGATCAAGGTCATCCTTTACCAGTCTCTTCCAGATTCACCTATCTTCCTTTGTATGGCCTACTATCTTCTACCTGAGACTCATCCATTGTTCAATCTACCCTTTTCCATGAAGTAGACTGTCTTCTGGATTGAAGTTTTCATTTAGGTTTATTATTTTCAATAATGAACCTTTGGAATCGACCAAGAAAAAAAAAATTTTAACACCCCCTCAAAATTTGATGGTTTACGTTTCAAGGTACGTAGAATCCAAAAATCGAATAAAAATTTGGCCGTCCGTCCGCCGTACGCGGCACTTTTGCCACTTAGCATTGACCGATTTTGATGAAATTTGGTATGTAGGCTCCATTTGGGGTCTAGTTGTGCCCCGAAGCTTTTGGTTGATGTAGGTCACTCCTAAGGGTTCCAAAATCAATTTTGAAATTTTGAAAACGCCCTAACTCAAAAAATTTCGATATAAAGGTATTGTTTTTCCTTCAAATTAAGATTCTATAGATTTTTTAGAATTTTTTGAGACCACGCGGAGCTCTGTAGGACAAACCGTTAGCTCCCTACGAAAATTTAAGGGTTCATATTGAAATATATATAAATATATGTATAAATCAAAACACGAGTGTGAATCGCAAAAGAGGCCTAATCTCCGTTCAAATTAGAGCTGACCGAAATGCGATCGATGGTTGGTGATTTTGATTTTTTTTTTAATTTTTTTTTAATTTTATTTTTTTTTTTTTTAAATTTATTTTTTCTTTATTTTTTTTTCTTTTCATATTGGATGGTTGGTGATTTTGTAGACGAGTGATCTATATAAAAATAATAAACCGTTGTGTAATAATTTGCAGCGTTTTTAAAAACTCTGTGTGCATCTCAGTGCAAGGGGTGTATTAGTGGTGACTTCAGCGAGGAAAAGTGACGATCACCCCAAGAAAACCAGAGCAGAATCGACACATGCTGGCCAGCTTCTTCCATATTTGAAGCACAGAAAAAGGTGGTGAGCCTCTCCATCTTCAAGATTTTTCGGAGGTCCTGTGACTAATCAATTAATCAGTAAACCTACTTCCCATCATTATTTCATCATCAGTATTTTGCAGAACACTCACGCGTGATAGTGGCTAGAATCGTAGACTTCTATTCCGACATAACCGGTTCAATTCCTGGGAAAATCACAATAATTTTTGGCCACCAGCTGCTGCATCGTCTTCATCAGAGACTGACAGATTGTTTAACAATTATTTCAACCTTTTACACTTTCTTTATTTTTCATTCTTCTGTAATACAATTCAGATTTTATTCAATTTTATTTGTCTTTTATTCTTTCTTTTAAAACGAGGCAATTAATTTATCAAGATAATAGTACTTGGACCCCATTCTTAACCATGTCCATTCGAACAAAAATTTTGCATAATTTTTAAATTTGTTAAACGTCTATAAATGTTGATCAAATTTTCGATTTTTTAATATTTTTTCTCAATTTTAATTTTGGATACAGTAGTATCATTCTAACAAGTTATTTTTACATTTTCTCAAATTTGATACAGACACTTTACTGTTCTACTTTTACAAACATAGTGAATAGTAACTAGTTGTAGGTACCTATACATTTATGTATTTGCCTGTTTCTTGACATTCTTTCATATATAAACATTTTTATTTGTGCATTGATTGTACCATATTGATTTCTATTGTGAATTGTGATAGTGGCTTGCACTCATCGCATTACTAGAATACAAGCGACGCAACTCCATAAAATATGGTTTTGAGGAAGGCTCATAGGCTATTGTCTTGTGATTTTCAAAGGTTAACAAGTTATTCCGATTATAAAGTAAACGGGGTTGCAAATTCGATGCAGACGATTCGTAACCTGTATCTACATTTTTCGAAAAATGCTGTTGTGAGGGATTCGAGACGAGAATGAGGAACAAGAAACAAGGGAACAGTCGGGTTTTCGAGTTGACACACTCGTGCAACTCCGGTTCGACTAGAGTTCCGGACAACGGGGATGTTACATGATGCAGACCGTCCACTTGCTAACCTCAAATTAAAACGATTTAAAACGAATTATGTAGGCTTTCGCGGGATTGCGTAACGAAGAGGCGATATAGCTTACGAATGAGGTAAGGGATACAGTCTCCTTCTTATGAGATTTCAGGAAGATGATCGGCAGGAGGGGGACCGTCATTTCGGTGTTTTGATGGGACACACGTCGAAAGGTCTCACGGAATGGTCCAGTCCGTCCAGTCGGGACGAAAAATGATGTAAAAGAGGTCGGTTCCATTTTTTCGAGGGGGAAGACGCCTAAAACCGCTATTGAACGAAGAGACTTCCCTGTTTAATTTTAGATCGTTCGTCCGAGACATAAATTACGATATTTTATGGTTTGTTTGGAGTGACATCCGCGGAGGAACATAGTAAACGAAGGACCACGTTATGTCCTCCTAACCTGAAATAGGGATGAGCATCGATGGTCGATACTATCGAAATATCGATGTTATGCATCTGTTAGTGGATGTTTTCACGATCGGTGGATCAGAACCAAAATTCACCACTATTGGTTACTTCAATGTGATAGTATCCTAACTTTCCGTTATCGTTATCACTCGGTATCGATATCAAATTCAAATATTCAGTTTTTAGTTGTTTGGTAGAAGCTCTGTATTCTGATCGTGAAGTTTTCTTTTGCGATTGCAAGATGTTGACTAATATGTCCAGGGAAGGTGGAAGAGGGGCCTCATGGCCCTAAACCTTCCCTGGTGGCTAAATAAAAAGAATCAATCAATCAATCTGATCGTTAAGTTCTGTTTAACCGAGCAGTATAGCTGAGTTGGGACATTTCTTCAACCATCAGGTTGAAGTGGGGAGAATGGGACAAAAGTTTAAGATATTTTCTCAATATTGAGTTGAATAGGTAACATTTTTTAGCGTATTTTCAAATGAAAAACAATCGTCATTGCATGATGTATGTTTGGTTGACTTGGGCTGACCAGTAGTTTCACTGAAATGTATCATGCAAATTGCAAAGATGCTAAAGCTACGCACCTATTCAATATTTTGATTACCTCGCTTGATCAAAGAAGTATCGATTCTATCGAAAATTTTCAATAGTTTAGTACCGACGGTTTTCAACAATCGATGGTTAACTTCGATAGTTTCTAAAGAATGCTCATCCGTAACCTGAAACTAGCAAGGCCAACAGTAAGGCCACTATAAGATTGCCATAATCATTCAACTGATACAATCAAGTAGAAGTACACAAATAGCACCTCATTCAAAGATGCTTCCGAGTTCCATATTCGATTGCAATGTCCAAAACGATTTCCCGGTAAGTATTGGACGAATATTAAGATTGATGGTTCAGGGTTGGTATCTACTTACTCACGAACTGCAATAATGAAAATTGCACGTTAAGAAACTAAGCTAACAAGGTGAATCTGAATTCAGGTCACTCAAACCCCAGAAGAACACGAGTTGTGGAATACCTGTTATTATCAGTACGCAAATCATGGAGCAAATCCTGCCATTTATCGGTTGAATGAGAATTAAGAAATACTATGCAGCCTCCTTGCAACGGAAATCGGGGTCGTCTACGGAATTTTTACTCGAAAAAATGGAAGTTTTCATAGCTCGGAAACGAGTCCGCGTTCCCACGTATTCGAAGCGAAAGCTTTTTGGGAAGTTCGAAGTGGCAGGCTGTGAAGCGCCCTTGAACTTGTTTACCAAACCGCCGAAAACATGCCCAACTTTCGACGTGAGTAAGGTCCTACTGAAAACAAACGCCCAAACATAGCGAAACTTATTAGGTAACACAATTTTATAATAAACTATTTTATGTACAGCCGAATTTTAATTTTTCCTCGGAAAGACAGACCGTCAGACAGTTGTCGAACCAATGGTGTTCATAGAGCGCTGAAATGTCAAATGTTGTTCATAAAAATCGATATTATCTGTGCAGCATGAGCGGATGAGCAAATTTTCAAAGCTTCGATTTCTGACTTTGAAAACCACAAAAAATACTCTCCCATCACCAAGAACACATGGAATACCCACACGATGGTATTCGATTGTTTGTCAATTTCATACCGTATGCACGGGGTATATTTTGAAAATTGACAATTCATGGACAATTTTGGTTTATTATTTTCAATAATGAACCTTTGGAATCGACCAAGAAAAAAAGTTAACCCCCTCTCAAAATTTGATGGTTTACGTTTCAAGGTACGTAGAATCCAAAACGCTGCAAATTATTACACAATGGTTTATTATTTTTCTATATAGATCACTCATCTACAAAATCACCAACCATCCAATATGGAAAAAAAAAAAAATCAATATCACCAACCATTGATCGCATTTCGGTCAGCTCTAATTTGAACGGAGATTAGGCCTCTTTTGCGATTCACACTCGTGTTTTGATTTATATATATATATATATATTTCAATATAAACCCTTAAATTTTCGTAGGGAGCGAACGGTTTGTCCTACAGAGCTCCGCGTGGTCTCAAAAAATTCTAAAAATTCTATAGAATCTTAAATTGAAGGAAAAACAATACCTTTATATCGAAATTTTTTGAGTTAGGGCGTTTTCAAAATTTCAAAATTGATTTTGGAACCCTTAGAAGTGACCTACATCAACCAAAAGCTTCGGGGCACAACTAGACCCCTAATGGAGCCTACATACCAAATTTCATCAAAATCGGTTAATGCTAAGTGGCAAAAGTGCCGCGTACGGCGGACGGCGTACGGCGGACGGCGGACGGACGGCCAAATTTTTATTCGATTTTTGGATTCTACGTACCTTGAAACGTAAACCATCAAATTTTGAGGGGGTGTTAAAATTTTTTTTTCTTGGTCGATTCCAAAGGTTCATTATTGAAAATAATAAACCAAAATCGAATAAAAATTTGGCCATGCCGTCGCCGTACGCGGCACTTTCGCCATTTAGCATTGACCGATTTTGATGAAATTTGGTATACAGGCTCCATTTGGGGTCTAGTTGTGTCCCAAAGATTTTGGTTGAAAAAAATTGCCATCCTAAAATTGTATGTTTTATTGCAATAGCTTCCTATTCTTCAAAAATTCGCTTAAATTTGATTTCGGAGGGTCAACATCTTTGTTGGCTTGTCTTACTAATACGAAGTTTTTCTATAGTGAAGAAGCAAAATCCATCACATCAACGCCTTTTGCCTGCCCACCTTCTTGAAAACACCAGTTACGGTACGAAGATCGATTCATTATTCCGCCGCAAATTATTCGAAAATTAAGAAAATAACCCAATTCCAATTATATTCGGCCTTCCAGTCGTAGCATTATAATCAACACCTTATCTTACAAGTTTCACTTTTCACGCATCCGATGAGTGTAGCTTTCATTTCAGTTGTTTTCTGTGTACCATGTAATCATTTCAAGACCTTTGCTGTCATGTTGAACAGTTAATACCTATTTACGTGATTCGTGCTGCACTCAATCAGATTCGTTTGTTCCTTTCGAACGTCCCTTTTTGAATGGAATCAAGTCTCAGTTTGATTAACGACTTCAAGAAGAATACGATGCTTAATTGCTTTTATCTCCTGACGTCTTCTCGACTTACCACCCACACGCAGCATACACACAAACCCATACATAAACATCAGGAATTATGTGTTTTGTGAGGATCTTAAGTGGATGTTTCTACCTCACGTTTCAACATCTCCTGTTTTACATCTGAAATGCGTAACAACCACCGGGACACCGTAGCTAATTAGTGAATTCCTCATTAGATGCTTGAATGTTCCGTTAAATTTCTTCTTCAGAACCCCAAATGGTGGATGCCCACCTAGGAATGAAAATGGAGTGTGAATTTTTTCTTATAAGTATTGTGGTTCTGATTGTCCATGTCGGAGTACAAAAAAAGTCAGGTTGCAGGATAGATTTCGCTATAAAGCCGTCTTCTCTATATCATTATATCAACAGCCTTGCGCAATGTGTCTAACCCACCTCCATTTCCTCTTCAAAATCTCCTTATTGATAGGAAGCTGGTCAGGGGCTCTCCAAATCTATACAATGGAATTCTCAGGAAGAGAGGTGAAGGAGAGGATGGCCTAAGGAGAACTGGAGGAGAAGGAATTGCGCCAGGTTGGCTAAAGTTGGAATGAAGCTTGAAGAATTGCTGCCAGCCGATATGAATGGAAGAATCTTGTATGTTGCTCTATGCTCCAACAGGGGTAAAAAAACAAGACAAGCAAGTCAACAGATTACGTTTCCGACCGTATAATTTATCGACACGATGGAGTATTTTCAGGATTTTTGTATGATACAGGATATTTTTCCACTGAAGGTTAACAAGCTCAGCGTGCTAGTCTCTGATAGTTCAATGAAATAGCTATGCGTCTAACCCACCTCCATTTCCTCTTCAAAATCTCCTTATTGATAGGAAGCTGGTCAGGGGCTCTCCAAATCTATACAATGGAATTCTCAGGAAGAGAGGTGAAGGAGAGGATGGCCTAAGGAGAACTGGAGGAGAAGGAATTGCGCCAGGTTGGCTAAAGTTGGAATGAAGCTTGAAGAATTGCTGCCAGCCGATATGAATGGAAGAATCTTGTATGTTGCTCTATGCTTCAACAGGGGTAAAAAAACAAGACAAGCAAGTCAACAGATTACGTTTCCGACCGTATAATTTATCGACACGATGGAGTATTTTCAGGATTTTTGTATGATACAGGATATTTCTCCACTGAAGGTTAACAAGCTCAGCGTGCTAGTCTCTGATAGTTCAATGAAATAGCTATGCGTCTAACCCACCTCCATTTCCTCTTCAAAATCTCCTTATTGATAGGAAGCTGGTCAGGGGCTCTCCAAATCTATACAATGGAATTCTCAGGAAGAGAGGTGAAGGAGAGGATGGCCTAAGGAGAACTGGAGGAGAAGGAATTGCGCCAGGTTGGCTAAAGTTGGAATGAAGCTTGAAGAATTGCTGCCAGCCGATATGAATGGAAGAATCTTGTATGTTGCTCTATGCTCCAACAGGGGTAAAAAAACAAGACAAGCAAGTCAACAGATTACGTTTCCGACCGTATAATTTATCGACACGATGGAGTATTTTCAGGATTTTTGTATGATACAGGATATTTTTCCACTGAAGGTTAACAAGCTCAGCGTGCTAGTCTCTGATAGTTCAATGACTTCAAAAACGGAATGTGCAAAGGAGACGTAAACATAAAATGTAGGTTAGGAGGTTAAGGTTAACACAATATGGAAATGTGCATTATCATCAAAACGTGATATTTGAGGACCGAATAATCTGCGGTACCTGATGTAGAATGCCTCCTATATCTTACTCTTTACCTAATACGATGTAGGTACATGGAAGATTCTATAGTGTGAATCACTTAAGAGGGAAACCTTCGTTAGAAATTATCTTTCAAAATACTGTTGAGAAAGTTAATCGCTCGAATGAAAAACCGCACCTTCACAAATCTTGGTGAGCAGCCAAAGCTCATAAAGGCTCAATCTTGGCGACTGAGCTTGGTCGAACTTAATTTTTGAAATCACAAACAGGAAAGCCAAGTTCATGGAAAAAATCACCTAATGCCACAATGTTGCTGAGTTTTATATAAATCATGGATTTATGTCTGTTTTATTATTATTTAAAAACTGATGTCATAGCCTGGAATCGAACTTGGGTCTCCCAGGCTAATGATTCTTGGAGTTTCGTTACTGAATTTGTTAACAGACTAATGATTTTTTTCTGGTTTAATGAATTGGGTTAAAAACGCAGAAAACCTTGTTTAGAAATAGTTAGAAAGTTGTTTTCAGGTTTACATCTTTATACCGTGGTTGAGTGACCAGACAACAATTTTTCTACCGGTCTCTCACTTTGTTAAATTTTGGTTTATAATTTTCAATAATGAACCTTTGGAATCGACCAAGAAAAAATTTACCCCCCCCCCCCCCTTAAAATTTGTTGGTTTACGTTTCAAGGTACGTAGGATCCGAAAATTGAAAAAAATCCGTCAGTCTGCCGCACAGTACTGTGAGTATGTGTAAAAAATCGAAAAAACGAACGTCTATTAGTATTGGAAAGGAGTGCAAGAACCTACCCAGATAGTCTTTGAGCACGTTTAAATAGGTTTCCTGACCTCACAAGCCTTTTAAGGATCACCAGAGGGCAAATTCCGCGATCATTTATGTTAATAAATTCACCCAAAACGCTAACGATGAACTACCTGCTCATTATCAGTGCGGATACCGTCACATCAGCAAGTTGGGTCTTATTCCTCTTCATGACGAGTCACGGCATAAATATGTGCTTTATTCACGTTTTTAATCATTTTTGAAGTATGAATTTCCCCTAAGCACTCGGTAATATCGTCACAATAATAATTCCCAATTTTTCTTCTTGAACCTTAACATTGAATAGTGAATTTCTCAAAAAGAGGAGAAATGAGGAATTAGAGCACTTGATGAATGTTTTCTGGCACTATCACTTGACTCAATCCCGTTGGAATTTGCCGCGACTTTTTTTCTATGAAATTTTCAAACCTAATAGAAAGTTTTTTGAAAAATTAAAGTCGCAGGAAAGTGTGGAGAGGAAAAAAAACACATCCTCGCATTTTTTATATCAACAGAATAGAACAGAAAAGATTATGAAGTCATCAACCAGTATCTGATTAGGGATAACTTCATTGACACGACCACCATCCACAGAACTGATACCTAATGCTGCACCAAGCACATCTAACGCTATGGAACTGAGTTGTGGAAGCGCTCTCTCCAGCATCAGCAGCGCTAATGACAGTGACGATTTAGATTCATCATTCAGTGAAATGCACTTCTAAAGACATCTAATTATTACCTATGCTTCGGTACCTAAACTTTTGTAAAATTGGTGAAATGTTCCGTTTGTTTTGAATTTAAAATTTCAATATTTTTCATAAACTTCTTCTAATATTATTTATTGTGCAATTTTCTTTCCTTGAAATATGAAGTAGTATGAAATCCATGATCAGAGCAACCTTCCCTAACAGAACTCTCCACAAATTGATTTTTGATCACTTGACCCATAAACTCACAGTACTGTGTGCCGTACGCAGCACTTTACTCAATTAGCATTGACCGATTTTGATGACATTTGGTATGCAAGCTCCATCTGGGGTCTAGTTGTGCCCTGAAGCTTTTGGTTGATGTCAGTCACTTCTAAGGGTTGAAAAATAAGGGTTGAAATTTTGGAAACGCCCTAGCTCAAACAATTTTGATATAAAGGTACTGTTTTCCATCAATTCAAGATACGGTTAAATTTTTAGAATCGAATGAGTCCACCCGGAGTTCGATAGGACCAACCGTTCGCTCCCTACGAGTAATTAAGGGTTTTCCTTCGATAAATCAGACACACGAGTGTGAATCGCAAAAGAGGCTTAATCTCCGTTCAAATTTTAGCTGACCTAAGATCGCTGTTCGTTTCTTCGAGTTGTACTCAGGTTTGCGTCCTTAGCAACCATTTTTTTTTTTAAATTGAGTGTGAAGCGTTTGTTTCATTAAATTAAACTTGAATGTGAAGCGAAATTAGGTTGGTAGGTAGTGACAATAGCCAAGTTGTGTTCTTTGCTGGCGAGTGATCTTTCAAAAGAAAAACCTTTGTGTAATAATTTGCAGCGTTTTTCCATAGACTTCAAGCTGGAAGACATATTATCCTCCTAGTCAAAAAGGATTAAAAATTAGCTGCCAACCAGAGCAAGCACGTCCATTCTGTCGAGCTAATCATCTTCGATCATTTGCAGATGGTGTGAGAAACTGCCCATCGACCTAAGATTCTTAGCAACATTTTCACCACTCCGAGCATTCAAGAGGCCATGAAAGAGAGAACTGAATATTGAAAAACTGCTCCATATGGGACATGGAGGGAGTACAGAATACAGCGAGCAGCTGATGGTACTCGACCAATCATTATCGGAATTTCAATCAAACTTCAAAGTAATACGATGTTTTCGATCATGTTCGATCTTTCCAAAAACCAGGTGGAGTATGGAATGAGAAACTCGTTCGTTCACACTATGATACTCGTAGGAGCACATCTCGAGCCACTCAAGCAAGTTGTTATCCAGCTTATCAAAATAATTGCAGAAAACCACGAGAAAATTTCATACTCCCGTCCAACGGCAATTCGTATCTTCTCCAGCATCACATTTTTGGTGGTGTACGAAATGTAAAATTATCAGGTACCCAAACTGTAGATGATTTTCGTGATAATCAGCAGCACTTTAATTGAGTCTCTTCCCGTTACCAGTAGGTCATCCCCCGGTATTTTCCAACCTCGGCTGATAGCTTCGTTTTTCTGTACGGTTAGCGGTTGCGGACGTGACGCCTTCCGTTCCGCCATTCGCTCCGTCTGAAATTCCTCTTCAGGAACCAAGTAGCATCTTCTCCTCCACATCTTCACTTTTTTTTGTCCACCTTCCGCGTTATCTTTCAATATTATTATATTATTCGAATGGGGTTCCTGAGCTACATTTCAATTGTGGGCGATCGCGTGAAATCCGGAGTTCTCAAGGTGGCGCGAAGGAATTTTCCGTCTACAACTCAATCCTACAATCCTCATCTTTTGGCTCGTCTCTCAGCTCTGAACACTGAGTTCTTGAGATCTTAATTTGAAATTATGAGTAATTTTCCACCATCCAAAGTGTCATGATCTATCCATGACATCGAAGCCCTATTGCGAAGTAGAATCTTCTTCCTTCCTCTTCTTCCTCTTCAAGAAGATGAGGAATAGAATTGAAGGAGACCAGAAGTAGGAGCAGCCATTTGGCACAAAAAAAGGGCTCACCCTGAAGTAATACTGTACAAGTGGTTCCGGGGTGAGTCCTAAGCAGAGGGAGTGGGGTTTTAGTTGGTAGCCCCAATTCAAGGGGAGTCCAACACTGTTGGGGTGAACTTTCCCTTCGCTCTTAAAGAGTTTCCCCACTTCCGTAACAAACAAAAAAAAAATAAATAAAAATATTCAATCCACCCCAGATTCACACGAAGTATCTTTTCTCGAAGAATCGAATTTTGACCTCTCAAAGTACAATCGGACAATCTGAAGTTAGGCTTGATTTTACTCATTTTGTTACTCTGAAATGAACGTAAATGATTCCATTTTGATCAAATTGAATGCTTATGAACAATCAAATAATGATAACATGGAAGTTCAAAGGATTGTACAAAATTTGTATTCCCAGAGATTCTTTAAAAACACGTTTTTGAGGGTTTAAAAAAATTAATATTTGTATTCTCATGATACATAAATTTTAACCCATTTATAATTAATAATACATTTTAACACATTAATTATTATTTGTATTCTCATCCTCAATTAACTCATTTTTGACATTTTTATTAATATTTAATATCAATAAAATTAACTGATTCTTGTTATTTTTATTCATATTTAATAATAATAAAAATATCAAAAATGAATTAATTGAGGTTTCCTGAGAATACAGAAATTAATAGCAACCTCAAAAACCAGGTTTTTGAGGGTTCCAGGGTGTACAAAAAAATGATAAAAACTTCGAAAACGTGTTTTATTGAATCAACCCTGCATTTTTAGAGCATCTGAATTCTAATGTTGCAAGTGGTTGAAGCTGATTTTGATTAGAATAACTTCAATTTTTCCATCTACAGCCTTCCTTAGTAAAATTTTTTTTGAGGAACTTTTTGTGCCAGATTGAATAATATCATAACTCCTTTCAGTAGAGCTGCAGTTTCAATGATTATTTCCCATTGAAATTTGAAACATGATTATTTTTTAGGATAATTTTATGATTATAATTACTAGTACGCTGTAATTGAGGAATAAAGGAATAAAACGCTTCCAAATTTTAATTGATAATATTTTGATGGAATCGTACGTTGTAATTATGGTACCGTGGGAATCGATCGAGAAAAATCATTCTAAAGGAAATTACTTCTCTCTGAACTCCCTGTAGGATTTTCTTTAGAGACCAGATAAACATTAAATTTTGGTTCTGGATCATGTCATACTCCTGATCCACACAAACATGACATAAGACAGATTTTGTACGTATTGAAGGGGGAAGTGATTGTGAATCGTTACATTAGGCTTAAACAGGTCAGAAGCGATGTGGGAGCGAAAGAGACTGCAAGTCACCGAAAGGGCCATTTTTGGGAGTCGGTGCAAGGACGATTATGGGCAGATTGGAGGTATATCGCCCACGACGCAGGATACGGGGGTGGAGTCATTTCAATATTCGTGAGGACCGATGGTTCTACGTGGGCCTGAAAACCTTGACGTTATGGCAGTTTTTCGGAATTACGAGGTGCAAGAAGATTGCAAATGAGTGCCCAATATGTCAAATCTACGTAACATTGCAAGATGTGAATATTTTGCTTACTCACGAGCAAAGATAGAGGAGTGCAGCAAATCTCTAAAAAATTGTTACTAACATTTTGCGTTTCAGAGATTTTTGAACAATTGTGGTCGACTCCTTGTACTGGACAAAACTACCCATCATGATCCCATTTTGATGGAGTTTTCTGGGGTGATGTGGGTTACGAGACGGTCCCCTATGAATATCACCTCTGGAAAAGTACCTCTGGACGAGTGAAAACGCATATGCAATCGTGATTTCACTGCAAAGTCAACTTCTCACTATCTAATAACGTGTATTTTGCCCAAATGTTGAAGGGCCTAAGAATGATGTTCTTGTCTGAGTCAAATACAGTTTCTCAGAAACACCATACGGAAATATGAGATTTTCGGGAAACGAGTAGGTCGATCAAAATTCGAAAATGAAGAATGTCTGTATATCCATAAGAAAAATATTAATACTAGTTAATAGAATTTCCAGGAATTTAGCATCCCTTGAGTCCCTAGACAGCAGTGAGAAACTAAATCGATTTTGCTGAATAATTGAAGGTATTTTGGCGCTGGGCTCAAGAAGAATGCTGAATGTCTGTCTGTCCGAGGCGAAGCTATAGGGAAATATTGTACGATTTATCAGCATTTTCAGAGAATGAGCGTCCCTTGAGCCACAAAGCGTTAAGGAAAAAAGCAGAATAACGTCAAATTCTTCGTCGGGGGCAAAATTACACGAAGAATTTTATGACAGTTTCAGGCAGTATTAGTCTCTAACAAAATCATCGCCCATAAACGCATAAACAAAACGAATTTGATTTTTCAAAACCATCGATTTTACGTGGAATTTGGAGAGTAGTTGGCATTTGATTCCAGAATAGATGCTGATGAATTTGAAAGCAGAAGAATATTGATAAAATCAACACACATCGGAAAAGAATGTTGTTGTTTCTAAAAGTAGGAATCCAGGAAGTTGATCGATCGTGAAGTTCATGTTGCATTACCTAAAAACTAGATAATCTCAATAGTGACTTTTTTTGGTCCTGATATTTGTGCTGTAATTTTCTCCTCATCAACGCAATAGTTTTCGAACCAACAAATTTTGTCCAAGTGATTCTTTGAGAAGAAGCTTTACTGCCAACACTTGGCTGAATATTTTTATTACGACGTTAAAATATATTATGCTGTAGATTATTAGAGCCATAAATAATTGTAGAGGCGGAAGACCAAACGCGTATAATCCGCTGCGTAACCCACTCTTGAAAAAAGAATCCGACGAGAAAAGTGAGCCATTCAGCACCTCTAACCAGTTTCTCATCACTATCTCCACCAGAGATCTCCCTCTCTCTTCATAATATCTTTGCGCAATTCCATTTCTTTCATTTTCTTTAAAAAAAACATTTCAAACTCCAAGGGAGGTCTCATTTCTTCATAATCACTCGCCAAAGCTCCCAAGCTCGTGGGCTAATGGTACTTACTCCTTGAATGAGACATTGTCTGCCCACAAGTTCACAAGAGACGTTAGGTAACGTTAACTGGTCTACATTACCTGGCAACTTTTTTTTTCAAGAGGTGTTTCTTTCGCGCGACTATTATTCCAAGTAATTTTTGAACTTTCGGTTTTATTAACTGCGAAAAAGTCCGCCAGAGGCGGACGTGGCAGCCGGAAAAGCTGCATCGCGTTCCCTGAGGTAGTTTCGGTGGGACGATACTTTCTAGGATGTTTGTTGAAGGTGTCATTTGTGTTGTACGACCCGAACGGAGGTGAAAATAAAGATGGGAAACCTTAATCAAGTTCTCACTACAAGTCGTATGACGTAAGAAATCGCTCACCCAATTCAAAGTATTCTTATTAATTATCAGGTTAACTTACAGTACATTCGGTAGTCAATTTTGTCCAGATACTCACCTGAAAAAGAAAAAAAAAACGTGTTAGAGATAACAATTTTACTTAAATCATATATCGATACCTTAAAGCATAAAGTCGCTAAGTCCAAAAACTCAAAAGAAGTTTTAACCAGTGTACGATTCCTAAAATAATGGCTTATTACAACTTTAACTTTTATTACTCAACTCTTTAATTTCGTCAAAAAAATTTCAAGCTATAATCGTCAAGAAAGCCAATAATAGTTTTGTTAAATTTGAGTTTTCTGAAACTAAAAAAAATTGTGGAAGATGGATGGACATATTGCTTAGTGCTTCAAGGTATTGATATGGTAGGGATGTTATATTATGTCAGCGGCGATGGCAGTACCGACTGATCATAGATCGCAATGCTGTTCTAGAGTAATGATAATGTCTATACAATATTTAGACCTTTAATTGTATACGGAAATGTTAAAACGGGGAAACTTATATAACTATTTCGCGGCATGAGTGATTTAAAAACAAAATTTAAGCAATTTTTGAACTACGAAGTATAGGTTCTCAATTCAAATGATGATAACTAACAGGCGAAGACCTAAAAAGCGACGAGTTTTCAACATGATACGCCTTAAAACGCTGCAAATTATTAAAACGGTTTATTATTTTTTGGTATACATCATCTACAAAGAACAAGGTTTACAATACTGTCGTAACCCCCCCACTCCTCCTCCGTTTATTTTTAAAAATAACCCCAGAACCCTTTTCAGACTTGGATTCCCAGTAAAATTCAATTCTTAAGAACAGGAATTTGGTGAAAAATACCGTACATAATTAACATAATACTCCTGTGAGATGTAGCTAGACAAAGTGGAGGTTGTAGCTACAGCACAGATTCTAAATTGAGCTCCCGTCCAGCTGTCCCTCTCTAGTCATTAGTTTTATTGAGTTTTTATTGTTCTTCTTATGTTGAGTAGTCTTTAAGTAGTTCCTGCTGTTCTGCGATACTAGTGTATAATTATTGTAAAGATGGAAGATGACTCTATTCTCAGGTATGATTTGTTTTGGGATTTCTGTGACTCCCCTAATCAACAGATGTTACAAGGATTTATTGATTTTCCAATGAGGGATGTATGAAGCATAGGATCTCATGAGAAGATTGGAGAGTGTTAAGGAGGAGAAGATTATGTGAATGCCGAACATTCACATAACATCCACATTATTGCAGATAAGCAGAGTATTACAGGGGAGAAGATAATGTGAATGGAGAACATGTGAATGTTGAACGATGAAGGTAGGATTGCTGATTTTTTTGGCTTGTTTGTGTGTTTTAGTGTTGTGTGTTTGGCTTGTTAGGTATTTTTTCCATTTATATCTTAGAGTTTTGTAGAATTTAGTAATTGAGTGCCCAAGTTGTTTTGGTTTATTATTTCCAATAATAAGCCTATGTGATCGTATCGCAAAAAAATTTTATAACCCCCCCTCAAACTTTGTCACTTTACGTTTCAAGGTGCGTAGAATCCAAATTTGCAATGTCCGTCCGCCGTCCGCCATTCGCCGTCCGGGCCATAAAAGGCCTTAGAATCGGTCTAAAAAACCCGTTCTTTCGCACATAGACTCCATTTGGGGTCTAGTTGGTCCTAACGTCGAACTATTCCGATCGCTCAATTCGTATAGAAGTTATGGGCAAATAACCAGCCAAAAAAGAGGTTTTTGCTTAAATATGCGTGGGGTGACATTTTCAAAGTATTGGTTTATTATTTTCAATAATGAACCTTTGGAATCGACCAAGAAAAAAAAAATTTTAACACCCCCTCAAAATTTGATGGTTTACGTTTCAAGGTACGTAGAATCCAAAAATCGAATAAAAATTTGGCCGTCCGTCCGCCGTACGCGGCACTTTTGCCACTTAGCATTGACCGATTTTGATGAAATTTGGTATGTAGGCTCCAATTGGGGTCTAGTTGTGCCCCGAAGATTTTGGTTGATGTAGGTCACTTCTAAGGGTTCCAAAATCAATTTTGAAATTTTGAAAACGCCCTAACTCAAAAAATTTCGATATAAAGGTATTGTTTTTCCTTCAATTTAAGATTCTATAGAATTTTTAGAATTTTTTAAGACCACGCGGAGCTCTGTAGGACAAACCGTTCGCTCCCTACGAAAATTTAAGGGTTTATATTGAAATATATATATATATATATATAAATAAAAAAATCAAAACACGAGTGTGAATCGCAAAAGAGGCCTAATCTCCGTTCAAATTAGAGCTGACCGAAATGCGATCGATGGTTGGTGATTTTGATTTTTTTTTATTTTTTTCTTCATATTGGATGGTTGGTGATTTTGTAGACGAGTGATCTATACAGAAAAATAATAAACCATTGTGTAATAATTTGCAGCGTTTTTTCTTCATGTTGGATGGTTGGTGGCTTTATAGACGATTATATAGAAAAATATTAAACCATTAAAACAATAAACCATAAAAATAATAAACGTACGACAAATCAGAAACACGAGTGTGAATCGCAAAAGAGGTCTAATCTCCTTTCAAATTAAAGCTGACCGAAATGCCATCGATGTTTTTCTTCATGGTGGATGGTTGGTGGCTTTATAGACGATTATATAGAAAAATAATAAACCATTGTGTAATAATTTGCAGCGTTTTTTATTGACAAAGGTGGATAATCCTAAAATGTTTAACAATATCTCTTCCACACGACCTTCAATATGACTGAATCAGGAGTACAGAACAACTAATAAATAATGATAAAATATAACCTTTAGGTGAATTATAACACGTCAGAATCCTACAGACATGAACATCATATTCAATTTTTTGAAGAATCATCCTCTTTTATTCAAACCCCTTCTCAAATTTATTCAAGTTACAAATGCTGTAAAGTATACCAACTTTCAATGGTCGAAGGTGAACAGGACGAGAGTTAGCTTCATCAACCACTCTACTGATGCAAATTCCTCCCAGTCAGTTTCAGTAGCTCTAGTCAGTTTTGATAGCATAAATGGGTTTTCCTTTTAAACTACCCTCACACCTTTGTGTCAACTCAGGAGATGAAATTCGCCAAGAATGCATTTTTCCCATTGTTCATACTTGGTAGCATTGTGAGGAGACTATTAAGCGTACAGACTTCGCTTTGTGCCTAAATTAAAGCTTATTGAATTTGCTACAACATCTCTCCGTATAATTTTCCCTGTAAGATGGGTATTTTCCCCGATATTTGGGTCTAAAGTGGACCTAATGGTTGAATTTCAAGTTTTTCGAAAAAGTGATCATTTTTTGAAAAGCTATATCTTGGGAACTATCAGACCTACAGAGCTGTGGTTGGTCTCAAACGTTAGCAAATTTTGTCCTCTTTAACAAAGGTATGAATAATGTTTTTTGTAGAGTGCACCCTAACGGAGATATATGCCAAAAACCAAGAAAAGTCCGAAAATTTTGAGGTTTTTCTACTGTCACGCAGCGAGCACAGGTTTTTCGAAGGTGCAAACTTGGGTGTCCACTACTGGGAGTGATCCTAACAACATTAACAAAAAATTAGAACTAGCCGTTTTCTTGCGATTTCAATGTACTATTTGACTGGCCTAAGAGGCCGAGTAATATTACTGACTAAACAGTCTCTCGAAAATGAGTAGGTATGTCTCCTATCTATTAAGAAATTTTTTGGCTAAAATTTGTAGCCAGCAGTAGGTAAACTTGGAAAAAGTTGGGTTTTTCGAAGAACGAGGTCGCTATTGGAATGGATAATGACTGAAGTACTTTAAGCAGTTTTTCCATAATTATCGTTATGAGTCGCCTTGGGTGATGATGTGGTACAAGGACGCGGTAGTTAGCGGCGCCTATCGAAGGCGGTAATTGGTGAGCAGGTAGGCACTAGAAATTCAAATTACTCCTTCAAAAGGTTTGCAAAACGTTGAAATTCGGACGTTTTTGGATTCGAGGAGAAATCAAAAACTGTTAGGTAATATTGTTGACTATAAATTAAAAGTATTGTCAGAATACCAAACGTGGTTTTTTTTTCAATTTCAAATTTGATGTTTTGATGTCCGTAGAAATTTGACGTAAGTACCCTGTATATGGGGAGAAAGAGGAGTCACACGGAAAATGGCAAGACCGATGAACATTGAATCAGGGGGAGTATGAACTCATCACCTCATAAACACTGTGAAGGATAGGGCTCGCAGAAAACATGGTTATACTGAACATAACCTAACTCAGTTTTTGTTTGAACATGGATACTTCCGGTTCTTACTGAAGAAGATCGGGAAGTCGAGAATGATCTGTGGGTATACTACTACGAAGAGGAGGACTCGGCATAATATAAATCCTCACTGTTTAGTGGAGAAGTTTGACCCGGAGACAGTCATTGAGAGACATTGATAGCAGAGAACAAGATCTGTATAAGAGTAGGGAGAACAACTAGAGGCCACAACAGCAAGCAACAACAAGAACCAAAATGGCAAGAAAAGAAGTATTACTGCACAAGTATTTCGAACGGAGAAAAGAGAATCCAGGGTTTTAGTTGTTAGTACTGGCTGGCTCATAAACCCAGGAGAGTCCAACAATATCTGAGTCCTAACTCCTCAGATGTGCACAAAACATTTCTCCCCTCCTTTAAAAAAATTTGTTATCCCTTTCTATATCAGGAAACATTGTATGAAAGGGGTGCATTGCGAAGATATCTCGGTTATTGTTGTAACGTTACAGTTCAGATTTAGTTTCTCTTGCACCAACTAAAGTTCCGTTTTGGCTCATTCACTGTTTTATTGGAGATTCTTCTGGCACGCGTTTCCAGTGGGTGAGTGAAAGGTTTGCAGGAAAGCGATTTGGCCCTTTACCAAGATCGTTTCATCGCTACAATTCAAATGCTCGTTTACTTTTGGTTTTATTGCAGCTATGTAGGGCGATCAATATCATTATCCAGGATACTAATCCAAAATTATACTCCTGCTTTGTAAATCATCATAATCTTGAATCATAACAGGTTATCGTCCTTTTGAATGATTACAGTATACAACATTTGTGAATGAGCGAATTTTAGAAATTTCCTCCAAATATGAAGTATATTATCTTTTTTTAATAATAAAATGGGTATAAAATGGAAAATGGGCGAATTTTTGAAATGTTATTCCTAGGCAGGATTTGGAACAAGCCTGTACTACAGGTTGCTCCTTGCAAATGCCTATGTATTTGCAAATTATATTAAATACAATAGCAGAGTTGCCATGTCCCAGGTTCTTTTAGTATGTTTCTCGAATATCCATGTCTAGATTTATGCATCATTAAGCCCAACACAAATGGTCGGAGTTGTAGGCCCGAATGCCAGAAATAATGAAATATAACTTCAACTTGAAAAATTATTAACTTTTTCATCAGTCGGATTTTGATTCAGTTGCAGAATAACCTACCATTGAGTCGATCCCATCAAAACTTTACAACGCCTTTTACAAAAAACAAAAACAAAAATTTGCATATAAATAATCAGCAGCGTCTAAACAGCTCTTGAAATTAAATTTGACTGTTGAAAAACTGGAGATTTTCTTCAATTATCACCTAAATATAAAAATTTCGTTCTAAATGCCATCAATTTTTTTTAAATCCTGAAATCTAATACATAAAATCCTAACCGTAGGTAGGTACGTCGATGTCGCTCCAACTTGACAGACCTGGGTTAGATTCCAGGCGGCGACATCAAAATTTTTTTCACATATCTACTATTTGTTTTTGCCTGTTTTTAGCTAGTAACTTAACTTTTCAGCTTGTTGGATAATGATAATTATTATCCAACAAGCTGAAAAGTTAAGTTACTTCCATTAATTATAAATGGAAAGTGTCTTGATGTAAGAACCAAATTGTGACTTCCAACAATGAATTTGGTTGTATTTGTTGGTGAAGATGTACCAAGAAGAAATGATAAATATAATAATTTCTACTGGCTATTAATGTGTAACTTAAAACGAAAAAAAATATTGATGTCGAGTCCAAAAGACCGTATGAGCATCAAAAATCGTCAACTACAACGAGCAAGTTCTTTCAAAAGAATCCTCCACTCACGTTATCGGTACATCTTGAGTTTTCGAAACTTTGAGTCAGTTTGTGGGTCATGTTCCTGTAATTGGCACTTTTCGTGGTCAAGGAGGATATTCGCAGTTGTCTGAGGACGCCCAAGAAATTCTCTCATGACCTCGAAACTCATTCCTGCAATTAGAGGAAGTTTTATCTCGTAATGTGCGTTTGATCTGGAGGCCTTCGAAAACATTAGAGGAGAACTCACACATTATGTGAAAATCGTATCCCTGGACTATCGGCTGAGGCTGGCAAATTATGAGGTTTTGACCTCGGTTGCTAAACTGAAAACGCAACCGTATAAACGCTTGGTTGGGTGATTTGAATTTCCGAAATTGGAACATCTAGAGAGATTTAAATTGATATTAGTAATTTAAAGGCATTTTGCAATCAGGCATCCAACAATTTTCGCACCACAACGTCGGAAACCAGGCTTCAGGGGAATAACCGGCTTTCTCAGTCGCCAAATTTCATTCAAATTTCTGGTTCCCGTGAGACCACCACAGTTAAAGCCAGTCGGCTCGGGTTATCTTCGGGTCATCTTATTATCGGGTTATATTATTATTGGGATTGTTGACCGTTCGTGGATCACAAGGGAACCCCTCTCCACCTAAGGCAACAAGTAGCCACGAGCGAAATCTTCAGAACCAATTCTGATCTTCCATGTGGAAGGCAGCTGATGATGTCCGCAACTCCAGAAATGACTGACGAAAATTCAACCTGGATTGGTTGTTTAGTTGAATTACTGCTTACTTATTGGCTAGACCCACGTCACGAGTTGGGTAGATCTCACCAAGGTACGAACTACACATTGTGGAAACCTATAGTAGATAGCTCGTGGATACTATACAAGGTTAGATAGGTACTATAGACTGTTACAGTAGCCCTAAGCAGGGTGAATATTTTAAAGTTGGAAACTATGGAATGTGAATATTCTGAAAGAGGATAGTATATCAGTGAAACAGGAGCAGTGTGAATTACGTTCATCCTTTGAAAGTTACCATTTGAATTACAGGCTGAACCCCTACTTCAAGAGTAGTGTAGATTTCACCCATGGAGGAGATACTATACATTGTAGATACCATAGTAGGTGGATAATATACAGAATGCTATAAAACAAGGTTAGAAAGGTACTATGACTGTGGTCATATGCAGGATGAATACTTCAAGGTTGGAAACTGCGGAATGTGAATTATCTTGAAAATGGATACCATACGGAGCTGGTGAAGTTACTGTCTGTGTAACAATGATTTGGTATAAGTATAGTTTACTTATTCTAGTAAACCGGTTTAGCCTTTTTTTCAACGCATCATTTGGTTTTTAGTTTTCTTGTGATTGATTCCTCAATTAGGTATCGAAGATCCATAAAGTATGCTGAAAATATGATTATCTAAGTTATTGCCCCTGTCATCGAGTCTACGCCTAGCGTGAAAAATGCGGATGTGTCTCACCGTGCAATTAGCGCTCGATCGAACAACGGCTCATTCAATGCAAATTAATTATTGTCACTGAAATACTACGTTTCGATCGTAGTTCTCGATCACCGTTAGACTGGAGGGTTCTGGAATGAACTCGTCATCATCAATATTCAGTGGCAATCATCATTTCTACGGTCCCACACCTTCAAATCTCTTCTGTCTCCTCCGCGTTCATTCAGTATTCAGGCATCATCCCCAAAGTACGGAAAATCTCGATTATGTTGGGTGGGTAGGTTAGCTTCCTCATCAGGAATTCAATGGACATGGATAGGTAGGAAAAGTATTCAATTCATTGATCAAAGCACTCATGAGGAGCAACATGAATTTCAATTCAGAATTTTCGATTTTTCAGAATGTGCAATTCATCATCGATAATTTGGGGACCAACAACCTTTCAAATTTGAGAAAAATCGGGGGTTCACAATATGAGATATCGGTGCTTAAAGAAATTCGAATTAATTCGTCAAGATATTGATTTCGGATAGGTGATTGAAGATTTGTAGCACGTTTCTTAATAAGTCCTCTTCAATCTTCTAGCGATAACAGAGAAATCGAATGAATCGACCGTCTTTACTTGTTTTCTCAACTTGATGCGGTTTGAAAGGCGGGGGAGAGTTTTCAAGAGGTAATGAATAATGCAGCGCAGAGTTCCAACTATTCCGCGCTCAGTCAAAGAAATTGGGTCGCCCGAGTCTTCGTTTTCCACCCAAACCTTGCAACGACACATTGCTGGCTCTTGCGAAGGACTTTCTTTTTCAAATCGTGCATGTTAAATGTCTCACTTTCCTTCAAACGGCGTCGTAACCGGAAAAAACGTACGAAGATCGGGCAATCACTTTTCGCCCAGATCGAGATTAGCTTGAAAAAAGTCTGTCAAACTAAGTGAGTGGTATAGATTCCTCACAAGGTCACATAGCTATGCTTACATTTGTGCAAAACCCCTGATAAATTCCTCAAACGAAATTTCAATTTATTTGAGGAGTGGGTTAGAGGGAATGGGAGAGAATAATCAGATCAGCTGTGTCAGAGGATTGTAATTTCGTACTCCAGGGTGTCCAGCGATTCCCCGAAAAAAAATTCCCTGAGTTTTCCAGGGTCAATAATTGTCTTTTTCCAGGGTTATAAATTAACTAAAATATAAATAAATGTGATCATAATTCCTCAAAATCCAGATTTTCAAGGACATTTTGAAATGAAAAACGCTGCAAATTATTACACAATGGTTTATTATTTTTCTATAGATCACTCGTCTGCAAAGCCACTAACCATCCAAGATGAAGAAAAACATCGATCGTATTTCGGTCAGCTAATAATTTGAACGGAGATTAGGCCTCTTTAGCGATTCACACTCGTGTTTCTGATTTATCGTACGTAAAACCCTTAAATTCTCGTAGGGAGCGAACGGTTTGTCCTACAGAGCTCCGGTGGTCTCAAAAATTTTTAAAAATTCTATAGAATCTTAAATTGAAGGAAAAACAATACCTTTGTATCAAAATCTTTTGAGTTAGGGGGTTTTCAAAATTTCAAAATTCATTTGTGAACCCTTAGAAGTGACCTACATCAACCAAAATATTCGGGGCACAACTAGACCCCAAATGGAGCCTACATACCAAATTTCATCAAAATCGGTCAATGCTAAGTGGCAAAATTGCCGCGTACGGCGGACGGACGGCCAAATTTTTATTCGATTTTTGGACTCTACGTACCTTGAAACGTAAACCATCAAATTTTGAGGGGGTGTTGAAAAAAAATTTTCTTGGTCGATTCCTAAGGTTTGTTATTGAAAATAATAAACCAAAAGCACTAAAAAACGTGTGGCACTTAGCTTTCTCGTACCTACAAAACGATTGTATAGATGATCCGATGCATTGTAGCTAATCTCAAAGTACCCTGCACTACCCTCATATGGGACCATCTACACGCCAACCCGCATAATCCCTGAAATTCATTAGCTGGAAGTGTCTCCTTATGAACACTATTAGCAAATTCTCGAGAAAAAATATGAAGCAATTGCAGCGGCATTATAACAAAAATGTAAAAAAAGTTTAATTTTTATGGAAATCTAATTTGAAATATTAAAGTGAATAAAATTTTTTACGTTTGGAACATCTATAATTGGAAAATACGACTAAAACCGCACTTTAACTTTTCTCCCTCGGACAGCCGGAACTTCCCACAAAAATGTTTGGCGCTCGGGCTTTTTCGAGAGAAAATTTAAATTCTCTGAGTTTTCTCAAAGTTTTCCCGTAGAGTGAAATTCCCAGAGTATTCCAGGTTTTCCCGGTTTTCCAGGTCGCTGGACACCCTATAATTATTTAATTGAAGTGTAATACTTTTTATGTTTATTAATTAGCGTAAATTAAAACAAATTAATTAATATAAACATCAAATTTACAAGCCTTTGACATAGTTGATCAGACTTTCCTCACTCATTCTCCCTACTAATCAACAATCTGAAAAAATCAGTCCGTTTCTACCAATGCGGTATTTTCTAAAACGTTCCTGAAAAAACGCTCAATTCTGCTTCTTTCGAAATCTAGGTCTTTTTTGATACAGTGGTACACAGGTACTGAACGTGTGCCTGTAAGTATTTTTTATTTATTTATTTTTTTTTTTAATAATCTCCCCTCAAAGACTAAAGGTCTTTCTGACGGAGGGGGCACGCCATAAAACAAAATAAATAAATAATATAATGGGGAGGACGCCCAGGACTCACCCGACGCCGGCTCTAGGGATGAGGGAAGATGAGGAAGGTGGGGGTGGGAGAGAGGGATGAAGGGAAGTGCCTCTATAAAAAGACCACCAGTTCAGATATGAGCTGAGCAGGACGCGTCTGGTGACACCACGGAGTACGCCCACCGAGATGCCCAACTCGCCCAATGCCCAAGTGCAACTCCGTGGCACTTTTCCCGCACCACACTCCGCGCCACGACAAGGTCGCAGCCATCACCCTAATGTTGTTGGGTTCCACTCCTTTTAGCTCTGACACTGCTTGCCGCAAATCATCTCTATCATACTTTCTTATCTTAGCCCGCCAGGTCTGCTCCATGTCCAAGCTGCCATTAACAACCTGGACATCCAGGATAATGCAAGACCTGTCGGGCTTGACGGCAACAATGTCAGGCTTCTTGCCCTGGTCACTTGGTAATGCCATTCGATTTTCGGGCCCTTTTTCCTCCTTCGGAATCTCGATCTCAATGAACTCGTACAAACACTATCGTAAACGCTATCGTATTTGGGCAACTCCCCCTTCACACTCAAAATCGCGCTCGAGCCGGCGGAAAAACGCTCGTATGTTCGAAGTAATGGATGAACGGTGTGTTTCGACGGAAGGAAGGACGGCTATCGCGCTGGGGTTGGCGAGCGATAGTTCCGCCGGCTCATTATCGCTGAACCGTAGTTATCTACTCGTACCTTACGCCCTGCGTTTCTGTAATGAGCCGCTAGCCACCTGCTGTGAAAACACTAACTTTTTACATACGTTCATCACCGTTCATAAGAAGATCCCATAAATCCCGTTTAGCCGATGACGAACATACAGGGTGTCTCACTTTATAAGCTCACAATTTTGACGACGCGTTCTTCAACTAATTTCTAACAAAATTAGTCCTACAAAGTTTTTTTTAACCCATTAAAAATCTGATTTTCTAAATGAAATGTCAAGATTTCTGTGTGTTTTTGACCATTGGTCACCGAAAAGCCCATAACTCCCTTAATATGAAGAGTAAAACCAAATCTGAGTACACCGTTGGAAAGACGGTAAATTTTTTGTCATCTGAGACACTAAAAATCATTTTGGTTTATTATTATTTTATTTTTTTATTTTTGTGTTTATGTTTAAAAAAATGTTTAACCCCCCTAAAAATTTATTGGTTTACGGTTCAAGGTACGTAGAATCCAAATATCGAATAAAAATTTGGCGTCGGTACGCGGCACTTTCCTCAGTTACCATTGACTGATTTTGATGAAATTTGGTATATGGGCTCCATTTGGGGTCTAGTTGTGCCCCTAAGTTTTTGGTTGATGTAGGTCATTTCCAAGGGTTGAAAAATAAGGGTTGCAATTTTGAAAACAAACCCTAAGTTCCGTTCAAATTTTAGCTGACCAAAATGCGATCGATGTTTTTCTTCATGTTGTTTGGTGGTAACAATGGCAAAGCCGTGTTCTTAGCAGACGAGTGATCTATATAGAAAAATTATAAACCTTTGTGTAATAATTTGCAGCGATTTTTGAAGAAAATCCAGTTTTTCAAACATTTTCAAAACGGATTTAAATTGAGAAAATCTTGAAAATTTTCTATACTAAAAATTTTGAGGTCGTTAAAATAGCCTGGTTTTGCTAAAAGGTCAAATTTCGGGGTGTGGGCGGGTTATCCCAGAGACGGTCCCCAATGAATTGCATACTCATCGGACCGTCAGAATCGTCAATATCTCACGATTTAGTGAGTCGAATTTTTTCAAAGTTGGAAGAGCAGTTTCACTAGGTTTTGCACACGTGAAAAACGAAAATAATCGCGATTCATGTTACGTCATTTCATACCCAATATACTACTTGACACTCCAGAAGTAAGTAGATCATTCGACTTGATAGGCCATCCAGAATATCTTGAAGGCAAAACAACTTTTACCTGCATAGAGCTTGCAAGACGGTTTGTTTTCAAGAGAATAACGTGACCTAGTATTGCACAAGTTGAACCTCCAGGTCCAGTATGAAATGGCACTAGTCTAACGTCCCCGATAGATCCCCATTCGTTACCAGTAAATCTCCATATGAATATGAAAACCCGCTACTATCTAGAAGTAACTAGTAGTTTGAACCTTTGATAATTATGTTACTGTAATGTCAGTTGATGTAAACTCATATCTATGCATAGGTAGACAGTAAGCTTCCAATGAAAATTTTCAAGAGCTATCTTGGAAAAAAAACTGAGGTAAATAATATTATTGATATACATTATGCAAAATTAGAAAAGTAGGAATGAAGCCAAGGATGAACGTGAAATATTCTGGTTATTATGTCATTGTTGTGGCAAAATATCAAATTGAAATACCGCGAAGGTGTGCAAATTTTCGAAAATGTTCTCCACGGAATAAAAATTTCGGACACTTCTGCTATACTGAGAGGATTGATATTTTTTTAAATAAACAACGCTAGAAATCGTCTGAAAAATCCAAAATAGTGTCAAAATGTCAATTGTATAAATTAGTTGGTTTAAGTGCTCTCGGGAGTGAATTTTCGGCAACGTGTTTTGAGGTTTTTGTACGACTGGCGAAGATATATGAACATAAATACGGTATGTTCGGAACCCCAGGTACTCGCAACGAATTCTAATAGTTTAGAAATATGTAACTATTTGAGTACTTTGGGTCATAATTATATTGCAAGAATACTTTTCCATTCAAATTTTTGCACGAATGAAACTGTATTTGTGTTTTAGTTTTTTGCTGAACATAGTAAGTGGGTATATTTAGTTTTGGTGCCTTTTGGCGACGGTTTTTCATTCAGAGAATAACTCATAGATGACTGAATTTTTTATAGTTTTTATTTGGGGACGACCACAAAGTTAATTTATGAAAAATTACTGAATCAATATAAAAACCGAACTTTTTTTTCATAATTAATTACTTTTTTTATTTTATTTTTTATATTTTCAAATCACAAATACACCTGCTCATTAATTAATTACTATGATCGTGTATTTATCCACTATTACTCGTAGGATTTGACTAGGGTCTATCTGTGAGGGCAGAAATGTCGACAAATAAAATTCGTCAAAAACAAAGGCAAGTTGACGTATTGTCAAAATAAAACACCACCTCCTTTATGAGAGGTGGTTATCTAAGTAAATATAATTCTACAATAATAAATTCAAAGAAATGTTGTAGTATATGGTCGTACCTCCTGATCCTGAATTTATTTCCACTTCCGAACACCATGATGGAGCTGAACATATCACACAAAAGGTAAATTCAACGAAATACCCGATTCCAAAAATCGCGAAGAAGTTTCGAAATTGCCGGTTCGAATCGTTCACTGAAACCGCCGAAACATACTCGCGCAATCACGAAATTAATTTTATTCCGGGGGTTTCGACGAAATTTTACATTGTACGGTGGACCGGGAGAAGGGCCGCTTCTCCGGGAAAATGCGTGAAATTTATTGTGCGTTTTTGATTGATTTTTGAGGAAGAACTCAAAAAAAGGTAGGAGTCGGAACTGGTTTCACTATAGACTTGCTCAGGACGGATACTGAACTGAGTGGATCGCGGGCGACGAGGCGCCCCCTCCAGGGTAACAGGCGCCCGCGCCCCCCGCCGCTGGAAGGAAGGACTTTCTTCCTGGACAGCTGAGCAGAGGCGATATGACGTTCGGAACTGCAGTCGGTGAATGAACGGTTGTCTTTCATGAGATTCGGAACGTTGATCTCGTTTTTTTGGGACAGGACGTATAGGATAATGATAATTCATTCAGAGGACATCATGCCACGAATTGGAGCAGTTCTACTGTAGGTAGGATACCGTTTCCATAGGATATCATAGTATTGATGATATGGAGACATCAATGCTACAAATCAGAGCACTCCCTAGGGCGGAATTCATAGACAAGGCTTGAATGTGAGCGAGCACTCAATTATCTGAGTTGAGGGTCGGCCTCGACTGAACAGTCCGTATTTATAGTTGATTGAGAAGGCCCACTTAAGTGTTGCGGTCGCCTGAGTGCACACTGAGCCTGAGGGGACGCTCAGGGGCTACTCAACTCATTTTCACCTTAAGTTGGCAGCCTTGGTGGGGATATTTCCCTGTTTCATTGACATTTTGGGGAAAAAGCACGGGGAAATTTCCCTCTCGTATTCTGCACTGATCGTAGTTATAACCTTGTCACCGGTTCTCTGTGGTTATAACATTAATGAAAAGTTTCATTCATGTGCAGGCTAATTTCTCTATTTTGTCTGATTTCCTACAAGTCACCATTAGTTTTGATTTATTAGCAGTGCGGAATCAATCAAATTGAAGTCTGTTCAATTATATGAGGGTGCTGACATTTTTTCGGAGGTTTTAACTTGATTTCTATCTCCGCAATTTCATCAGTTGGAATGAATTTGCTGCCATCGGACTCGACTATATTGCTCTGAAGAAGGTAAGAAATTATGATACCCTTAAATTAGCAGTAAAAGTATGTATGTACATGTAGGTACGATACGAAAGAAAGAACCATTATTCAAAGTAATAAACACGAAAATACATTTTGGTATCCTTTTTATGAGTATTCTTAGGCATCATTTAACAAAATCAACCCATTGATTGTTTCAGACAAAATGTACTTCTCCCGGCCGAATGAAGAAGGTTTATCCTCAAGCAAATATACGAATATTTATGACGTTTGGAACCCTTCAAAACCTTTACCTACCTACTTATTTATTTATTTGTGTGAAACAATATAAAGCCCGAAATAAACTAGTACCTGTATGGATGTTTTGTTATTCAACTTGTACTTCATTACGAACCCATATAATTTTCTGCAAGTATTTTCTACTGTATAATTTTACTAGATCGTAAAACAAGAATGAGGATTGAGAACGAAGGCGAGAATGTTTGACAACTTCAAGAAAGAAACTCACAATCTCGGAAGATTTCGCCGAGTTTGGGGAGAAAACATTGAAAAGACTGTTACAAGGAAATTCAAGTTTGCGATGATCTTCATTGGATATTTTTGACGGAAGAACTTGTCTAAAGCCATATTTTTATTAGATGAACAAAGTAGATAGGGAGTTGACTTGCTGTGCACTATTTTCAGTAGGAAAATCTGATAATAGCTGTGGCTGAGGCGCACTTAAGGTACCTCCGGCCAGCACTCAGGATTTTGCACCATTGAGTCGAGGGTGGGCCTCAACTCAACGCTGAGTTTGGTTTATGAATACCGTTGAGTGTGCCCTTAGATATCGCAATGAGTGCTCCTCCCTCAGGGTGCCCTCAAATCTTGTCTATGAATACAAATGAGTGCCCGCCAACCGTTATCGATGCATTTGAGGGTGCACTCAGACTTAAGTAATGACTATGAATTCCGCCCCTAATGTACTGTATTCATAACATGACACATTATGGTGATTAAGTCCACAAGTTCACAACATAAAAATAATGAAGAGCCATCAATGCTACTTTTAAATTAATTTTCCAGATTCTCGGATAATGTATCCATAGCAAGAGACAACATAACCCTAAAGATAACAAGAACACACCATAATATGTAGACATCTACCTCTCAACTCAAGCAATTCCTACTCTTCTGTCACAATGTGAGAGTAAATACAACAATCTAACAACTTGAACGTAACATGGAGACACCAATGCCACAATTCAGAGCAATTCCAACTGTACATCATCCATAGCACGTCACAGTATGGCAGTAAAACCAATAAAAGTTGAACATAACATGGAAACGTCAATGCCCTTGGCGAGTCATTGTTCTACAGTTAATGCAACTATATCAAGACACAACATGATGATAAAGACCATCAATGTCATAAGTCTGAATAATTCCTTCTGTGCGTTAACTAAAGCAGACACCGAGCTCAAAATTTGAACATGATATATGGAAACATCAATAATGCAATCAGAGCCATTTTTACTGTATTTAGATGGCATCAGTTTGTTACCTGAAGACTTTGATTTGCTGACACCAACAACCAATTTTTGAGGTTTACGAAGGCGACTGGTGCCAAACATTCAATACTAATGAGCCTTTAATGAGGATTATTTTATACAAAGCACAAATGAGAACCAGTGCCACTGGTACTGCTTAGCTCAGTACATAGTTTTTTGCAGGAAATATGAAGGAATCGGAGAGAATAGATCGAGGGAGTCGGGTCAGCAGAGTGTGCGATTGAGTTGACTTTTTTTCAATTCATTCTGGAAAAATGAAATTTGGTACATAGTCTCATGGAGACCACTGGAAGTACCAATACCTCAATTAGAGCCAATTGTACCATACTTCGATGACAACATTCAATCTGTTATAGGGATGATGATTATGTGATTTCCCTTCCTGAAGACGGAGTTTTGGATTGATTAAATTATTTTTCAAAAGAGATTTTGGTCTTAGCTTTCTTACAAAACCCAATCAACGTAACCTTGTCTTCCAAGCGACCTAACAGTGATATAATCAACAGTACAATTTCCTAATGACGCCCTTCGCTTTCGTTTGCAGACTAATTTTCGAAATTTGAATGCGAAGGGTGTCAGATAATCCCGATTAATCTGAGATCGAACACCACTGAGCCTACAATGGCTTCTGCTTAGCTAAGTACACAGCCTCAAGAAGATGTTCTACAATACATAATTTTATTCGAATCGATTTCGACTATGACTGAAATGAAATAACTTCAAGAGCAAGAAATCATCCAAAGTCTCTTCTTGTAGTGCAAAGATCTTTCTGATTGCTGCTAGTTGATTTTACTGATGAATTTCTCGTTCAGTCGACGTGTTAACGCTGTAAAATTATGTGCATTTTTTTGGATCTCCTGTCAATCCATCGATCTAATTGACAACCGAAATAATAAAACGGTCGATCACCTACGCAACTGGAAAATTACTTCAATAGTCCACAGCAAAATATCCGCAATTTTCTACGTAGAAAATTTTCTTCGATTCGTTTCCCGACTGAGTGTGAAAAAAAAGTCCCAGGAGATGTGATGACTTGAAGCCATAATTTCAGGTTCATAGGAGAAGAGATGATAGGTTGGGTGGTGGTTGGTTGGCCAGAGAAAGTTTGACCTGCCGGACGAAGCAGTTAATTTCTAACTCTTCCTGTCTCTTCCCGCTCGGGCTGTTGCCTTCTTAAACGACGGAGCTGTTTTTATTTATTCATTTTTTTCCCCTCCGAGTCTTTTCACTCCTCGGGAGATTAAGAGGTCCTCGTACACGAGGTTCTCGTCTAACGACCGATATTACTTCACTATGGAGTAATAAGTAAGACACGCTGCAGTAATAATACCTACTTTTTTCTTACTGAATACCGATAATAACACGTCATCGCAAGAAGAACATCGCGTAGCATGAACATTAACAAGTGTTACGTGAAGAACATAAACTTTTAGTATTCGAATGTGAAGTGAAATTGATGGAATCATCCAAGAAACCGACAAATTACTTCTAACCACCAGCCGAGGCCTGCTGTGTGATATTGTTCAGTGGACTTTCGGATTTTTTTCTCGGACTTTCGCAGTTTTTGATTACTTTGAAAGGCTTATTTTGAATTAGGTATCTTATTAATGGGCTTTCCAATCTTCAGTTGTGAACTGTCACAACATTTATGGTGGGGGTGAACCCACGGTCAATACACAAAATATGCCCAGGCTAGGAGAGAATACAAATTAAAACAAATTTAGATGAATAATTGAGTTAATTGACAATTTTTAATCACTCAATTTTAAAATGAAATTTTGTGAATTCTTCAGGGTTTGTCACAAATATAAACGATAACAATTCGATAACTAAGTACTTTTCTTAGGTATTTCTGTTGTTCCTACGGCTGTGGAAAGAAAATGAAAAAGTGTACCTTATGATAGTGCAATTTGAGTAATTTTCTCTGTGAGATGGACGAGAAGGGAGATCGAAAAGGGCAGAAGCGGCAGTGATTGAGGCGACAGTGCTGAGCTTGAGGAGTTTACAGCTCGGCATCTAAAACTCGGCCGATTTTTCCAAAAGAATTGATCAAAAGCGGAGACCTGTCAATGATTCTAGAGATACGAAGATGACACTTCCTTTGAAGATAATCCACAAAAAACGAAGCCCATACTGAACTTTTTTGAGTAAAATTTCCACACTTTTAACTCAAAATTTTATAAAATAAAAAAGATTCCTGTAGAGATGAAAATCACCAGCGGCGAAATGGCAAGAAAAAAAAGAGTATTCGCTTGTAGGCCGGTAGACGGCGATACTTGTAAGACCAATGGATCTCCTAATGTCTCAGTCAGTAAATAAGCGGCTTTTCCCCTTTTGGTTTATTATTTTCAATAATGAACCTTTGGAATCGACCAAGAAAAAAAATGTTTAACACCCCCTCAAAATTTGATGGTTTACGTTTCAAGGTACGTAGAATCCAAAAATCGAATAAAAATTTGGCCGTCCGTCCGCCGTACGCGGCACTTTTGCCACTTAGCATTGACCGATTTTGATGAAATTTGGTTTGGAGGCTCGATTTGGGGTCTAGTTGTGCCCCGAAGATTTAGGTTGATGTAGATTACTTCTAAGGGTTCCAAAATCAATGTTTAAATTTTAAAAACGACCTAACTCAAAAAATTTTGATATAAAGGTATTGTTTTTCCTTCAATTTAAGATAGTATAGAATTTTTAGAATTTTTTGAGACCACGCGGAGCTCTGTAGGACAAACCGTTTTCTCCCTACAAGAATTTAAGGGTTAGACGTACGATAAATCAGAAACACGAGTGTGAATCGCAAAAGAGGCCTAATCTCCGTTCAAATTATAGCTGACCAAAATGCGATCGATGTTTTTCTTCATTTTGGATGGTTGGTGGCTTTGCAGACGAGTGATCTATATAGAAAAATAAAAAATAATAAACCATTGTGTAATAATTTGCAGCGTTTTTCTATAGCAATTATTATTCGATTTTGATGATTCCAGCGGTAATCTTTTGGTTTTTCAATTCCCTAGGGAGATGCACAAAATTCAAAAATCCTTGAAAATTTCAAATTTAGGTAAAACCTTTAACTTTTTACATATGTTTTACTTTTGGAATTAAACAAGTGTATGGGTATAGAGATTACAATAATTAGAAGAATGGAACAAAAAACATGGAAATTGGATGATTATTTCCTGAGAAAAATGGGAAAAACTGTTGATGAATACTGACCAGCTATGAGATGGCTGGGGATTGGGGGAGGAACTGGGGGTGGTGGGCGGCAATGTTGCTTCTTCAGACGGGAGGAGGGGGGCAATCGAGCGCCGGTTCATAAGAGGTTAGACTAACCAAGAACGAGGATGGAACGGCGACCGACTGAGACCCCCATTTGAAGGGGGGGGGGGGGGTGCACCGAGACCGCGAGAATTCAATTGGAAGCAAAAAATTTAAAATTTCTCTACGCTGCGCAGTACTTGGAAATAATTGAGTGGGTATTTTTATGGTAAAAATGTTACCTGGTAACAGTTCGTAAGTTACCTACTCCAAAACGTCTGTGTCTTCATAGGAATTCAAGGAAAACTGGATTCTGTGCGAATAGGTGAGCAAAGCGACAACCGTTGTGTTATAATTTGCAGAAATTTCCCAATAGTTTTCATTTCTTTGCTGCAATGACGTTCTAAATGACTTTCCATCAAAGTAGCAATCACGCCGTTCCGAGGTTCCCTCAAATAGCATAATTGTCACCTCCCGATAGTGACGACCTGGTCGCGCGTCGTTTTGCTCTCGATTTCCAAAGACCAACAGGAAGAAATTCTTTCAGAAAGAATTTTTCGAGGACGTTTAACTGTTCGTGTCATCAGCCTGCTTGGCGGGTGGGAAAACGCTGTTGGGCTTCACAATGGTTGAATAGGGTCCGATTCGAGGAGCACCTTTCTGTTAAAAATGTACGAAACCGACTTTTTTTCGTCTCCCCCGCAGTTTATCACCCATTTCCTTCTACCTTTCGTATCCTCCTTAACTGGGAGGATTTTTTTTGTTGTCGAAAAAGTAGAAAAATTGGTGGGAAGTGCCATCGAAAAAGACCAGGGCAATTATATCTTGCTCAGAAAAGTTACTTTGAGAAACCATTGTCCGCCGGAGCTGTTTCATTTTTTAACGTCCTCCTCGGAAGTAGACCACACATCTCCCATCCCATATAATGCTTTTGTCAAGGACGCATCACGTTCCTAATCTTACAGTTTGTGACCGACGGTCTAAGCGGATGTTACTTTCATTTCCCCACGTTCAAATCCCAGCATGAATTCCTTAGAGACCGAAAACGATGCATATACGGTACATGTGGTACAAATTCAATATTTCACCTCAAAAGAGAGTATGAATTTGTGGTAAAGAGTCCAGAAAACCTCAAGCCTAGTTCTGGATTTGAATAAGATTCGTGGTCATGCAGAAGTAAAAACGGTGATCTCGGAAATGAGAATTTTCCATATAATAAGTAGTAGTAGTAGTAGGTATACTATGCGTTTCAGAATTTGTTGAACAATTTTGTCGCACACGGAAATTTTGATCGCATTCTCAGAAAATGTGCAGATTAATCCCTACAATTTCTCAGACTAAAATTTAGTCTTTAACATTTAATGTTCCCGCTTTTAATTTTTTTTTTAAATTTTCTCGGTAGATGGCAGCATTTTTGTCGCATACGGAAATTTTGATCGCATTTTCAGAAAATGTGCAGATTACTCCTTACAATTTCTCAGACTAAAATTTAGTCCTTAACATTTAATGTTCCCGCTTTTAATTTTCTCGGTAGATGGCAGCATTTTTGACGAAAAACTTGAATTCCTTGTCATTTGGACATTGTTTTCTGTCTTCTATAGAAATTCGTTAAAATGGTGACTAATTATGTTTGACAATTTTGTCATCAATTTTGAGAGACAATAATTCAAATAAACTGGGTTTAAGGCTAAATTTTGGAAAAACCCGCAAATAGGAAGTTGCGGGAGAGTATGACAATCATAACTTGATTGTCAGAATTCAACATTTAATTATAGCCACGTGAGCATTAGTAAAACCGCATAAAATTAATGAGGTGGTAATGCAGAGGATTCAAGTCTAAATCAGCTCATCTTCGAATCGTTATAAGCTCCAAGACGATTGAAGTTTTTGTAAAATTATTTTTATTGGTTTTGTACGGGTGTGCAATGAATATGTACCAGCATATTGGGAGGATTTTAGGGGTCGAGATTAGTAAGGGTCACGGTCTAGCGTCTTGAAATATTGAATCTTGAAAATTTGTAAGCACTGAAATTTCTAAATCTTCTATTTTCTTCAAAGGTTAATGTCGGAGTCAGTGAGGAATTTGATTACATTTTTGATTGACCTTTATTATTTGCATGTCATTAAGATGTGTCCCACCTGATCAAGTGAACCTTGTGAACCTTAAGTGTTCGAGAGAACCAACTCAAAACGTTGATTTCAACTGTCTAGCTCGACATTTTGAGTCATTTTAACGGAAAAATGAGATTTCGAAGTGAATCTTCCTCTCGAAAGAACAACTCAAAACGTTGATTTCAACTGTCTCGCTCGACATTTTGAGTCATTTCAACGGAAAAACGAGCTTTCGAAGTGAACCTGCCTCTCGAGAGAACCAACTCAAAACGTTGATTTCAACTGCCTAGATCGAAATTTTGAGTCATTTCAACGGAAAAGAGCTGCAAATTATTACATGAAGGTTTATTATTTTTTTAAATAGATCACTCGTCTGCAAAGAACACGGCTTTGCCTTTGTTACCACCAACCAACGTGAAGAAAAACATAGATCGCATTTCGGTCAGCTAAAATTTGAAAGATTAGGGCTCTTTTGCGATTCACGCTCGTTCTTCATTTCCATTTGGTTGGTGGTTGAGGTTGAAATTTTCAAAAATACCGTAGTAGGTAGTAGATATCTACGGTTGGTAGGGAGGGATCTATATAGAAGGGTGATCTATAGAGAAAATAAAAAACCTTTGGGCAATGATTTGCAGCGTTTTTCGCATGGATTTGAAATACTTCGGTATAAAACATGGAGCAATGTCATGTTGTAGTTTTTTTGTGATTGTGTCCTTGATAACCGTCCTACATCAACCAAAAATACGGGAAAATGAAGCTACCTAATTAAATTTCAAATAATGATGAAATAAGGGTCTTAACTTTACAAAATCATCACGAAGCTAGGTGACCAAAAACTAGAACTGAGAAGAAAAGCAGACAACATTGACATGTTTAACTTACCAAGCAAAGTTACCTCGTTTTACGGTAACACTACTATCATACATATAAAGTACCTACATGTTATCTAAACCTATTTCAAACACACATAAACTTTAATGGGTATGGGAAAGAAGAAACTGAAGTGCAGATCTACTTGCTGTGGGTATGTGGCTGTCATACGAGACGAGATTCCTACCTAACTGGTCCTCGCGCTGGTACCACTCAGGAGTTGGATATCGAGCGAGTTCCAGAAGAAACCGACCCAAGATGGGAATACCGTCGGTGAGACTTTGCGAGAGTTTGTTTGTGGGAAACGGAGTGAAAAGGGGGCCATTCTCAAAGAAATATGACCAGACGTGAGTTCACGAGGGCGACTGCGCTGCTCGCATTCAGGAATCATGTCCCATCGAGTGGGCAGACATCATCTGAATGTCGTGACTCGCACCTGAAAGGAGTTTTCTCAGTAAACTCTTGTGCCCAATCTGTAATGGGAACTTGACCATACACAATGCACAACGTTAGGCACCATTCATTACATCCTTCATGATAGTGCAAAGTGACTTTTATGCTGTTATGACTCTATTCTGACATACATTCGAAAGTAAAGTACTAATGAAATTTGACTCAAATTGCTCATTGAACTGAATTTTCCTTATAGAAACTACTCAGGTGATCTCCGATAGACGATGTCTCGACCAAAATGATTATCGATTGAGGGCAACCACAGGGTGCAACTACTACTCTACCAATCCCTAAATGAATTTAAAAGCCTTTTTTATCTAAATGGTTTCACAGTGTACAATTTATGAAAGTTCATTTCAATAATTGAACATGTATTATTATTAGGTATTTTTTAATCATTTTTTATTTTTCAATATATACTCCTGCTCAAAATTAATGCACCACCATCTATTTCTTCGTTTGCCCCTTATTTTTTCCTTTATCAAGTTTTTATCTATTTGCACAAATTGATTGCAAACTCAGAAAAAATGTAACCAAAAAAAGCACAAATTCGAGAAAAAAATATGTTTTTAATGAATTATAGAAAAATGCACTTCTTGTGGTAAAATTATAAAAATTGAAAAAAAGGTTTGAATCATGCCAGTTTAGCTTTTCAATACTTTTCAATAATATTACCTCCTCTAGCTAGGATGAGGGCTTGCAGCTATCGACCGATGCCTCTAATCAAGTTTTGGATATCCTCCTGGGGGATATTGTCCCATTCCTCTTTCGCTGCTGTTTCCAGCTGCTGAAGATTGTCTGATGGTGGATCTCTGGCTTGAATTCTTCTTTTCAGCATGTCCCAAACATACTCCATCGGATTCATGTTTAGGCTCCTTGGTGGCCAGTCCAGGATACAAAATTTATAAGGGAAGAAGGAAAGAGATAAACGAAAAAATGGATGGTGGTGCGATAATTTTGAGCAAGAGTGTATATTGTCAATCGCCTTCATCAGTGGCTGCCTCTGCCAGGATGCAAATGCAAAGTAACCTGTTTGAGAGAACGTTATACACGGATAAGGTATTCCGGTATTACAACTCGATGTGATAGACGACATTATCAAAGTACTCGTACTTCACAACAGCCAACATGAAAAATTCCTCCCTTTAGCATTCACTGGAGGTGTAATACAACTAATGAAGGAATGGGAATTTTCGGGGTCATTTACTTTCAGAGGTTCCTACGCTCAACCGAAAAGGAAACAAATACCTGCCGCTGGATTTTGATGCAAAGCATTTTGTCACCATGAGTGATAAACATCCCCTGATGCTACAGATCCTCAGCAACCATGAACAGGGTGTCCAGCGATTCCCCGAAAAAAATTACTTTTCCAAGTTTTCCAGGGTCAATTTTTGTCATTTTCAAGGGTAAATGTTTGCCATTTTCAAGGGTAAAACTAAAATATAAATTCGTTGTCGTTGCCATTCGCAAGGTTATTCCTGACTATTTAGGCGAGGGGAGGAATTATTAGGCTTTTCCTCATAATATAATTTACTCGTGCTCGAACGTTTTCGCCGTTAGGCATCATCAGAAGCTACATAAGGGGTTGGCTCCCACTTCCTCCTCTACTCATTGTCATACTCAATGGTAAATACTACCAAATTAGATTACTAGGTATAAGTGCAACTAAGCTGTGATGGGAGAAAATTTTTTTTTGTATATATATTTCTATATCTATATTCAGGATGATCTGTATGTAATAATATTATAAATTTAAAGACTATTTAGCGTTAACGTTAAAAATAAGTTTTAATAAGCCTCACCTGGGACGGTTTTTCTTATGATTTGTAGCTTCTGATGATGCCTAACGGCGAAAACGTTCGAGCACGAGTAAATTATATTATGAGGAAAAGCCTAAAATATAAATGTGATCATAATTTCTCAAAATTCAGGTTTTAGGGACATTTTGAAAAGAAAAAGCCAAGTGGGTGTGGCACATAGTTTGCTCGTATCCATAACCCGATTGTTTGGATGATCCGATGGATTAGGCTAGTCTCACACAATTCCTGAAAATTCCTTCGAATTCGGACGGAAAATGTAGAAATTACGGATGTTACATGGATTTTACGTTTGGTTGGGTGGATTTAAACAAACGTTTTAAAATGGGTTATTTTTAAAATATTTGTTTAAAATTTTGTGTTCAAAATAGTGTTCAATTTTGTTTTAAACATGGCGTTTGTGAGGTGTTTCAAACTGGACCAGAAGAAGGAAAATGACAACCTCATGCGAAATGAGCAAAAAAAAAAAAAAAAACATAGTAGGAACAAAGGTACACAATAAATTTCAATTTTTGTTCGTCTGAGGTAAGAATGACAAGTTAGGCATCACCAACCAGGAAATTCTCGAAAATATAAATCAACATGCGTTCATGTTTTTTGTTTCCGAATCTACCAGGATAGCGGAAGCATTGTTTTCAATTTTCAAGGTTGAAAAAAAGTACATCAAAATCAGAATTTCCACTCGCGTTTTACGTTTTAGGCCTTCCTGAACAGTTATGGTTCCGTTTCTGTCAGTTCGTGTGTCATGAAGTCCTTGTGAAGGGTAAAACTATTCGAAGTTGTTGTCCAATTTCAAAGAAATTTTCAGGGGATCGGAATGTAGATGGTTTCTAATAACCACTGCGAGTGCACAAACGAAAATTTCCTTTTAGCACCCATAACTCTTATATATTTGATCCAAATTTTATGCATCTATGGGGGTTTGCGAATCGGAGTGTAGATGGTTCCCAATGAAAATCACCATACATACCTCTCCCTTCCCAATACTAATTTCAACTTTGTTAGGAACATACCCTACCTCATGATATTGGTGAATGTTTGATGATCCAAGTATAATGAATCCTACGTTGAGCGCTCGAAGCTGACCTTATCCGCTTGTTTCCGATGCACTGTTCACTCACTAACACTAAACTCACGAATCGTATGCGAAATGACCATGAACCGCAATGCCAGATCGTTTTTGGCCCGAAAGAGGGATGGTAAGTACGGCACTTCATTCGGAACGTAATTACTTTGAAACCTATCGACGAAACACTCAAGATGAAAGCAAAGCCATGAACTCGGACGTAAACAATCACAGAAAATTGGTACTTGAATCTAGTAGAGTAAAACCTATAGGGAACTAATTGCACAACACCTAATTACAAAGTACGACCATGACGCGACCCGCGAGGGAATGAAATATGAAAATCATACGAGAAAAATCCGTTACTTCGGATTACATTGAGAAGAGATACAAAGAGAGTGCATCTCCTGCAGCAACCAATGACGGCAAAAAACAATCGGTTCTTTACAAAAACGATTCTTTTAAAGAAAACTATAGATATTTCTACATTATTTTTCCCACTTGTTTCTCTGGTTTACATTGAGAAGAGATTCAAAGAGAGTGCATCTCCTGCAGGAACCAAACCTGCTAGATGTAGTGATAAGCGCTGATTAGCGAGTAACGGCCATCCAGGAATTATCTATTATCAGGCCCAGCGTTTAAATCTAGTTTTTTGGATGTCATACCTTGATATTATTGTATTTTACCTTTTAGTTAAACCTGTTTTGAATTGAAATGTTTTTCTTCCGAGTTTACCAAGGTAGCGGAAGCGTTGTTTTCACTTTTCAAGGCTGATACAAAGTTCTCCAAAATCAAAATTTCCACTTTAGATATACGTTTTAGGCCTTCCTGAACAATTTTGGGCGAGTGTCTGTTGGTCCGTGTCTGTCTGTCTGCGTATGTCATAAAATTCTTGTGACTGGCAAAACTGTACGGAGTTATTTCACAGCCATAACTTTTTCATTTCCCATCCGATTTCGATGGAACATTCAGGGATTATGCGGGTTGGAGTGAAGAAGGTCCCCTACGAAAATCATCGCCCCCAAATAGATAGTAGCTACTGCGCATGCGCAAACGTGAATTTCCATAGTGCAAGGTACATAGAGATGTTTTGAGATTAGCTACTATAATCGAATCATCCATATAATCGGTTTATGGGTACGAGGAAGCGATTCGCCACAACCACTTGACAGACGTTTTTATTTCAAGTCCCACGGAGAATTTCACTTATCAAAGGGTTAAATCAATATCAGAGAGGTATGAAAACCACTCGGTACTTGTCGAATTCCAATGCAGGAATTCCATCTATAATAATCGGTTGAACTGAAGGCAAGAGCCCTAATGTACCAATTAGCCATTGTATTCATTCACTCACCATTTGGGTCGTACCCACGTGCATCTTCGTTTTTTTTTCTCTTTCAAGAAGCAAAAAGTTATAAAACGTTTCTGATTCCCTCGAGGATGCTTTCAAAATCTCATCTTCACACCGGCGAGTAGTTAGTGTCAATTATAACATTGAATCATAATATTGAATAATCGGGCAGTTCATGGGAAATGGAATACAGCCTGCGAGGACCACGTTGCCAAAGACCTTGCGAGTCCAGGTGGTACAAAATGATGGTGTCTTGAACCGAATTTTCGTGTACCGAGTGAGAAATCCATTTCTTCACGACCGAAACGCGAGGTTTTGGATGTGCCTGGAGGTATTCATTTGTCTCTGTTCAATAATAATGGGTCTACAAGGTGTCTACACTCAAGTTGGTCAACACTTCAGGATTCGACTCCACAGAGTATTTCCAACAAAACATTTCTCCAAGCAATTTTGTTATGACCCCTTGTTTTCCCAACTTTTTTTCAATTTAAAGATTTTTTCGTGTTTTTTATCGCTCAACCACTTTTCATTCTTTTATGAAATAAAACAATGTTTTTATTGAGCAGAAAGGTGTTACTCTTTGTTCACTACCGTATCTGCGAATAATGCGTATTTATGTGGAAAAAGTTAAGGCTTTCTTCGAAAAATTCTTTCTCTATCAGTCAAAACTAATTGAGAGTATCACGACTTCATTCAGCGTGAAAAATTACTTTCGAATTGACACCAAACTCGTCAAGTCATCTTTAGGATGATCGTGATACAGCAAAAAAAACTCGATTTTCTTTTGAAACCCACAAGAAACGTGTTCTTCGCATTTAAAATTAATTTTCTTTTCTAATTTGAATTTCAAAAATTAAAAATGATAGACCGTTGTAAAGTTGAAAATTTGGGCATGTTTTTTCCGAAGAGTGCCCATAAAAATGGGAAGGGATTCAGAATAAAAACTTCAACAAAAAAAGTCAAATTTATAAAAAATTAAACTTGGCTTTTTGACTTGAATTTTTTTAAATGTTTCCTTCCTATTATCCTATATTATTATTCCTATTTTATATAAGATTATCGTTTTGCACTAAGTAGCAAGGAAATTTAACGCTCTTTCCAACGATATCCTCAAATTTGAATAATTTTGGTACATAATGGAAATAATAGAAGTTTTAATGACTTGAGGTCAAAAATACATGAAAATCTTAAAATTACAAACATTTGGAAAACACGGGGTTAAAACAAAATGTCTAATGGACAATTTTGCTAGGAAATACCTTGTTGAATCGAACCCTGAAGTACTGACCAACTTTTTTACTTTACAGATCATCCGTCTGCATAGATCGCGGCTATTTCAATAAAAATTATCTACTAGCAAGAACATCAGTATCAGAGAGCTGTGGGTGCCTTCAATACGAAATTTGATTCTTGGATGCTAAGGACACACAACTGAGGACACTATGAAATTTGAACAGATTTTGTACCAATTTCCAGCAGTGAACAGTATTTTGCGATTCACAATCGTGTTTCGGATTTGTTATACGTCCAACACTCAAGTCCTCGGAGTGAACTGTTTGTCCTAGAGGAGCTCTAGGCGGTCTCATTCGATTCTACAAATTCATTTCTGTTTTTTATTGGTGAAAAAACAATGCCTTTATATCAAAAGTTTCTAAGCAAGGGCGTTTTAAAATTTTCAACTCCTATTTTTCGGCCCTTAGAATTGATTCACAATAACCATAAGCTTCGCAACAGAACTAAATTACAAGTGAAGCCCATATACCTACCAAATTTTATCAAAATCCAATTCCAAATGTTTATTGTTGAAAATAATAAATCCAAAAGTAGTGTTATTATAATACGGAATCCTCTTGTCGCATAGTGTGACACTCCTCCAGTTACTTAGGTACATACTCCTTGTGCGACATTCAACTTGCGAGGCATTATCATTGCAAAATTGAGAGAGTGAAAAGCTGTGTAAGATGTACTCGTGCTTCCTACTCCATTTCCGCAGTGGGATGTAATGAAGGCCTCTAATTATTATGCAAAGTGAACTCCTTTGAGAGCCTACAAATAATGTCACATTTAATACATAACATTTGCTCACCTACCTGCCGGATAAACAAACTTGTGTTACGAGTAAAATGCTTTTGGAGGACACGCATAGGTGCCATTGAGTGCCCATGAACCTCCCAGCCTCCAGCCAGAGCACGCATTAGAAGACGCTAACACAAAAGTGGTGGGGTCTACTGGGGAGACGTTAGAATGGGGCAAAAACGCTGTAGAGTTGATAGTCCTGTGACATTAGGGCAACAGTCTTCTATTAGGTACAAGTCGAATATTCTAGCATGATATGTACAGGTGTTATTGAGGGAGGCCCAGAAACTCCTGCTAGAGCACGCATTAGAAGAAGCTGACAGATGGTGCCCATGGCGTTCAGGCAACAGACTTCCATTTGAAGAATCCACCACTGGAAGTAGGCACATTACAGTGGCAATGATAGTAGATGACATAAAGATAGAGAAGAAATAGTCCGTCGATGAAGAGACCAACAGGCTTGGGGTTCAGGATGACTGATTGATCAGAACTGAGCACAGCACAAGTTAGCAAGATTCGAGGAAGATTCCTACAAGGTAAGATGCTCGCCAGCCCTGGAGGAACTTGACCCATACATAGCCAGCAACCGAACTCAGCCTGAAGTAATGTGATGAACAGTTCCAGGATGAGTTCTAACGTCGGAAAGGAGGTGAGAGCAATTTGAATCCCAGATAATCAGGAGGTACGGTCCCCTACTAATATCTTAAGACTTTCAATCCTGGCCAAATTGATCGGACTTTCACCATTTACGTCATAGTTAAATTACTTAAAAATACCAAGGTATGGAGTAAAGTTATATTACTTGAAAAATATTCGGGTAACTGAGATCTTATTGAAATTACATTTACCAGCTGTGGACCACCCTCTAGGCTTTTACCTGGCTTCAACCCTCTGCTGTACCACAATCTGTTGTCAGCAAGATGCTGGAAGGTGAAAGGAGCTGGAGTCTTGTGGCAGTTGTACACAGAGAGTATCCTGACAAGGAAGACATTGTTAGAACGGGGGAAAGAAAGGGAAGGGAACACCTGGTCCGATGAAGCGCCCCAGGACACAGCCTGAAGTAATGTGTTAAACGGTCCCAGGCTGGGACCGCAACGCTTCCAACGTGGGAGAAAATGAGTTTGTTTGTTTGTTTCTTTTTAGTTTGAATCCCACATAATCTTGAAGTCGCGGACCCTTCAAGGTATCTTACAAGATCCAACTCCACCCGTGGATCTTAAAGATTTTCTCACCTGCCTGCCAAAAAAAATAAAACCCCTCTCTTCTGTCATGGGAAGACTCCATAGAGTGACTGACCAGTCCATGCATCTAAGGACACAGCAGGCACGCGAGATGAGGAGGTATGTGACCGATAGGTCACATCAGCGTTGATAGTGTTAAACATTTAAGATCTTGACGATTTCCTCACCTTCCTGACTTACAAAAACATCCGTATATTATGAGTAGAATGTTCTATCAGGAAACTTACAGGTGCCATTGAAGGATGCCATGGAACTCCAGCTAGTGGCGATTGGACTACAACGTTATATTAAGCCGCTGAGGGAGACTAAGGAGCTCCTGGGAGAGCCAGAGCGCACAATTAAATAAGCTACTCAACTAGTAATGAACAAATAACTACTATTTGGTTTTAAGGAGAGCCGATCCAAACAGGATTTCGCAACCCCCTCCATCTGCAAGCAGATGGACGCAACCCCGAAAACCCTAGAAGGGTGATCGAGGGAGTGGAAGGAACTCACCACCCGGGAGCCCAAGGGGAGCTAGTCATAGCTATCAGCTCTTCTGGGTACCTGTTTGTATTAACACCACAGGTTAGGCCGAACCTCCTAGCTAAGGTTCTACCAACTAGACAGGTTGGTACCCGAGTTCATTACAGAACTCACATGCCGAGAGACATCTTCAGGGGGCTAGCTCCTGAGGAGGCCATCTCTCCCCTTGTAGCCTTCTTGGACTAGTAATGAACATGTGGAGATGACGTTAAAAGAGCAGCACAAGATAAAAATATTGAATCACGAGGTACTTACAGTTGGAGAGTTGTTGGCGGACAGTGCGGAGGCAGAGCAGGCGGAGCTTTGAAGAAGAAGTCCGAACCAGACAATGGCGACTCTGGACTCTTCGGCTCTGGCGACAACTTCGTCAGGATTTCAGTGCAGTGCTGCTTCATCGCCTCCACGTTCGGCTTCCCGAGAGGCTCCGCGTGATGTATCCCGTGCGAGTAAGACACGCGTCTCGTCACGTCGCTTGGCGTTCGCACGAGGTTTGCTTTCCGGGCGGTAGGTGAGATCTTGCCGTTTTGAACGGCGTTGGCGATTTTACCGTTGACGTGCAGCTTTTGCGTTGAAGTTGTGAACCGGAGGGACTGCCTTTCGGACGAATTTTTGACCAGCTCGCTCGGAACAGATGTCGACCTAACGAAATTCGCCGTTTTATAGCTTTCTTTCGCGTGATATTTCTTCGTTATGGGGGTTTGCGGACCGGGTTTATTGACTTCGTTGTTACTTTCGACTATTGACAGGTTGCTGTCCAGAGACCGGGGTTGTTCGGGGACGTGGGGACGTTTCTTGGTGGGCAGGGGAGGAGACATAAGGCTGTGCCTTAGAGGCGGCTCCAGGGGCAGCTTCTTCTCAGATGTGTACCGTCGGATATCGACATAGCTTGGCTTCTTGTCCCAAACGTCATTGAGAGGGTCTGTGTAGTTTGATTGCATAGCTTCTATTCGGTTTTCGACGTACCTGAAAAGCGAAGAAAACAGTTATAAGTAAAAGTTAGTAGCAACACAAACATAGGATTAGTTTTTTCTGTCTATTCAATTTCAATCATTTTATTTAAATTGTTACATCGCCAAAATAGCGAAACCTACTTCCCAATTCCCACCTTCTGAACTTTAAAACCTCCTCACCTCTCGTTGAATTTCTCCATGAATCCGTTTTTCACGGGATGGTCGTGAGAGTTGACTCGTTTGAGCTCAGAGCCGTTCTCGTAGTAGCCATCCAGTCTAGACGATTCCGTAGACTTTGCTATGAAAAGTGGAGGCTTCGAGTCGGACCTAGTCAAGTTGTCCAGGCTCATAGAGGCGTTCATCGCTCGCTCGAACCTAGAAGTACACCGCGAAGATGGTGTTAATAGGCTTCAATGACGGATCACCTTACATCAACAATTATTTGAGAAGTTCCTACACCAAGAATATACTGAATAATGAATAGAAGATGTAGAAAAATAGCTGCAGGAAAAACCGAAAATGTCATCTTTCTTGACAGAATGTGTATGAATTATCGTTGAATTCAAAGTGAAAAGTGTTTGAGGAAGTACTTGATTGAAACCCTTCAGCTACTTTCCTTAACCTAAAGGTACTTCTAGACTTCAGTTCAGAGCTTCTAGTAGGTACATCAGGTAATCCCTTCAACAGTATATATAGGTAGAGTTGACTACTTTTATCATAACGATGTCGTAGGTACTTGAAAGACTAATTTTTGCAGACTTGGAAGGTTGAAGTCATGTTACACTTCAACACGCTAATGTATTTCGCTCATTACGGAGTAGGTACTGAGAAAATTGTGTGAAATAAGAAAATGTTGTGGGAGGGCAAAAAATTTGAATTTGCTTGAAAATTCGGGCAGTTATAGCCGTCTTACTGAGATTATACGATAAAAATGAAAATACATCGAAAACGAAGCCACTAAAAACAATTGTTGAGGTATTTTTTTGTTGGAAATGAGCTCTAAAATCGATTCCTGGCCTACGACCGTCACGAAATGTAACACCCTGTATAAAACTAACCAGAAGATCTGACGATGCTATCTCAGCGAAATTGCGCTTAATTTCCAATAAACGATGAATAATTCATGAATTCATGAATAATTCATGAATAATTATTATTTTATTTATATTATATTTTTATTTTATATTATTATATTATACAGGGTGTCTCCCTCTTGGGCGCACCACCGGGCAGGGTTCGATTCTACTACCAATTTGCAACAAAAAATGTCTCGTAGCAATTTTTCTTTAGAGGCTTCGTTTTCGAGTTATTTCACTTTGAAGATTTTTTTTGTGTTTTCGACCTTACATCACTAAAATGGCTATAACTTCCTTAATTGATGAAGTAAATTCTAATTTTGGATATATCATTGGAAAGAGCGTCAAATTTCCTATCTCCCTGATGAGGCTTTAGAAAATTTCAAATGAAACGAACCGTTGTAAAATATGCCAAAAGTAAAAAATTGGTAAAGTTTCGAAAATTTTCACTTTTTTCAAAGTTTGTTTCTCGAAACGTCGCGAACGGAAATTTCCCGGCTGTAAACCTAAAAGTTGCATGTGAATCCCAGCTTTCTAACGGTGTAGTCATTTTTTTAAAAACACCACTTATTCAGTTAGAAAATGACGTTTTTAGGGCAGAAAACGTTCATTTTCGGGTGTAAATCGGCGTTATTCACCAGAAATGCTTTCCAACTTAATAAATCATTTGACATGAAATTTTACGTACTTTTTGACGCTGAATCACTTTCCGATCTCCTCGACAAACAAATAGTACTTTTCAACTCAAAAACGAAGCCTCTAAAGAAAAATTGCTAAGAGACATTTTTTGTTGCAAATTGGTAGTAAAATCGAACCCTGCCCGGTGGTGCGCCCGAAAGGGTGACACCCTGTATTAGGGGAAAGGCTCCTAATTTGAGGATAGCTCCTAATTTGGGATAGCAGGGTTTTTACCGTACTGTACGCGCTTTCTGATGTCGAATGAGAGAAATAGTTTCGTTTTGCAGCCTTATGGGATAGCAAACAGGTTTCGCCACCATCGGCCATGTGTTATTGTTAACACTGCGTTTTCATCAAAATACTGTTATCCGAGTGACTCAAGGTACACCCTGTTCAAACTCCCTGACGCTTTGAGGTAAGACTTTATCAAATTTTTTATTTTGCCATTTAAAAGTAAAGATACCGAGGATCATTTGCATGGTGTTAGATTTTTAATTCAGTCCACTGCATGGTGGTCATGTTGACAAGTTTGTTTGGCAGCTGGTTCCCCTAATTAGGGATACCGAGAGGGTTCCCAAATTGGGATATCCCAAATTTGGTTCCACCTGAAAATTTGACTAGTTTGATGAGTTTTCAAGTTCATTTCCCGATTCAAGTTCCTGATTCATCATTTGAGAGCGATATGGACGTCCCCTACAATGAATCTGACAGCGACATCAGTGATGGGAACGAAGCTCAGTTCATGTTTTGCTCGGTCGAATTCTTTGAAGACGTGGGTGGGGAGAAGTGGGCAAAATACTTGAAATGTTTAAGATGGTCCCACCTCGACTGTGGTGAGCTGCGCAGCAGACTTTTTATTTGCGCGTACTGCTTAAATCAGTGAGTGAATTTATGTGATTATAATATAATCACATCTAAACATAGGTCGCAGGGACTAGTTGATAATATTATTATCAACTAGTCCCTGTGACCTATGTTTAGAGAAGAAAGAAAGATTTTGTCAATGGTGGATATTACCTACCCTGATTGAATTACCTATAATAATTATACCTGTTTTTTTTACTACCTATTTATTAAGTGTAACGTCCTGTGTGCCTCAGTTTACACTAGGAAGGAATGAAACATATTTTCTAGAAATGCATCTTGTTTCATTGATTGTTGCTGTCTTGAAGGTATATAAACCTGCTGTAAATTTCATTTTGCCATTTCCAGACTACTAGGGATTTTATTTTCGAATTTTGGCGATTGGTTCAACTTTATTTAACCTAGAAAACAAGAGGTTTCCTAATTTGGGATATCCCAAATTAGGGGTTGGTTAACCTAATTTGAGATATCCCAAATTGGGACCCCCAGTGTCCCAAATTAGGCGACCGTTTTTCAAGGCACCGAAAATCAAACTTTTTAGAAAATTAAGCGCCACGTCCCCTGGGTGGTCGCAATTGCTCCCTCCACTTTGGGATAGTTACCTAGATACCTCAGCTTTGTCACCGATCAATTGTGAACTTTCTAACAATGCAAAGGTCTGGAAAATATTAGTTTGAAGAGTTGGTATCCCAAATATGGAGCCTTTCCCCTATACATCCCCCCTCAACATAACTAGTTCGAAAAAAGAGAGCCCTTACATCCACTATAAAAAAATAACATCTGAATCTCCCTCAAGTTTATCGTCAGTAAGGAAATTTGTCGAACCAAACGATGATTCGAGTTGAGCTGGAATTGTACAAGGAGTGCTCTAAAACAATTTCTACGAGATGTGACGGTGAATCATCTAAGATGCAGTGCGAATAAAACATACTTCGGTACGCAACTATAATAAAATCACTAAAATCAAAAACTACCGCACTCGTCAGGCAAAATTTAGAAACAAATTTAGAAGGCCGAAACAGATATGTCACTGAAGATGAGGAGTTCAGTATTGAAATTTTGAAAATGTGCGGGTGAAAGAAGAGAGGAAGATAAGTGCTTGGCTTCCAAAAGCGTAAAAAAAGGCCGTGGAAAGAGTGGAGTGAAAATTTTGATCATCATTCAAGAGAGACTGATAAAAATCCAGATAAATCTTGTATTGAGGGTCGAACGAGTGAAAATCGTGCGATCTCGAAGAAAATTTGTAAACCAATTCTATGAGAGACCTACAAAATATTGTATAACATAACTGCCACTTCTTTTAATATCTAATTGAACTCTTTAGTCACGAGGTAGGACTTGAAATTGGGAATAAGTCTTTTAAGGGAATTACTAGAATAAAAATACGTAGACACTCGTAGTTGAACTGAGTAATTACTTCAAATTCGTTCATCCTTCGAGATGAATAAATTAAGTTTTACGGTTCACAAAAGACGAAAAACATTTATTACTAACAGTTGCCAAAAAATCTTACTAAGTACTGATTAATAAATTATTAATAAGGGGGATGACGTTATCATCCCATAAAATACCAAGGTAACGCTCAGGTGAATGTTTAGAAGACGGATTAGTTCAAAATTTACAATAATAAATTGTTTATTAACACCACACGTAAAAATGTACACGCGCATGCGGAATTACTGTCAAACCAAAAAAAGAAGAAAAAAAAAACAGAAATCTTATTTAGGAAGGTCAAAATGACGGTGTAGAGGTGAAGGAGGTATTTAACGATTTTTTTGAGAATTGGAAAGAAATTTCGCCACCTTCCGTCATGAATACCTTTCAATTGGTTCTTATTTTTCTAACCTTATCTTACTCAAGTCTAACCTAAAAGAGAAATCACACCATCTCCCCGTATTAGGTCTGCAGTAACCGACCATTATTAACGCGAATTTTCGGAGTAGGTTTTAGGAGGGTTTAGGAGATTTGTGGACATAAAAGAAATTTCATACTGATAATGGTTATACCACATCGCCTAAAGTGTGAAAATTTGCATAAAAAATAATAAAATGAATAAATAAACCAAGTTTAAAATATGAGGAGTAGAGAATAAGTGAAGGAGAACTGATTTTGAGAAATATGACTGAAGAAGAGGGAAGAATGGCAGGAGAATTGAAAATAGGACTGAAGACTAGGAATGTGGTACAAGAAAACGGGGGAGCTTACAAAGGAAAAACAGCACCAATGACTAGGGACTGTAGGACTAAGTCAGAACTAAAGCAGCTGATGACTGAATGACTGGGGACAAGGAATCTGATTGAGTAATGAATAGGTAAAGTAAAACCTGGCTTTGAAGAGTAGAAGTGGGAGGAAGAGGAGTGAAAAATAGGAACAAGTAATAGGAGGATGACAAGTTGAGCGGTCTGAGGAACGGATAGAGGAGGGGACTTCAGGGCTGAGTCAGAACTTAAGGAGGTGAGCAGTTAGGAGGAACAGTACCAAGCAATAGGGACTATAGGAATAACTCAGACCAATAGAAACTGAAGACTTAATACTAGAGGACAGAGGAACAGAACTGAGGAAAAGAGACAGAGTCTGAACTGCAGGACTAAAGAACAAGAGGATGACAGATCGAGCTGTCTGAGTAATGGAAAGGGGAGAAACAGCGCTCAGAAATAGGAACTATAACGCTGAGTCAGAACTTAAGGAGGTGAACAGTCAGGAGGAACAGTACTGAGCAATAGGGACTATAGGAATAACTCAGAACTATAGAAACTGAAGACTTAATACTAGAGGACAGAGGAACAGAACTGAGGAAAAGAGACAGAGTCTGAACTGCAGGACTAAAGAACAAGAGGATGACAGATCGAGCTGTCTGAGTAATGGAAAGAGGAGAAACAGCGCTCAGAAATAGGAACTATAACGCTGAGTCAGAACTTAAGGAGGTGAACAGTCAGGAGGAACAGTACTGAGCAATAGGGACTATAGGAATAACTCAGAACTATAGAAACTGAAGACTTAATACTAGTGGACAGAGGAACAGAACTGAGGAAAGGAGACAGAGTCTGAACTGCAGGACTAAAGAACAAGAGGATGACAGATCGAGCTGTCTGAGTAATGGAAAGAGGAGAAACAGCGCTCAGAAATAGGAACTATAACGCTGAGTCAGAACTTAAGGAGGTGAACAGTCAGGAGGAACAGTACTGAGCAATAGGGACTATAGGAATAACTCAGAACTATAGAAACTGAAGACTTAATACTAGTGGACAGAGGAACAGAACTGAGGAAAGGAGACAGAGTCTGAACTGCAGGACTAAAGAACAAGAGGATGACAGATCGAGCTGTCTGAGTAATGGAAAGAGGAGAAACAGCGCTCAGAAATAGGAACTATAACGCTGAGTCAGAACTTAAGGAGGTGAACAGTCAGGAGGAACAGTACTGAGCAATAGGGACTATAGGAATAACTCAGAACTATAGAAACTGAAGACTTAATACTAGAGGACAGAGGAACAGAACTGAGGAAAAGAGACAGTCTGAACTGCAGGACTAAAGAACAAGAGGATGACAGATCGAGCTGTCTGAGTAATGGAAAGAGGAGAAACAGCGCTCAGAAATAGGAACTATAACGCTGAGTCAGAACTTAAGGAGGTGAACAGTCAGGAGGAACAGTACTGAGCAATAGGGACTATAGGAATAACTCAGAACTATAGAAACTGAAGACTTAATACTAGTGGACAGAGGAACAGAACTGAGGAAAGGAGACAGAGTCTGAACTGCAGGACTAAAGAACAAGAGGATGACAGATCGAGCTGTCTGAGTAATGGAAAGAGGAGAAACAGCGCTCAGAAATAGGAACTATAACGCTGAGTCAGAACTTAAGGAGGTGAACAGTCAGGAGGAACAGTACTGAGCAATAGGGACTATAGGAATAACTCAGAACTATAGAAACTGAAGACTTAATACTAGTGGACAGAGGAACAGAACTGAGGAAAGGAGACAGAGTCTGAACTGCAGGACTAAAGAACAAGAGGATGACAGATCGAGCTGTCTGAGTAATGGAAAGAGGAGAAACAGCGCTCAGAAATAGGAACTATAACGCTGAGTCAGAACTTAAGGAGGTGAACAGTCAGGAGGAACAGTACTGAGCAATAGGGACTATAGGAATAACTCAGAACTATAGAAACTGAAGACTTAATACTAGAGGACAGAGGAACAGAACTGAGGAAAAGAGACAGTCTGAACTGCAGGACTAAAGAACAAGAGGATGACAGATCGAGCTGTCTGAGTAATGGAAAGAGGAGAAACAGCGCTCAGAAATAGGAACTATAACGCTGAGTCAGAACCTAAGGAGGTGAACAGTCAGGAGGAACAGTACTGAGCAATAGGGACTATAGGAATAACTCAGAACTATAGAAACTGAAGACTTAATACTAGAGGACAGAGGAACAGAACTGAGGAAAAGAGACAGAGTCTGAACTGCAGGACTAAAGAACTGGAGGATGACAGATCGAGCTGTCTGAGTAACGGATAGAGGAGAAACAGCGCTCAGAAATAGGAACTATAGCGCTGAGTCAGAACTTAAGGAGGTGAACAGTCAGGAGGAACAGTACTGAGCAATAGGGACTATAGGAATAACTCAGAACTATAGAAACTGAAGACTTAATACTAGAGGACAGAGGAACAGAACTGAGGAAAAGAGACAGAGTCTGAACTGCAGGACTAAAGAACTGGAGGATGACAGATCGAGCTGTCTGAGTAACGGATAGAGGAGAAACAGCGCTCAGAAATAGGAACTATAGCGCTGAGTCAGAACTTGAGAAGCTGAGGAGAAAGAAAGAACAGTACTGAGCAATAGGGACTATAGGAATAACTCAGAACTATAGAAACTGAGGACTTAATACTAGAGGACAGAGGAACAGAACTGAGGAAAAGAGACAGAGTCTGAACTGCAGGACTAAAGAACTGGAGGATGACAGATCGAGCTGTCTGAGTAACGGATAGAGGAGAAACAGCGCTCAGAAATAGGAACTATAGCGCTGAGTCAGAACTTGAGAAGCTGAGGAGAAAGAAAGAACAGTACTGAGCAATAGGGACTATAGGAATAACTCAGAACTATAGAAACTGAGGACTCAATACTAGAGGACAGAGGAACAGAACTGAGGAAAAGAGACAGAGTCTGAACTGCAGGACTAAAGAACTGGAGGATGACAGATCGAGCTGTCTGAGTAACGGATAGAGGAGAAACAGCGCTCAGAAATAGGAACTATAGCGCTGAGTCAGAACTTGAGAAGCTGAGGAGAAAGAAAGAACAGTACTGAGCAATAGGGACTATAGGAATAACTCAGAACTATAGAAACTGAGGACTTAATACTAGAGGACAGAGGAACAGAACTGAGGAAAAGAGGCAGAGTCTGAACTCAGGATTAAAGAACAGGAGGATGACAGATCGAGCTGTCTGAGTAACGGATAGAGGAGAAACAGCACTCAGAAATAGGAACTATAGCGCTGAGTCAGAACTATGACAATCGACCCAAAGTAAATTATTTCAACTTTAATGGGATTTGGGTCCAACAGCAAAATCCTCCTTTCACCAAATTTTTGAAAAATTTATTAAATAATGATTATTGATTAATGATTAATGTTATTGCGTCTTTCTGACTGTCTTATTTTGTTTTACCAATATTATTAGAATGAAAGCCTAATGTTATTGTGTTTTTTTTTAAATCTTTAGTTATAATAGTCAAGTTTTTTAACACCAATTTCATGATTAGTGTTCCTGGTTTACACAAATTCTTCATTCCCGACCCTGATGATGATGAGCCCTGATGAAGAAAATAAATTTTTCGAAAATTTGGTGAAAGAGGAGGATTTTGCTGTTGGATCCAAATCCCAATAAAGTTGACATAAAAGAGACAGAGTCTGAATTGCAGGACTGAGTAACAGGACCAGGGAACACATAGAGGAGATGAAGCGCTCAGGATTAGAGACTAAAGCGCAGAGTCAGAACTTAAGGAACTGAGGAGTGAGGAGGAAACAGTACAGACTGAAACTGAGGACTTAATACTAGAGGACTGAGGAGGAACAGAACTAAGGAAAAGAGACAGTCTGAATTGCAGGACTGAGGAACAGGACCTGGGAACAGATAGAGGAGATGAAGCGCTCAGGATTATGGACTAAAGCGCAGTGTCAGAACTTAAGGAACTGAGGAGTGAGGAGGAAACAGTGCAGACTGAAACTGAGGACTTAATACAAGAGGACTGAGGAGGAACAGAGGTAAGGGAAAGAAACAGAGTCTGAATTTCAGGACTGTGGAACAGGACATGGGAACGGATAGAGGAGATGAAGCGCTCAGGATTATGGACTAAAGCGCAGTGTCAGAACTTAAGGAACTAAGGAGTGAGGAGGAAACAGTACAGACTGAAACTGAAGACTTATTACTAGAGGACTGAAGTACAGAGTGAGGAGGAACAGAACTAAGGAAAAGAGTCAGAGTCTGAATTGCAGTACAGTGGAACAGGATCTGGGAACGGATAGAGGAGATGAAGCGCTCAGGATTAGGGACTATAGCGCAGTGTCAGAACTTGAAGGAACTGAAGAGTGAGGAGGAAACAGTACAGACTGAAACTGAGGACTTAATACTAGAGGACTGAGGAGGAACAGAAGTAAGGGAAAGAAACTGAGTCTGAACTGCAGGACTGAGGAGTAGGAAGGATCGGACTGAGTAATAAAAAGCGAATTAAAATCTGGTTTTAAGGGATGGCTAGATCTGACTGAGTTTAGCAAGATCTTTGCAGCATCAGGTTCTCAGATTCTCTGTTACACCTTCTACTAGTTCTTAAGGAACAGGAGCTTAAATAATTGATTCCTTAGCATTGCAGTTCCGTCTTCTAAGCAAACACCCGAGCTGGTTTACCGAGGGATTTCGATTCTCTGACCTCGCTTTGTCCTGCCTAGCCTGGTGACTCGAATGGTTGGGATGAAGGAACTCCTCGGGCGGGGGCGGCGGTAAGGGCTCGTCCGGGTACGCCGCCTCCTCCTCCTCCACCAGCGGAGGCGGCGACGGAGGCGGGAGATCCGGGCTGGGAGCCCTCGGGGGCGGCTGATACCCGGCGCCCGGTTGGTAGGCTGCCCCCCGGAGGTGGGGCTTCTTGGGAGGCCGAGCCGGCACCCAGTCGTCTACAGAGATCGCGGGGCCGAGTATCATCGGGCCCAAAGCTGCGGTGGACAACGAACCACAACTCGAACTGCAACATTGATTTGTTCTTCTTTCCATTCTCTTTCCTTTCTCTTGTCTTTCCTTTTTTTACTTTCTACTTTCCTTACTTGTTCTAAGGCTGTCTTGTGGCAGTTATTCCCTAATATACAGGATGTTCCGAGACAAGGTCTAATAGTGACGATTTGATGTACCTTTCGATGCGATATTCAACATCGAAATAACATCGGAAGACAGTATCGACATCGATAAAATATCGAAAGAAAAATATCGATGTCACTGATATATATATATCATTTTCCAGTTGAATTAAACCTTTTTCCAAAAGAATTAAACCTTTTTAAAAAAACAATTAAACCTTTTCCCAAATGAATTAAACCTTTCCCCAATACAATTAAACTTTTTTCCAAAATAATTAAACCTTTTTCCGAAACAATTAAACCTCTCAAAAGAAGGGGATGTAATAGAAAATAAATAAACGACGTAGCGACCAGTGAAATGTCAGTGAGCGTGAAGATGACACCACTTGGAGTGATAACGACGTTGGGTCATTAAGGAGGAATAGACGACGCATACCTGCGAAGGAATCCCTTCTGAGTGAGGGAAAACCAGGAAAGCGCCAATTGCCTAAATATATAGTAGGAAAGCGCCAGTTCTGGCTTTTAAAAGCTATAGGAATGCGCCAGGTGAAGTTCAAGGACAGCTCCAAGCAAATATCACTGTTATGCTAGTTTAATAAATGTAATAATTAGAAGAATATTGTACATCGGTCGTCACAAACTACTTGTTTATATTGGGTTCGGTAATAACATCCTACCAACTTTCAGAAATTCAAGTATGGTGATGTTGCCGTTCTTGTATTCTTCGTATTTACTTTGGATGCAGTCAATTTGAAGCGCCTTTTTTTTTAGTTACTTTTCTTCCTTTTGTGCCCTTCATTTTTAGGTAGGTTTCACTCTGAAGTTTTGTGAGTGTTATTATTAATGTGTGTATTGAGGGCTTTGGGCTGTAAAACATGTCGTTCAGGTGTCGACGGTAGCTCTCAGCTGCGTTTGTTGTCCTCGGATCGTGTGAGTCTGATACAGGTGCACTCCAAATCGCCGGTGGGAAGGCAGCTTCTTCCGAAATATAATTATCGAAGACGCAATCAGCGAATTTCAAAATCGGTGTTCCTACTACGTCAGGTGCCTCAGAGATGAGATCACAAAATGCATCCTCAACCTCGGAATAATGTAGGAACGGCAGTGAAAAAAATAATTTCATCCACACACTTTTTTCAGAATCTTTCTGTTCGTATTCTCTTTTCAGCCCCAGTTCAACAATTTTCCTGTGCCATGCTTGGCCAAGGTGGAATCGGCAATCTTTTATGATACACCCTGGAAATACGACCCGTACAGACTTGTGCGCAGCCGCTTCAAAATCCAAGATAATCGTTTCCGGGCGTAAGTCCTTATTCAACATTGAACGAGACATTGACCGTATTTGGTTCCACATTTTCTCGTAACACTCAGCTGTTTTTGAAGGTAAATAGCAGAACACTAATGGTAAATATGCTGAACCAGTGAACGAATGGATTGTATATAACTGGTAAAAATGTTTCGGGGCAACATAAAATGTACCATCAGCAAGCATGATTTTGTGTGAGGACAAAAAGTCCAAGTTTTGAGTAGTCGTCAAAATTACAATGTTCTCATGAACGTAACAAAACATGCTTGAAGTTGATATTCTCTTCAACTCCATAACCAAAAACCTCCGGCCGACTACTCTGTTAAACAACTAATCTCACGAGCACGTTTATCGACTAACTGACCTTATCGAATTTCTTGTTTTGACAAGTGCGGAGTGAGTCCGGAGTTTGACCGTCGTTATCTCACTGGCGCTTTCCTATAACGTTAGCTGGCGCTTTCCTTACATTTCATATTGGTAAATTTCAAGGGATTGGCGCTTTCCTATTGCAGCCCTGAGTGACACCACTTGGAAGGGATTCCCTCGCAGGTATGCGTCGTCTATGACCCAACGTCGTTTGACAACAGTTTCTCCTAGCCGCATACTACTTTCTGCTGTACCTACGGTTCTGTTCGAACGAATGATAATGAGTGCTAGCGATTCTAGCTCAAGTTCAATTATTGTTGTTGAGAAAACCCCCAAGACTGCGCGAACTATGTCGCAGACATGTTCCTACTGTTGCCTGCAGCGGCGAATGGAGACCCGCTGCATTAACAACTGTTAATTTCTGTTTGTGTTTTCATTATTCATTGACCCTTCGTTATTTTTTCATGCCTTTGTTGTTCACTTTTCTGCAATTCATTCAACCTCATTCATGATTAAACTGTTTCGCGATTCATATACTTGCATTCCTTATATTCCCACTAAAGGTTTGATTGTTTCCGAAAAAGGTTTAATTATTTTGGAAAAAAGTTTAATTGTTTTGGGGAAAGGTTTAACTAATTTGGAATAAGGTTTAATTCTTTTGGAAAAAGGTTTAATTCATTTGGTAAAAGGTTTAATTCTTTTCGAAAAAGGTTTAATTCTTTTCGAAAAAGGTTTAATTCAACTGGAAAATGCTATAGTAAAATTTGAAGAATTCGAAACGATCGTCGTTGACAATAAATTATTGAGTGAATTACTACGTCCAACTAAACAAGCGAAACTCTTATATCAAAACAACAACAAAATTATACTTCTTCACGTATTTCCCACATTCCCAGAACAGTATTGAATGGTTTTTTAATCCACGGTTTTCGCGATTTATGCACTTTTGCGCAAATACTTATTCTAAGCACGTTTTTAAGAACAAAAAACAACATCTATAGGGTACAAATGTAAAAATTTCACGTAGCATCCGAATCTGGAATAAAAAATAGAACTTTTGGGTCACTGAATTCGAATTTGAGTTCGCCCCCTCTCCAGAGATGACCCAAATTTAGGAAACGTCAAAAACCTCGGTAATTTCGGACGTTTTTCAGTTTTCTGAATTTATGTATTTTGAAAACAAACGTTCATGAACATCGAGGAGGGTAGACCTCATCCCGGAACGACCTGTATAAAACTCAAAGCGTCTACCTTCACCAAATCATCAAAATGAATAGACTTAGTGACAGTTCAGACAATGAAGAACCGTTTTTTCTTCCAACTATGATCAGAAACAACCTTTTCCCTGAAGAATTTTAGAAAATTTCGGTCGAAAAAGTTAAAAAACAAAGATTTAGTAAAAAAGAATTTGGAAAAAAAGCGGAAGTCGTAAGATAAAAAAACAATCTAGAAGCCACAACCATAGGAAGCAAATTTTTTTGCGTGGAAAATTCTTCTACAACAGTGCAAACAATTTTAGAAGCAAATACATCCAAATATGAAACATGGTAGCTAGAATTTTTGAAAATCGATCGTGTTTGATGGTACATGAAAATTTAAAAAAGAAAAAAGTTAATTTGTTATGAAATATTGGTAAATAAAAATATCAAAATTACTGATGCATCTAGCAGATGACTAAGTGTTGAGGATGGACAACACTGTACCTCTTAAGAGAATCTCAGAAAGGGACGTCACCCAGCTGTTGCTGAGATGTGGATGAAGATGTGGAACTGGTGGAGAAGGGGCGACATACGCTCATCCTGATATCATCCACGATTTGGCAGTTCGCACACTGGGAAGAACACTGGTGCATCTCCGAAAATGCCTACTCAACAACCTTCGGAACAAGACTTGATGAACCCCTGTTTTTGTCAACTGCACACGCTGGTCATAACGTTCAGAACCTCAACGGTACGTCTGCTCTCTTACGGACTCAGTTTCAACTATCGTTGATCCACTATCACCCCCAGGTAGACCACTTCAAACTTTATCCCATGGTATATCATTTTTGGAGATTTACCAGTGTTCTTCCCAGCGTGCGAGTTGATCAATTTGTTATAGCCCGTATATTGGAAACGACAACATGATTTCATTTATTAAAGGTCGACAAGAGCGACTGACCCTCACGTAACACGTACATCAGATCACATGATTTACTGGACAGAAATTTGGGTTTCGTCTGCTCGGTCTTCCCTCATAGCTTTTTCTGTGCTTTGGGTTCTTCAGTCAATGGGAAGCGGCAGTGGAGCCCCTTCTTCCAGCCCCAAGTCCGCTCCACGATCGTCTTCTCTCTCCAGGCGCGACATTCCTCTCAAAGGTCGTCGGGATTCCCTCAGCCGGATGGAGACGGCTCTGATGACTGCCATCTGTATCTTGACTTTCGCCCATCCTGCCAGTATGGACCGGGGTTTACCCCATTTGTCAGAGAGTGTCCACAAATTTTTTTTCAAACATTCAAAATTCGCGGTGGAGTACGCCTTCGCATGAGGTGATGAGAGGTGTGAAGGATCCTCGTTGGTCCTCAGCTGCTCCATCGTACTTGAGGTGTTCGGCTCGTGCTGCTTCATCTGCAATGGTTGGCCAGTCACGGGTGGAATAGGAAGGGGCGTCGGCGTTGATTACGCGGTTATCAAAGAAAGCCGCCCTCTCCCGATCCCACACACCGTGAACTTTTATGTCGGCAATAAGGCCTGGAGTCCCATCGCCACCCTCGAGCATGATAGGCTCTACCATCACTCCTCTCCATGCCAGCTTTGCCACCTCATCTCGTACCTCTCTTCACGAGGCCTCCCTTCTTGCAATTGAGAGCGTGGTTGAGCGTCATGAGTGCTTCACATCCGTCACATTTCGTAGGAAGGTTCGGTGGTTGCCTTCCTTATCGCATGGAGATGGCATCTCGAAACTGGGTCGCGGACAAATCCAGGTTGTCTGCCGCGAGAGGTATGACTGACAGCCACTGTGAAGCGTTCCCTTCCACAATGCGCTTTATGGCCCTTTTTGCTTTTTGCTTGGAGGGCTTCAATTGCTGATACGCTTCTCTCCTGATCCTTTGCGTCTTAGCAAGCTTTTCTATCTTCAGTTCAGCGGCAACATTCTGGATATGTGTCTCGCTTGTAAATTCGGCCCCAGTAGATATGCTTCTTGTCAGTACCGAGGTTGCCCTCCTAGAAGTGTTGCAAGTAGAATCTACTGATTTTGTTGGATCCTCTACTGCCAGTCCTCCGAGCTTTGTGGGGAGTGTACAAATTTCAGCTTCGTTGTCCGTTGGAGTCCATCCTAGTATCTCTGGGATCAATTTGTATCTGATGGCGTCTTGAAGAGGTTCGTATTCTGCTTTGCAGCCGTCCACCATCCTATGAAGATATGCCCATTCTCTCTGCACGACCCGTATATTGGTGTTGTGATCAGCTACCTCTTCGTCCATTCACTTCCTAAGCACAGCGGTAGAGAGCTCGACTCAGGTATGTGTAGTATACTGCCATGCTAAGCCAGAAAGTCGTATTTTGACTTCACCCAACTTTCGGGAAAACGACCTAATAGGTTTCGTGGCGAAATAACTCTTTCACGGGATTATTTTTCCTCCTTTTACCACAAGTAAAGGTTTTTCTTAAAGGAAATTAGTAGCCGAATAGACATCTGGAGTCAAAATTAAACATTTTGAATGTAAATTGTCAAAAAACGGTATAACATTTTTCTATTCCTATCTTACTTAGATTCAAGCCAGATATGCTATGCCTTGAAGTCGTATCTCGATTTTGCTAGCACTAAAAGTGGTATCTATGATTGATACGAGTTTACGCTCTCGTATACCCGATGTTACGACTATTCTGTTCTGAAGACGCAACCATGAGACTTTGGTATGCAAAGCACATATAAAATCCTGAAACTTTATAATTATCTTTAAATCAAAAAACCATTTCACCTTACTGCTTTGCTAAGCCAGAAAGTCGTAACGTGAAAATTTGACCAAATTGAATTATTGGTACCCGGGGGTTTTGGGGGTCGAGTTCCTATCGATTTTCGGAGTTTTAGAGTCGTATCTCTAATAGAAATGCCTCGAACAAGCCTCCCGATTTTCGCGTTAAGATGTGTTAACTTGATTCTGCTAAGGAACTAGTCGTATCAGAGCGATTCAGAAGAAGAAAACTCGTATCTTGACGGGAATCGGCCTTAGTATTTCGACGATACGACTTCCTACATTCTGAATCGGCATGATACGAAGTTTTGCCTCTGAAAACTCAGCATTTGGTGGTGACCTTCCCTACCGTTTTTTAAGTCACCACTAAATTCCGAGTTTTCAGAGGCAAAAAGTCGTATCATGCCGATTGAGAATGCAGGAAGTCATATCGTCGAAATACTAAGGCCGATTCCCGTCAAGATACGAGTTTTCTTCTTCTGAATCGCTCTGATACGACTATACTCTTGCCTTTTTTTAAAGAGCTCTGGGATTTTTGAAGGCCCCGAAGGTTCGGCATCGCTGCAAGAATCCGAGCCCCAGCGGAAGGTCGAGGTATACCTGTGCGACCCCTCCGCCAGTGAACCCCCCCAGCCCCCCGAAAGTTTACCCTCTTCTGCAAATGCACACTTGATTCACAAATTATTTCGATCATCCCGTCACCAAAATCGTGATCAGCGAGAAAAGTTGAACATATCGAGTATAAACTCGAGGCAGGTACGATTAAAACTCAGCAGCCCTCTCCCGGTCAATCCACCCAAACGAATTACGCCCTCTTCGCCGAATTACAGGAAATTTGGACTGATTTTCATCAGAATAATTAGTACGTTACGAATTTAAATTACAAAAAAATGTTCACCGAACGATAAATAATTAAATTGTATGTTGATAGAAGAGGAAGAAGGAAGAGGGATGATGGGTTTTGACCGCAAAGGGTTGTGACCGTTTTCACCGCAAGGTTTCACCGCAAGGGTTTTCACCGCAAGGTGAGCACCTTGCAACGTTGCCACCTCTTGGCAGGGAAGGGGTTTTGGAACCCGCGGTCCAGAGCTCTTTAAATAAAGGCAAGAGTATAGTTCCTTAGCAGAATCAAGTTAACACATCTTAACGCGAAAATCGGGAGGCTTGTTCGAGGTATTTCTAGTAGAGATACGACTCTAAAACTCCGAAAATCGATAGGAACTCGACCCCCAAAACCCCCGGGTACCAATAACTCAATTTGGTCAAATTTTCACCTTACGACTTTCTGGCTTAGCACGGCAGTATAGTGGGAAGTCCAGATCGATCCCCAGTCGAGGGAAGTTAATTTTCAATTGATGAACTTTGTTGAGTCGGTAGATATTTTTTGCTATATTGGGTTATCCCTAGTCACTGGGTTATAAATAAGGCTCATGTCACTATGGCAAGCACTAGCGAAGATTTATTGCAATATTCCGTAAATCGAATTCTCGTAAATGGAAACAGAAGAAAAAAACGCAGTTCACATGAAAATTCAAAGAATCTTTTAGTGGGCCCGTTTCTTCTTCCCTGAATACTCCTCTTGGTGCGTTGCTTGGCGTATTTTTCATCAAGGGTTTCCCGTAGCAGCAACCAGCAGAAATCGGCCATCATATTAGAGTTCCATCTTCTTAGTGCCTTCTCTCTGCTTGATGTCCTGGTGGAACCGCTCACCCTGCTCTTCACTGTACGCCCCTAGGTTTTCGGGAAAGTAGTTGACATGGGAGTGCATGGAATGCACTTTCAGGCTCATATTACAGCCTTGTTCTTTGAAGGCAGTGAGCATCCTGGCAACAATATCCTAGTAGTTGTCATCCCGCCTGTTCCCCAAGAATTTGAGAACTACATCCTTGAAGGAGTCCCCCGGCTTCTTTTTCCTTCTCAGACATTCTGCAGAAATGACGCATCTGCGATCAGTTTCCGGTAAGAAATCAAATTTTGCAAGAAAACGTGACGTGATAGAGCATTTTGGCTATTTTTCCTGGATTCAGCGTTCCAAAATCTAGGGGAATCCGTTGCTAAACTGGAGGCAGTTTTTTGGTCGTGTACCTGTGTTATAGGACTACAAAAACCAACGTTCCTGTTTCCTTACAAACAGGACCCAACCCTGAGTCGTTTCGACCAATAAAAGACTTAATTTTGCTTCCGAGTCTACCAAGGTAGCGGAAGCTTTGTTTTCACTTTTCAAGGACGAAAAAAAGTTCTCCAAAATCAAAATTTTCACTCGCGTTTTGCGTTTTAGACCTTTCTGAACAATGTTGGTTCAGTGTCTGTGTGTCTGTCATGAATTCCTTGTAACGCGCATAACTATACGAAGTTATTGTCCGATTTCAATGAAATTTTCAGGGATTGTGCGGGTTGGTGTGTAGACGGTCCCCTATGAAAATCATCATCCCCGAACTGATAGAAGCGACTGCGCATGCGTAAACGTGAATTCATTGTAACGGCCATAACTTCCAGATTTTCCATCCGATTTCAATGAAATTTTTAGGAATGTTACAGATTAGTATTTACATGGTCCCCTATGAAAATCATCACCTTCGGATAGATAGTAGCCACTGCGCATGCGCAAACGTGAATTTCCTTGAAACGGCCATAACTTCCACTTTTTCTACCTGATTTCGATGAAATTTTCAGGGATTATGCGGATTAGGTTGTAGATGGTCCCCTATGAAAATCACCACCTTCGGACTGATAGTAGCCACTGCGCATGCGCGAACGTGAATTCCTTGTAACGGCCATAACTTCTACATTTTTTCGTCCGATTTCAATTACATTTTCAGGGATCAGCAGGGGTTGGTTGAGGGTGAGGAAGAAGAGATTTCCGGCATTCCTCGATTTGTGAAATTTATTAAATTTCCATTTTCCAAGATCTTTCGGTCATTCGACCATCTTCAGGGCTTTTACAGAGCAATAGTATCTTCAAAGTTTCACATCTCCAGTTATAGGTTTCCTTTTAATTTAGTCAGAGTACAGATTCTTCAAATTTTCACATCTCCAGCCATAGGTTTTCTTTTAATTTAATCAAAAAACAGACTCTTCGGATCCCATTCTGTTGTAAATATATATTCCAAAAATTGTAAATGCGAGGTTGAATTTATGGGGGGGGGGGGCCAATTTACCGTCAAATTGTAAGGAGAACGAGAAAATATTCTGGAAGAATATCTTCTTCCAGAATATTTTCTCGTTCTCCTTACAATTTGACGGTAAATTGGCCCCCCCCCCCCATAAATTCAACCTCGCATTTACAATTTTTGGAATATATATTTACAACAGAATGGGATCCGAAGAGTCTGTTTTTTGATTAAATTAAAAGAAAACCTATGGCTGGAGATGTGAAAATTTGAAGAATCTGTACTCTGACTAAATTAAAAGGAAACCTATAACTGGAGATGTGAAACTTTGAAGATACTATTGCTCTGTAAAAGCCCTGAAGATGGTCGAATGACCGAAAGATCTTGGAAAATGGAAATTTAATAAATTTCACAAATCGAGGAATGCCGGAAATCTCTTCTTCCTCACCCTCAACCAACCCCTGCTGAAACTGCAACGGCAAGCACCCAACAATATGGTATTTTCAGGGATGTTACAGATTAACTTGTTTTGATGTTTTGAGATTAACTACTATGCAGCGGATCATCTATACAATCGTGTTATGGATACGAGGAAGCTATGTGCCACACCCACTTGGCAGACGTTTTAATGATGCAACATTGGGACCTCCAGGATAGATTCAACACGAACACACAAACGAACAAATTATAACTGGTTATAATTATAATAAATCAAGGATGACGTCAGGTCGAGCCTTCATAGCTCAATCACAGGACCCCCCCTCACTATCGACCAGTTCCTCATCCACATCCTCTCCTCTTCGTCTAAGCAGCAGCAGAGTTAGTTCCCTTTCTAAGACTCCCTTAAAGAGGTACAGTGTTGTCCACCCACCACAAAATCTATAGTTATACAAATTCAGGAAACATGGAGAATTTCTTATAATTGATAGAACTGCTCAGTGTTGGTAAGTGGTAACACAATCAAGCATAAATCAAGGATTAGCAAGTTTAGCAATGAAGTCAGATATTGTTTCGATTAGGAACGAGAAAAAATGCGGTATAATGAATAGAGTGCAACACTAGTCGCACAGATAATAACTAGCAGGTCCTACTAGGAACAATAATAAGTGCAAATACCAGAAAACATACCTATGATGGTGTTTTGATTCTCTCATTCCGTTGCTCTCAACTTTGGAAAGGTCCAAGTGACTTCGGGGCATCTAAAAATTGAAAGAGTGGGCAATCAGAATCTGTAAAAGTGTGATGAGTGTAGGATAGTTTATGCAATGTAGAATTCAACAACTACAGCGTTGTCTTCCATGTAAAATGTCTTCTCTAAGCATCTCTATGGAAGTAGGTTCTGTTCCATCCTTGAAAATTTGTGTTGGTTTCTAGCCAATTATGGTTACTTCTATTTATTCGTATAATATCAAGTCATGGGAATTATTATCTAATTTAAATGGAAATACTGTGATTACAGCCAACTAACATTTATACAACTGTTCCTAGCATTGATTATTCATTATTATTCTATTACATATCATTAGCGTTCAATTACTATGCAGAATACTTATGGGACAAGAATAAAAGTTATAAAAGTATGCACTGCCATAAAAGTCAAAACTCAAACTTTAAATTTTTTGCGAAATTTGATTTTTTTTCAAAGTTTTTATTTGAACGCCTGCCCATTTTGATGGGGGCTCTTCGGAAAAAACATGCTCAAATTGTCAGCTTTCCAACGGTCTATCAATTTTTCTTTTTAAAATTCAAATTGGAAGAGTAATCAAGTTTGAATGCTAGAAAACGTCTCTTTTACAAAAAATCCAGTGTTTTACGAGGTGTTTGGTCACCCTCGATCTCAACATGACTTGAAGAGTGTGGTATCATTTCCTGTGTAATTTTTCAAGCTGAATCCAATGGTGATACTTGGTGGGATAATGGAGATTAGAAGAGCACGTAGTTAACAGATACCAGAAATAGAAGTGCAGTACAGAGAGCTGCTATCCTGTACTGGAGGCAAAAGAAGGGCTAATGGATGAAAGATATTTGAATAAACTAGAAATTAACTCACGCCTAGGAAGCCTCTTACTAGTATCCTATATTTCAGCCAGGACCTACAAGGACATCAACACAAAAATTGAATACATAGAGGCACCTCTCTTTTAACAGCACCCGCGTAGTCAGATGCTGATGAAGACCTTCGACTTGTGGGGACAGGAAGAGGCGGCTGAGACCTTGGAGGTGGCTGAGGTGGAATGCTGGGCGTCGTCAGCTGAGGTTCCGACTTCCAGGCTGAATGGTGTCTTTCGTAGAAGGACAACAGAGCCTAGAAATTAGAAAGAAAACTGTTATTTCGAACACCATCGAAAGGTTGGAGGTTCAGCTTCACATGAAACTCAACCTAGGTGTATATTTTAATTAATTTATTCAAACTCTTATTATATTGACTGTGATACTCGTGTGATGTTTTGTGATTATTTTGCTATTTTATATTCCAGTCTGTGGAATCTTTACCAACTGTGATATACAATGTGATTTAAGCTTCTTGTTAAGGAGGTCTCAGTCAGTGAATAGACGGTTTTCCTCGCTTTTCTCTGGCAATTATTGGTCGATTTTGATGATTCCACCGGCAATCTTTTAGTTTTTCAATTCCCTAGGTATATTGCACTAATAAATTTCGAAAGTCCTTGAAAATTTCGAATTTAGGTACAACTTTTCACTAATTTTTTACCTATGGAATTGAACAAATGCTTGGGTGTTATAGAGGTTATAAAAATAAGTAGAATTCCACAAGAAACATACAAATTTAATGACTATTCCCTGAGAAAAATGGGGGGAAAAGTTGTTGAAAACTGACCAGCTTTGAGAAGGCTGGATGGGGGAGGTACAGGGGATGGTGGGTGGCAATGTTGCTCCTTCAGAGGGTGGTGGTGGTGGGAGGGGGGCAACGTAGCGGCGGTTCGTAAGAGATTAGACTAACATACAACGAGAAAGAAACGGCAACAGACTGAGATCCTCTTAAAGATTGTTACTTGACTAATAATTTTTTTAAGCGAGAGAAAAACTTTTATTGAACATTTTAGAAGTAAAAAAGTTGAACAACTACTCCAGTGTAGTTGTCGAAACGTAAGGGATTTGCCAAAAGTTCAAATTGTTTTATGCCAAAATAAAAACAATAATAATTTAATTTTTGTATCAATGTATTTGTTGTCTGACAAGTGGTGGGTTCAGGTCGGGTCTCTAGTGTATAATCACATTAGAGTTGTCTCCTAGGGATGGAAGGCGGCCGCGGGAGCCGCCATGGTGGGTGGGTCCAGTCCCGACCGGACTGTTCGTCTGGGCCCACACATTTTTGGTTTTTTTTCCTTCCACATTTTCTACAGGCTGCATAAGAAAGGATAAAACACGAGTTCCTATTGTCAATCATGATTAATATATGTATACAACTACAGTTAAGAGTTTTAATGAGGTACCTATATATTACTATTTTGTGAATTGGCGCATTAATGTCCTTGTAACCAAAGTATGAAGATTTATATATCTATCAAACCAGGCAGGAAGGAATTGTCCACTGTTTTCATAAACAAAAACTAACAAAGTCCAAAATTTACAGAAATATCCAGAAATCAGGGTTTTATAGTTTTAATCGTCCTAATGTTGCCTTCATTCGGTGCAGCATAAAAAATGAACGTAAAAACCCTTTCGCAACCTGGAATCTAAAAATTCGTTAATCTGGTGCCAAAAGGAATTTATTTCTCCTTGTTTAATCCAGTAACCAAATCTAGTATTTCTCTCAATTTGCTACCATACTTCAGTATTTTGTATCGATTCGAGTCAGTTTTTACTCTGTATGGGAATTAGAACCATCAGCCTACTACCATGTTTGAGAAAATTGTAGGCCAAATGAAGTCAGACCTCACTGGAGTATCAAAATCTAACTGGGACCGATGATTTGAAGTGATGTCACCGTTCCAATCAGCATCAGCGTTATTGGTTTACAACTCAAATGACCCATTCCTGATTCCGAATGTATTCACAGCCTTCATTATCTTCAGTACTTTACCAAACTCCGAAGTATGGAAAAGCCGTTTCGTTTCCACCGTACCTTTTTTTGCATAGCTTTGAGAGTCGCGTGGTCCGGCATGCGGGAGGCGCGTTTGTCGTGGTCTGTCGGCATCTGTCGGGACTGTGAGGACTGACGTTCGATTTCGCAGACCCTTTCAGCCACGGAGAGCTTCGGCTGGGATCTGGACGACGAGGACGGAGAGTACGACTCTATCAGTTGCCTGGAAGAAAAGAGTGCCTGAGTCAAGTTTCAACGTTATAAGGATAATCAGGACTGTGGTTTGAGTTCACATAATTATGTATTTCATTCATCATCATATCGCACCCAGCCTAGAATAGGGCACAACTCAAAAAACGTGATTTTTTGGGAAATTGCGTTGAAGTATTTTTAAATATTGGCTTGCGGTTCCACTCAATAGAAACGTACCGCCAACATTTAATGTTGCATAAATGTGTACTGTAACACCTGAGCTAACGTTTCAAGGCGGGAAAAAGATAATTTTGTGTTTAGGGGCCAAGAGGGGGGTAAATTTTGGTCAAATTTCGATGATATTTCGAGTTGTTACCTTTTTAACCGAACGTTCTCCACGATATTTTGAAATGTTACCTTACCCAATTATACCAAATTATAACTTTCTGAGCCACTAGTAAAGATAATTACTTACTTGTGTTTCTCAACGGAAAACTATTACCCGTTCGTCAACAATATAATGAACATAACCCAAAATGGTTTGGAATCTTCTATGGCCTCTGGTGGACTGTACTTAGTGCAGGAATAGTTGGCTGTCTAGAAGTTTGAAACTAATGAAGAATTTTAATATAATTTCGTCTTCAACAGATTGATTCTTAAAGAGCCATAGCAACTTTAAATGTAAAAAAAAATCATATATTTTTGTTACTCATCATGCAAGTTTGACACTTTAACAATCAATCACGACTTTTCTTATAAAATCCTCCTAATTTTTGGGGCTACCTATAATTTATGAGTCATTAAATGTCTTTTAAAGGTATTTTATTTTAAAGCTTTTTATTTTTTAAAGGTATTTTTGTATTGTGTATTAAAAACAATCATAAAACGAGTTCGCACAATACAAAAATACCGTGGCATAACACTAGGACGTCAATGGACTTAATCGACAACTGACGTATCGTTTTAGGTACAACTGTACGATATCTCTGTCAGATGTTGATAAAATTAAAATGAAACCGTCACAAACAAAAAAACAAAAAAAAATTATGGGAATTTCGCGCCTTTTTTATTCCACAACACAATAGTGAAAGATGAAGGATGAATAACAGAAGATCATGAATACCAAGTGAGTCATGAATCATAAATTCCTAGGGAATCATTGATACCTGGCGAATCATAAATACCAGGTAAATCGTGGATATCATGCGAATCATGAACTCCAAGTTACATGAATACCAAATGGACCACGAATACAAAATGCTCATGAATACCAAGTGAATCAAAAATACCAGATGTTCATGAAAATCATGAGTTTCACAAATTCCAAGCGAACCATGAATACTAGGTGAATCACGGATACCAGGTGATAATAAATAGCAAGTGAATCCCAAATACCAGGCGATCATGAGAATCATAAATTCCAAGGGAATCACGAATACCAGGTGAATTACAGATGCCAAGTGTATAATGAATATCAAGTGTTATGTCTGCGTGTCGTCGAGTGAAGAAAGATGACCTTCTCGATGCGGCGTTTGTGTTTTCTTTAACCCCTACTCAACGAAGAGAATAAAGTCCCTATCCTAGCGACTGCACTCTTGCACCGGTGGCTAACAGCCCGACCGAGAGTGTGCAGAGAGAAAGTGCAGGGAGATCAGGCTAGCCTGGCAACCCTGGCGTTTCAGAGAAACCTACTGACGGGAGGCGGGAGATTTACCTATTGAGCCTAGTACTTCGAGGAGATCCCTTATCAGAGGAGAAGGTAGAGAGCGAAGTGAATAAGATGGTTGACTGAACTAGATTGCATACTGGAGCATCCCTGAGTGAGCTTATATACTCGGAGAGATTATTTGAGGGAGAGAGAGGTGGAAGGGTGACGTCATGTTAACGTGTTCTCCCCGTACCTACTATTTTGGACATTTTTATCAGGACAACAGCAGACGACAACAGATAAAGTACCAGGTAAAGTACCAAGTAGATGATGATGACTACTGGAAGCATCAAGAGTGCCAGGCGAATCAAAGTCAAATACCATGTTGACAATGGTGAATGAGTACCTTGGTGACGTCGGCTCGTACGTGGTGACCGGGAAAAGCCTCCTCATCTGGTTGTTGATGTTGTTCTGCGACTGCTGGTGGTTGGCGGCGCAGGGGTCGAGGTACAACACGCTCTCTGAGTGGTGCCGCTGCGGCATCGGAACTCGGGCTGAGTGGGCGATGTGCTGAGTGTGACCCACCGTCGAGACGTCCGACAGCGACCCGTGCCATTTCAACGTCTCCGACGACGAGCCGGAACTTGCCGATGATTCTCGTCCACCACCACCTCCTCCCACGACGCTTGTTTCGATATTGTCCCTTCGTAGTCTGTCGATTATAAATACAACAATAATTAATTGTAATCTCTCTGTATCTTGCTTCATAGCATTATAATGTATTTTTGCAGTGTTACCATAACAACAAGAATACAGATAAATCAAAAATATGCAATTCGGGGTGAAAGAATTCCAGTCGACATTGAGGTCGTTAACGTTACCTACATGTCACCTTTCGGTCCTGAAGCAGGACACTATTGATGTTCTTCCCAGTACGTTTTCAATCAACTATGGATTGTGAATGAGTGGGAAGATGATGGAGAACAACTCCGTAAAACAGTCTAAAACTGATAAAAAGGAACTATTGTCTACACTGATTAAAAAGTTGTGCATTGTATAATGTTTAATACAAATTCCGTCTGAGCTTCATTTTGAAATGTTTCTTCCTATAGGAGATTTTAATTCAATCTTTTAAAGTTTTATTTCAACCTTTTACAAATTCAAATCAACCTTCCACAAATTTAATTAAACATTTATAGCTAATGTAACGGTTGCCCTGACTGACAACGTGATGTACATGCTCCTCATTTTACCTGCCTCAGCTAAAAGTATTGTTTTTACTTTCCTTAGCACCCAACGGTAATAGGAAAGAAATGTTTTCTCGTAAGAAGGGTTGGGATAAGTTAAATTTCTAAAAAGCTGAATTTATAAAAGGTTGAATTGAAGAATTTACAGATTTAATTCAATCTTTCATAATATAGCATTTAGTGCTATATTACTTGAAAAAAGGAGAATCGAATATGGAAAATCATAATACAACTAAATTAACAACCAGACTCCAATCATTTAATTCCAACAAAACTCGTTGTAAATCGAACTTATTAATAAATACTATTAAGTCCATATATAGCATTTCCAAGCCAAATGAAACCTTTTCCAAAACAAATGAGACTTTTTCCAAATCAAATGAAACCTATTGAGAAAATGAGTGAAATGAGGTACCTAGATAGGTACTCTGCAAATTTCAGATCGATGCAATTGTACCTATCGTACAAAGAAGTTGCCAAAGAGAAAATTCAATGAATTTTGGACATAGGATTATCGAAGTAGATCTCACCTTAGTAGAATAGGAAACAAGTAAGTTTGAGAAATTTCTGACTGTTGTATGTGAGTGGGTACCTACCTATTCGCCACACCCACACGGAGAAACCGATAATTAAGGGGTCACCAATACTTACAGTGACTGATTGAACCTCTAAGACTGAATTTCTGAAATTTTGTAATATATTATTCATCTACGATTGTTTACTTTACAGAAATAAACTATGTTTGGAAAAAGTTTCATTTGGTTTGGAAAAGGTTTCATTTGGTTTGGAAGAGGTTTCATTTGACTTGGAAAGGGTTTCATTTGACTTGGAAAAGGTTCCATTTGACTTGGAAAAGGTTTCATTTGGTTTGGAAAAGGTTTCATTTGGTTTGGAAGAGGTTTCATTTGGCTTGGAAAGGGTTTCATTTGACTTGGAAAAGGTTTCATTTGGTTTGGAAAAGGTTTCATTTGACTTGGAAAAGGTTTCATTTGACTTGGAAAAGGTTCCATTTGACTTGGAAAAGGTTTCATTTGGTTTGGAAAAGGTTTCATTTGGTTTAAAAGAGGTTTCATTTGACTTGGAAAGGGTTTCATTTGACTTGGAAAAGGTTCCATTTGACTTGGAAAAGGTTTCATTTGGTTTGAAAAAGGTTTCATTTGACTTGGAAAAGGTTCCATTTGACTTGGAAAAGGTTTCATTTGGTTTGGAAGAGGTTTCATTTGACTTGGAAAGGGTTTCATTTGACTTGGAAAAGGTTCCATTTGACTTGGAAAAGGTTCCATTTGACTTGGAAAAGGTTTCATTTGGTTTGGAAAAGGTTTCATTTGGTTTGGAAGAGGTTTCATTTGACTTGGAAAGGGTTTCATTTGACTTGGAAAAGGTTCCATTTGACTTGGAAAAGGTTTCATTTGGCTTGGAAATGCTATAGAAAGTATTATTATTTATTTATTTAAAAAATGAGGACCTGTCGAGGAAGGGGGTGGTGGTGGTAGAATCAGCACTGGACACGTAACTATGGTAACCCTCGCTCTGAGCGTAGGACGGCTGCTGACTGTGGGAGGGAGGCCGGACGTCCTCGTAGGCTCGAGTATACTGCTCCAGCTCAGCCCGCGTCAGAGACGTCTGCGACCCATCATAGCCCCCGTCGATGCTCAACTGAAACGAGGTAGAATTCCGTTGTAAATTAACGCAAAAATGGGTAATTAAAAACTTTAAATATGATTACCGATTAAATGTAGAAATTTGAATGTCAACAGCTGATGCCCTGAGAGAATTCAAAAACTATAATTCATTTGAAAAAGTCTGCCAAGTGGGTGTGGCACATAGCTTCCTCGTATCCATAACCCGATTATATAGATGATCCGATGCATAGTAGTTAATCTCAAAACACCAATCTCTAAATACCTTCCACTACCCTCATAGGGGACCATCTACACGCTAATCTGGACAATCCTAGAAAATTTCATCAAATTCGGATGAAAAATCAAGTGAGTAGATGTATGTGATTGAATCAAAAAAATACTTAGCCTCGGCTGGGATTCGAACCCGCAACCCCTGGGGACAGTTCTATGCGCTACCTCTTAGCTATTGAAGCCTAGTAATGTGATGAATAGGATTTGAGATTCTCACAGGGGACCATCCCTCTATGAATGAATCCCTCTATGAAAAACCATTCTCTAAGATTTTCATAGGTGACCATCTAAACACTACTCTGTAACATCCCTGATATTTTCATAGAAATCGGACAATAACTTCGTATAGTAAGCCGTATAGCCCGTCACAAGTAATTCATTACAACGTTACAACTTCGTATAGCCCGTTACAAGTAATTCATGACAGACAGACAGACACGGAACCAAAATTGTTCAGAAAGGTCTAAAACGCAAAACAGAGTGAAAATTTTGATTTTGGAGAAATTTTTTTTTCATCCTTGAAAAGTGAAAACAAAGCTTCCGCTACCTTGGTAGACTCGGAAGCAAAATATATTAAATATGGTTACAGAGTATAGATTGATCAAAATAGTTACAGGTGTGAAGTTGGGTGGCCAGCATATTTTATTTAAACAAGCAGCAACACGATAGCGAAGTTCATCGCGATTAACTTGATGATCTTCCACAAATGTCTCCTCCTGATCAAATAATCAGATAAAATCAAAGTGCATTCTTGTGGGAGCCCCAAACTACCCTCTACATTTGAGCAAAATCGAGGGAAATTTTTGTTCGAGTAAAATCATGTTTTAGTGTGGGTCCGATGCTGACTAAATTCGTAAGGGACCGTCCAGAGGCGAAAAATTACTGCTCATAGACAGGAACAAAAGTTGTTCAAGAAGTACCATAACGCAAAATGAGACTGGAAATGTTTTTGGTCTACCAAATTTTTTGACAGTTGCAGGAGTACACGCCTGAGGTAGCAAAATGAGTATTTTGCTGGTACATCCTGAATTACTACTGATCTTTCGTTGTATTGATTGATATTTTGGTCAATAAACGGATGAAACAAAAATTGCAGTACGGTAGCCCGATCGAACTTCTCCTGAGAACCCCAACTACATATAAATTCTCATACCTTCCTTTTTTCTTTATTATTCTTCCAAAGTCGTTTTGGTACCCACCTAATCCGTTCAAAATGCAAATCAAGTTCATCTCAATTCGAGGACAATCAGTGGTTTCTAACAGTGACTTAAAATTTGCAAAATATTTTAAATGTTCATAACCTGACGTCCTTGCAACTCAAGCCTTGGGCGAATCTGAATATTCGAGTTTTAAAAGCCCTATAATTATACTCTTCTTCGTTAGAGTTTTTTTTTCCTCTCGTTATTTCATCCTTCATTCTAAAATGCGATCGTTGTGAACTTTTCCCAGCTAATCACAAATCGATCGCAATCAATTCGCCTATAAATTGGGGAGGCTTCATCGTTCTAATTCATAACGTTTCTCTCCATCCATATTCATGCAATGTTTGGCTATTAGCACAACGAACTAATCGTTTTATTCTGTAGGGGACGGATGAGCCGATTTCTGGTATTTTCGACCGCTCTGATCTGAAGACTGGTTTGGGTAATAATCCCGCTATAATTCGCTGGTAATGAATTTAGTTGTGGTAAGAAGAGCCTTCCGCATTCCACAGGCTCGTACTTGCCTCAGCTCAATTTGTAAATTGCTTTTGGTTGCTAGAGACCGCTATTTTGCTACGGACGGACAGACTCTGAACCAAGAGTATTCAGACAGCTAAGAAACGCAAAATGTGAGTGGAAAATGTAAGTTAGAATGAAACTAATTGGCTTTAACGACAAATCTGTGCTTGGAAAATATTTCACCGCTATAAACAATGGTATTGCACATAAATTTATACATAAATGTAATACACCAGTAATTTTAGCTCTGGGCAGACCTATCCATCTGGCAGCTTGGTTTCAGGGTCCAAAATCCGACCCCGGAGATAAGGATTGAGGAAATTAACTTGCCCCCGAGTTATTGGAGGGAGGATTGTACCATCAGCAGATGCTTCTCCTCCACAAGGGGTTTGAGTTCAGCTCTAAGTCCCACAGGGGCTTGCTGAAGCCGCGGCAAGTCTTCGAGTAACCGCAGCTTTGAGTGCTGACTATATAAATGTTCTCCCCGTTAAGGTCGGTCTACACGGGGACACTTATTGCCCTAGAGCGAGAGCAGAGAGCACTCGAGAGCAGTGTGGACACCTCCTAGAGCAGTTGCGCATGCTCTCGTAGAGTGGTCTAGTGCTCTCGCATTCCCTCTCCACTCTCGACGTGGAGACACCTGCGCAACCACTCTCGACAACTAGTCTCAGTGAGTTTCAACACGTGCAACTAGTGCCTAGAGCAGGATGGCGAATTCCGGCTGTCAATGGACACAAGAAGAAACTGAGAGCTTCATAAGCCGCCTAGAAGCTATGCCAGAGCTGTGGGATGCGTCATGCGAAAATTACAAAGACAGGAACAAAAGAACCGTTTCCCTCACAGCCCTGGCAAATGAATTTGCCACCGACATCAAGGAGGTTACGAGAAAACTCCATAACATGAGGGCCCAACTAAATTCAGATTTGAGAAAAATTAAGAAGAGGAAGATTCAACAACATGTAATTTGATAAGTAAATCTAAGGTACTTGATTCATTCACAACATTGAATTCAAATTACTATAATTATATCAATTCACAGAAACAATTTAAAAGATAGGTAAGTTATCAAAAAAATTACTATAATTATATATCAATTCAGAACCAATTTAAAAGATAGGTATGTTATAAAAAACGCTGCAAATTATATCGCTGTATTTCTACAAAGCAGAAGTAGAGTCGTGTACACACCGAATTGCTTTCGTTGTAGAACCCATTCTTTCACCCAAATACGACGTTTATTTCTTCTTTCCTCTTAATAACCAGTGCAATTGCGAGTGCCACGCGAGCGATATTTTGTTTAGACCATTGTGACGGTCGGAATGAGACTGGAGGAATCTCGCGCAAGTGCAACAAAGCGAGACTGTGTAGGCAGGCCTGAGACTGCTCTCGCGAGATCAACAGCGAGAGCAGTCTCAGACACTCGTCTCTAGGCTCTCAGGGCTCATAGTGTAGACTCAGCTGACACTGCTCTACGCAATTAGTGTCGCTCTAGCTCTCACCGTGTAGACCGGCCTTTAGGACTCGGGAGGTTATTCACTCTACGATGAACGACCCCGCTCGTACAAGATACACGTCTGACCTGCCATTCCATATCCTCCGCCAGGTGATAGTTGCCCCAACCAATTTTATTTTGAGTTCGCTGATGTTGGAAAGCGCTTCGTCAACTTCAGTTTTTGAATTTTGGCAGCAATGACGTCTGCAAGTGATCTCTGTATAAAGCCAGAGGTAACACCAAGGCACCTCTCTGTGCTACCCAAAGTCATCTCGGTAATTTCGCTGAAGGGTTCCTGATTCAAACTGTGCTAGCTCTGCAATGCTATCGCGTGATCTTGCCAATTCAGCTCCAAACGTAGTTTTATGGAGACGCTGTGCCCTGGCAATTCGACAGTCGAGTCGTGATGCCCCAGTTTGCTCTTGTTAGCTCGTTACTTCTTCAAAGAGTTGTGAGCTTGCAATCCCCAGTCTATTATTTCTTATAGCTGGTATTTGACTGAGCGGTTCCATGGCTCCAAGATCAGCATAACCCATGGTCCATTAGCTCAGTCAAGTGACAGGCGCAACCATTTTCTAATGTACTTATGGCTTCATAGTTACCATCTGTTGGAGTTGCCAGTGTCGTATTCCCAAACAATAAGGAATAAGGTTTTTGAAAAACCTCGAAAAAGGTTCTTTTTTTATGAGATCAAGAACTGGTGTGCGTCACGAAACTCTTCTTGTGTTTTTTTTTTCAGTAAAAACATTCCTGTGACTCCCCAGCCTTCTTATCGCTTAACTTAAACCTTGTTACTTTCTTCTTTTCCCGAGATTGAATGAAAAGTCAATTTAGGAGAACTCATTGTGAGACACTCATCACTCAAATGGCTGCAACCGACCAGCTGAAGGCTATTCCAGCATCGGAGTTCCAGCACTGTACTGCAGAAAGGAAAAACCGTCTCCAGCTCAGTGTTTCTTCAGTAATAGTTATTTTGAGGATGAGAAAATTTTTACAATTCCATTTGAATACAAAATGTTTTGAAAATAAGTCTCATTACTTAGACCTTGTTTATTGGACATTTTGATAAATTCGATATTTTGAAACATTGGACATTTTAATACTTCGGGCATTTTTATAAATTGAATATTTGGATAAAATGAATGTTTTGAAACAGGATTATGATACCTTTGGATACTTTGATGCGTTGATATTTTGATAAGTTATGCCTTTTGATACTCAGGATATTTTGATATGCAGGATATTTTGATATGCAGGATATTTTGACATGTTGGACACCTTAATACATTGAACTATTTCTTTAGACATTGGATATTTTAATAGATTGGACCTTATGGTAGCTTGGACATTTTGATACGTGCCGCCCAAATATTTTTTTCCTTTTTTAAATAATAATTTCCCCTCAAAGATCTATCTGACGGAGGGGGCACGCCATAAAACAAAATAGATAAATAAATCAAATATAATGGGGAGGACGCCCAGGACTCACCCGACGCCGGCCCTAGGGATGAGGGATGATGAGAAACGTGGGGGAGGTGGAAGAGAGGGATGAAGGGAAGTGCCTCTATAAAATGACCACCAGTTTGAATATGAACCGAGCAGTACGCGTATGGTGACACCACGGAGTACACCTACTGAGATGCCCAACTCGCGCAACTCCGTGGCACTTTTCCCGCACCACACTCCGCGCCATGATAAGGTCGCAGCCATAACCCTGATGTTGTTGGGTTCCACTCCTTTTAGCTCTGACACTGCTTGCCGTAAATCATCTCTCTCATACTTGCTTATCTTAGCCCCGCTTCTTATCCACTTCCGTACCACCCACTTTCATACCTACTATCATCAATCGTAAAATTATATCGCACCTCTCTGCAACCACAAGCTCATTGACTCCTGTAGTTCCTACGACGGAACCCTAGGGATTAAAACCCGATATTTATTCATTACCTGGGACAGTCGGGTTTCGTTGTACTTGGAAAAGTGATCGAGGTGTGACAGGTCGCGCTCGGGAGGCGATGGTATCGAATAGTCGCTGTCACCTAGGATTTTGCCATCGCGATCAACGTTGGGCAGAAATTTGTCACCTGGCGACATCTTCTCACATCGCTCCATCACAGTTTTCAGCTGAAAAGAGAGAAACAACAAGAATAACATTATTATATTTCTTTTAAAAAAACTTATCAACACACAACAAAAAAAAACTGCTGAGAAAGGTGAGCAGTAAAGCTTCACAAAGAATAACAGGAACACGTACAATCTGATACTTACGTAGATCACAGCACTGATAGCACTGATTCTAAGACGTATCATACCATTGTCACTCATTTTAGTATTAAATACACAATAAATTTTATTGTGAATAAAAAAATCAATCAGAGAGTCCGACCAAGGGCCTTAGGAGGATAGAGGGGAAGGCCTTAAGTTAAAAGACCACAATTAGAACTATCTATCCCCACTTGGTATTACTCTCTGGCTGAACTCTCTAAATCACAAACACTGAGTTCTCTATACTTTTCCCACAGCTTTATCTGCTCTTCCTTCAGGAAAATTTGACCAAAACCTAAATTTTTATATTCCTAAATTGTAAGCGAGGAAGTAAGATACCAGAATGACTGTCTCCATGAAACCTACAAATTGAAAATTTGACTAAAATTTAACTCCTTATATTCCCAAGTTCTGAGCAAGAAAATAAGATGTCAGTATGTGTCTGTTCCCATCAAACTTACAAATTTGGAATTTTCTGAAAATGGTGGTAAAAACTAGTGGTCTGCTCCCCTCAATTTAGAAAGGAGACTAAATTGAAGAGATAAATGATATAAGTAATTAATTCAAAGCTTTCCACAGTATGTGTTAAAAGTCAAATTTTCGTGGTTAAAATCTCGTAAATTTTTGGAGTCAGAACAGGTACGTAAATAAATTCTTGAATTGCAGAAATTTTGACCGAAATCACTTATTAAGATAGTAAGAAATTGGTGTTTAACTAATATCACGTTTGCTCAATGTGGTCGAAACTCATAGGAGCATCTTGAGGCCAACCGGCACAAATTTGAAAATTTATCACAATTTGTTCAAAAGGTTCTGTAACACGAAGTGCGGGTAGAAATTTTGATTTTGGAGTACCAAACTTGTTTATCAGCTGGAATAACAGGACTGGAGGACAGAGGGTTGATAGAATCAACAATTTGACATGATAATTTGTAGTTTTAAAATTTTCAAAAGGTACTTGATGTCCATTACAACCTTACAGTTTTCTAGCGAAGGTCCAACCATTAAGTATTAATTAAACACTTAAATCATGGAGATTTTTAGTGCAGTTGCATCTTCAGAAAAGAATAGATACCTGTAATGACTCATATGCAGGAATATGTTAGTTCTCCAATAGAGGACACAAGGGAAACCTTGAGTGACTCATTGTGCCAGGTAGGCAGAGTGAGGTACGGGGGACAAACACGTCACTTGACGTCACCCTCCTCCACTCTCCCTTTACCTTGTTAAAGTAGTAGTATAAAAGGAGGACTCAGGGCTTCACCTAGATTCATTCATGCATTTGTCTTCGAAAACTCGACTTGATTATTTCTTGCTCTACCTCGCCTTCTCTTAGTAGCCCATAGTTCCTCGGAGGTCTCGGTAGGCGATAAGCTCATCGCGCCGGCCTCTGCTCCCATTTCACCAAGTAGTTGTCTGCCCCCAACTAGGTCGAGGTAACTGTGCTACCTCCCTCCGGTAGGCGAGCAATCGCGCCGAGGTCCGTAGCTGAGCTGAAGTCTTTAAGCACTCCAGCACGCAGTCGGCGGTAACCCGCGCCAGGCAGAAAGTGCTGTCCCATCCTTCACCTTCGTTGAGTAGGGACCAATAGAATTCGACAAGCCGACGTGAAGAAAATCGCCTTCACACGCCGACATAACAATATTTATTTTGGGTCCTCCTGCTCAGTAAGTAAAGTAAAGTTAACAACCATTTCAGGTTGGATTTTCGTCCGACTGCCATTCCTGGCGTCGCTGCCGTCAGCTGTCATCCTGAAGGAAGATCAGAATTTGTTCTGATGATTTCGCTCATGGCTTCCCATTGGCCTCACCGCCCTGGGTTGGACGAGGGGGAACTGCGACCGGCTTACTCGAAAATATGTTCCCGAGGCGAGCCCCGAACTCACGGCCCCGCAACCGGTCCGAGTCTCGTCTCCAGAAACACATGCCGCAACTCGCTCGGCCACACCTGAACCCTCTTCTGCTCAGTATATTCTCATTTGATTCTAAAAATCGAAATCAATACGACATTTGAAGTACAAGTTGTTTTGCTAATATACCAATTAGCATAGTGAATATACCAATACCAATGAGAATCCAGACTCATCATAAGTCTTCCAGGTCACCACTTGTCTGTACAAAGTACTAGGACGGTGGTTTCGACTTGATCCATCCACCGAACTTTTAAAGGAACAACTACCCCTCTAAAAAGATCAGAACCAGGATTTAAATTTCAAAATGAACAGTTCAAGGAAATGAGTGTTGAACTTCGCCTCCAATGTTCGTTAGAACTAATCGCAGTGAACTGTCCAAGAAGATAGATAATCATTTCGAAAGTTCCGTCCTTCGTTCGACGACCAAGGGACATTTTCATGGGTTAAGATCAAATCACTTCTTCATTACAAGCCCGAGGCGATTCCTGAGTCGGGCTCTGCGGGTGGATTTGCCGAACGATCTAGTCTTAATCGTTTCGTACCCTTGACAAGAGAAATGGCGGATTGAAACCAGCACGAACTAGCGGTGACCTCTGTAATTGCGTCATATTTCACCTGGAGCAATTAGGTACACCGAGATTTACATGATATCCTGTAAGTATCTACTCCGTTTCTACGTTTATATAAAAGGTATAAGGTACGATATTTCTGAAAGATTAGATTCAGATCTAATGTTTACCAGGAAACAACTGCAAAGAGACATTTATTGTTTTCATCGACGTTATTTAGAGCGTCGTGGACGGTTGCTTTTGAGGATGGATCATTTCTAGAAATGCTGTTGAAAATTTGACCCTAATCTTGGTCACAAGGGATATATTTAACCGGATTTACAGGCTTCAACACGTCTGTGACTCAGGTTTATGGTTGAAATCCATACAAATCTCCTAACAATGAACTCTTGAACTAGGTATTCCTGGCAATCAAATTCATCTTGGCAACTGGTTGAAGTTTGACGAGTTCTGAGTAGGAAGGTTCCAACTAAACGGCTGATCTCGAGTGGTAGCAAAAGATCTATTTGTGATGAGTTTTTATTCTGAAGACTACTTCGCTTTGAACTGCAGTTCAAAACTCAAATTTTCAGGACAGCAGTTAGTCAATTTGTACACCAGTTTTCAGGAGGTTTTTATAAGTGCCAAATAGATGCACTTAGCACAAACAAGGGGTAAATGGTTTTTAAAAAAACATTATGGCCTCCGGCCATCGCAATAGTTAATTTTACAAAAAAAGCTACATTGCCAAGATATCGACAGATCGGGCCATTATATGGATGTTGCTTTAAAGCTTCAGTCAGATGGCTTCAGCCAAGATGCTCATGTTTCATTCAACTAGAATCCTCCTCGAAATCGATATTGAAAAAAAAATTCTAGAAATTAGGTTAAAAAAATCATTTTCACCCAAATTAACAAAAAATTAAGGTGATATCAAATTTGAACCATTGTGACGTTTAGTGATTTCTTGATCTACGAGTATGTGGGAAGAATGTTGTTGCTTAAAGACTACGTTGCCAAGTTAAGGGTTAAAAAATGTGTTTTCTCATTTTAGTGAGACAAAACAAAGGAATAAAATCGATAATATCGATAACATCAATGTTTGATAGTATCGATATCACTCAACATCGATGTTGGATAACGCACATCGATATTACGGAAAATCGATGTTGATGTCCCACCTCAAGAGGTCGAAATTAACCTCATCCCACCGACATTTGAGTCGAATTATCAGAAAACATGACATCAAATGAACTAGAATTCCTGGAAATATGACATCAACAGTTCGAAATTAACCTCATCGTACCGATAATTGAGTCAAATCAACGAAAAACAAGAGAGACCAACAAGTTTCGGTGTTTTTAACCTTCTATCTCGAATTTTTCAAAGAATTGGAGGTAGAAATGAGCCTTTGAAGTGGTCGTTTCTCTCGAGTAAACCAACAAGTTTCGGTGTTTTAACCTTCTATGTCGACTTTTTCCAAGAATTGGAGGTAGAAATGAGCCTTTGAAGAGGTCGTTTCTCTCGAGTAAACCAACAAGTTTCGGTGTTTTTAACCTTCTATGTCGACTTTTTCCAAGAATTGGAGGTAGAAATGAGCCTTTGAAGTGGTTGTTTCTCTCGAGTAAACCAACAAGTTTCGGTGTTTTAACCTTCTATGTCGACTTTTTCCAAGAATTGGAGGTAGAAATGAGCCTTTGAAGAGGTCGTTTCTCTCGAGTAAACCAACAAGTTTCGGTGTTTTTAACCTTCTATGTCGACTTTTTCCAAGAATTGGAGGTAGAAATGAGCCTTGAAGAGGTCGTTTCTCTCGAGTAAACCAACAAGTTTCGGTGTTTTTAACCGTCTATGTCGACTTTTTCCGAAAATTGAAGGTATAAATGAGCCTTTGATTGGTCGTTTCTCTCGAGTAAACCAAAAAGTTCTTCGTAAATTCGTTGATTGGACTCAAATATCAGTGGGATGAGCTTGATTTCTCCCAGTTGAGGTGATATTTCTAAGAATTGTAGGTTCATTCGAAGTCTTGTTCTTCGTTAATGTTTCATCAGCAGGCTCATCCTTGGATTGTCAAGTTTTCTGGTGAGTTCGGGTTCAGTCGCATTTCGGACACATCATAGTAATGAGAACAACAAGAGAATGACAATTGGGCGTCTCAGATTAGTCACTCGAGGAATCCAGTAGAGACATTCGCCTTTGCCGATCGTTTCGCCTTCTTCTTTTTCCTGAGAAAGGCCGGCGATTTAAATTCTTCTTCGAGTTCAACTTCAAACTCGCGGTGCCGCAACCCATCCTCCCCTTAACCTCTTGCAGTACAAGTCTTTGTGGAAAATTGTTTGTAGTCCGACTACATGTAATTCGAATAGCTTTAACCTTTTATTTGCTGGTCGCTGTTAGCATCCCACTAATAGCCAGTTGTTGCAGATTAAATTTCCCTGTACTTCCCAGAAGAGATTCCTCGATGTAACTGAACCTCATAAAAATAATGATTGCTCTCACTCGAAGACATACCTAGTGTAATGGGGCTGCGTTTGATTTTTTAAAACAATCTTTATTGAAAGATAATTACACTTCGAAGTAACATAACGTGGTTATCTCGTATTTGAGTGCTTTCCTTCTTTTTGGTGGCCTATACTTTAGAAGTACATTAAACATGGGATAACATTTTTGAAAAAAACGTTTACAAAATGCGTGTTGAATAACTTACCTGTTGGGTGAAAGAATTGGCTCTTTGCTGACGGAGTGACTGTGGTTCCTCGCCTCCCCAGGACGCTCCCTTTTCATGCCCCTTGACTCGTTGAACTCGATCCTGAAATATATTGAAAAAATAGAAAAAAGAAACTTTTGGAGTCCGGTGGAACCATACAAATACGGATCCTTACGGCGTTCTATTCGAACGTTGTTAATTCTAATAAATTGTCCTTCATTGGTATCCGCGGAGTTAAAACAAAAAATTATTTAATTTTTCAAATTTACTCGTAGGGATCTACAAAATAGGATTTACGGGTGATGAAGTAACAAAAAATTATTTAATTTTTCAAATTTACTCGTAGGGATCTACAAAATAGGTAGGGTGATGATGTTACTTCAAAATGGTTATTTTTATCAAATTTTGAATTTTTTTCGCTGGACCTATAGTATGGCATTACAACACAATTTAGGTTCCAAGAAAATAATAGTGATTTTAATTAAATTCGAAATTTACTCATTGGGACACACAGTACCTTAAAATTCAATCTATCTTTTAAAAAAGTAATGAAATTTTGAAATTTACTCTAGGAACCAATAAAATAGTTTTTTTAACAAAATTTACCAAAAAATAAAAAAATAAATTTCAATTAAATTTTGAAATTTTCAGGTTGGGACCTACAGAATTACCTTATGACACATTTACCAAGAACAAAAAAGCAATTTTCGTGTTTTTTGGCATTTCAAGTTTTTTAATGTGAAAAACTGACCATTTTGCGTAGTTTTTTACTGTTCAATAATGAACTGGTACTGTAAAAAGCTTATTAAAAGTTCTTTCAAAATATGCTAATTTAAAAATTGTGTATGTCTTGAAAACCTACTTTCTGCAATTTTCATGAAAAACAGACTTTTATACCTTTAAAAGTAAATTTTCTTCCATCATTTGAACAGTAAAATAGAAAACGCTGCAAATTATTACACAATGGTTTATTATTTTTCTATATAGATCACTCGTCTGCAAAGCCACCAACCATCCAACATGAAGGAAAACATCGATCGTATTTCGGTCAGCTATAATTTGAACGGAGATAAGGCCTCTTTTGCGATTCACACTCGTGTTTCTGATTTATCGTACATCCAAACCCTAAATTCTCGTAGTGAGCAAACGGTTTGCCCTAAAGAGCTCCGGGTAGTCTCAAAAATTCTAAAAATTCTATAGAATCTTAAATTGAAGGAAAAACAATACCTTTATATCGTAATTTTTTGAGTTAGGGCGTTTTCAAAATTTCAAAATTATTTTTTGAACCCTTAGAAGTGACCTACATCAACCAAAATCTTAGGGGCACAACTAGACCCCAAATGGAGCCTACATACCAAATTTCATCAAAATCGGTCAATGCTAAGAGGCAAAAGTGCCGCGTACGGCGCACGGCGTACGGCTTACGGACGGCCAAATTTTTATTCGATTTTTGGATTCTACGTACCTTGAAACGTAAACCATCAAATTTTGAGGGGTATTAAAAAAAAAATTTCTTGGTCGATTCCAAAGGTTCATTATTGAAAATAATAAACCAAAACAGCACTTCATTGGAAATCTGAGACCTTGACAAATCTTATCCCCCCACTTGCAAGTACAATTTGACGAACTAAAGCTAAAGCGCCTCGTAAATTCCAATTTTCTCAATTAGCACTAATTTGGTTTTGAAGAGCGAATTTTGAGGGACTCAAAATTTGTTCAAATTCGCATATTTTGACAGGGTGTTCTGTAAACTGGTCAGGAAGACCCTGAAAACGAATTCTTCCAGTCATTTAAAATCGTAGGTTCCTCCTTGGAATTTTCTTAAAAGCTTGAGACTTCGGGAAGGTACTGCAGGAATGACTGATCAGCTGTTGAGAAATCGAGCAGATTACTACAGTTCAGTCCACCAAAATACAAAGGAATAGACAGAGGTGGGTTTGGTTGGTAGAACATGGATACCACACGATTTCCTGCTCTGTAACTTTTCACAGGTAATTTTTTTTAAGGGATTATAATCCTTGTCTAATACATTTTTATCCACTGATACTGTAAAGCACAAGCTATTCCATAACTTCTTCCAGCCCTATACAAGTCCTGTTGGAATGTGTGCAAGAGGATTCGGTATGAAAAATCCATTAGTAGCCTTCGAACGGGAAGCAAACAAAACAAAAGCTTCAGAGGAATGTCTTTGAATTTATTTTAAAGAAGGATAGTGCACGAAGCTCGACAATGGGATCGTCACCATCTTTTGTTTGCTGAAGACTCTTCTGTAAAGGTAAAGGTCAGAACAAAGGGTTTTTCGTTGTATGGGAGTCAACGAACAGATAAATAAGGCATTGAAGGCGGCGAGCACCCTTCAGCCACGAATAAACTTGTTCATTAGCGTTTATTAATAGGTCAATTATGCTTCAACATAGCGTGGTCGAAGGCTGTCCATGAGAGTTTGGTTTCTGCATCCAGAATCAGTAATGACATCCCAACATAAAACATGAGCATAAATCATAGTCAGGTTGGATCGCGGTTATTGGCATTCAGAGGGTATGGAGAGGCGTGGAGGTATTGTAGGGTTACTTGGATGAACCTATTTCATGATTTTATGGCATCATTTTTGCATAAGTCCAAGAACCACTGAGTTTGCCTTCTCAAGAACATTTATCTTAGCTTGATATGTCTCAATATAGAGTATCCTAATCAAGCAAACATCTCTGAATAGTATCTCCGAGAGTACCCAATCAACCATGGTTCTCTTTGTACGGGTTGTAAACGTTAAGGTCGAACAACAGGCCAGTTGTAGCTTATTTATATTATTATTCTTCAACGAATTTGCGACAAAAAATTTCCTATGACAACATGTTTTTACTCCGTTTAAAAACTGAGTTTTTCCACTTTTTGAGGCGTTTCCGACCTTAGGCACCTCACAAAAACGTCCAAAACTCCCTTATTTTTCAGAGTTATCACAAATCGGAGGACACCGTTGGAAAGAGCGTTATATTTACTATCTCCGTATCGCCATTTTTATAAGGATTCATATGGGAAAAAATTATCCAACGGATTTCCAACGTTATAGTCAATTTTTATTTTTAGAGGGATTTTTTTCTGAAAAACGGAATTTTTTGAAAAATGGAGATATTGCAACTGAATATTTAATAATGCTTTCCTAGGGAAGTCTTAGTATGTCACCTTTCGATTCAGCGTCAAGAAATAATATAAATCCGCCTTAAAATCCTTTAATCGTGCAGATTTTTTTCCGAAAAAAAAATTAAAATGAGCCTAAAAGCACACAATTTTTGCATAAAAACTCAATTTTCTCACAAGTGTTCTATAAAAAATATAAACAGATTTTTCCATGGGGTACCTGAGCTCTTGAACCAACTTTTAGGTTTAGGGCGGAAAAAAAACTCCATGAGATTCAAGTCGGCCAACAAATTATAGAAAAAAACAGGAAATGTTCAGTATTTTACAATTTTTTGTGTTTTTGGTTAATATTTTCACATTTGAATACTTACAAAAATCATTGATCTTGCATCACAAGATAGGAAATTTAACGTTCTTTCCAACGATACCCTCAGATTTGTAATTAATATGCAAGTTAGGGAGTTATGAGCTTTTTGTGACGTAACGTCGAAAACATGAAGAAATGTTAAAAGGATTTCAAGTGGGTTAAAAAATATATATCAGGACATTTTGGTTTATTATTTTCAAAAATGAACCTTTGGAATCGACCAAGAAAAAATTTTTTTTAACGCCCCCTCAAAATTTGATGGTTTACGTATCAAGGTTCGTAGAATCCAAAAATCGAATAAAAATTTGGCCGTCCGTCCGCTGTACGCCGTACGCGGCACTTTTGCCACTTAGTATTGACCGATTTTGATGAAATTTGGTGTGTAGGCTCCATTTGGGGTCTAGTTGTGCCCTGAAGATTTTGGTTGATGTAGGTCACTCCTAAGGGTTCAAAAATGAATTTTGATATTTTGAAAACGCCCTAACTCAAAAAATTTCAATGTAAAGGTATTGTTTTCCTTCGATTTAAGATTCTATAGCATTTTTAAAATTTTTTGAGACCACCCGGACCTCTGTAAGACAAACCGTTCGCTCCCTACGAGAATTTCGAGGGCGTCAGAGCAACACCCCACATCGTCAATTTTTGCGAAAATGAGTTAGATACACCATTGGACGTGGCTATCTCGTAGCTACCGATCGCACTAAGTAGTTTAATTTAAAAATCGGTAGGTAACGCGTAAATCGCTCCCAAGTGAATACCCCATAACGTCAAGACGTCAGTAATACCCCACAACGTCAGTTCAGTCAGGTGTTTTCGTGAGGATTGACAACCGCGTCACACGGCTGATATTTAAGGTAAGTTTTCTTCATTAGGTAGTTTTCTTCTTATAGTTTCTTTCAATATTAATCAACTTGGTTATTAAAATCGGTCCATTTTTGCGATGATTTCTTGATAAAATAAAGCCCTATGACAAAGTGGGGAGTTGACACAACTAGCTTATGACGTTTGGGGTATTGTTTTAGAGATAAGGTTACTGAAAAACTTGACACAGAGAGACTTTGTGACAGAGAGAGACTTTGGTTTATATTGAAAATTATTGCATGCTTATTTTGCATTCAGGAATAACTGCCTGCTTGGTTTTGAATATTCATCAGACTTAATGAGTTAGTCCTGTGTTTCTGAACCCAAACTTGGTGGGTAGATACCTACCCTCTACCCATAAGAACGCACCAACAATAATTATTTAACAAAATTGTCGTTTCCAAAACAAGTTTTGGTTAATTATTTTCAAAAATGAACCTTTGGAATCAACCACAACAAATTGTTGTTCAACCTATACTTTCATCCATATCTTACTATAAAATCTTTCTTAAATATGTAAATTGTGTAATGGATAGAAGAAAGCTATGTGCCACACCCATTTGGCAGACCTTTTCTTAGCTTAGCCAAGGAACTTGATGGCTGAAATAATTGTCTGGTTACTTACCTATACTAATGAAGTTGAAAGTAAATGGCAGAAGCATGTTACATTATTTTATCATTTTAAAGGGAGGCTCAGACTAACAACTATGGATTCTTCTCTGCTTTCTCAGAAAAGAACGAGATGGATATAGTTGACTCATCAAGTGAATAATTCCCTAGTTCGGAAGATGAAGAGAATTAGGATGAGTGCAGTGGTTTGTTATATGAACTGTTGTTAGATGAATTGTTGAATTTATTGAAGACTGTTCAAGAGTTGTTGTTAAATCTAACTGTTAGTTGTTCCTGTTAAATTTAACTATATTGTGTTTATCAATAGATCTTTTTCTATGGAAGAACGAATCAAAAGGAAAAAGAGGGATCACCCCTCCAACGTGTTGGTTAACTAAAATAAAGATTTTAATTTATTTACGTGGAAAATGTGTCTTCTATTAAATGTTATCCTAAGTACTCCTAGGTAATCACTGTAACTAAAAAATAAAAGAATTTAATATTTCTGCAGCAAGAACTGGTCTAACAGCAAAGACTGTTACAGTCTATATATATTCTAATATTTCAGTTGCCTTCCTAGGGGCTGCAAGGCTGCTACGACTGGGATACAAAAGACTGGGATCCAGGGCCAACCACCACAAAATTCTTGAGAAATATGAAGGTGGAATGGCTCTGACAGTCTCTGATCTTATGATAGAATAACAAAACTTTTAAATACCTTTCAAGGTGGTGATTAATGATAGAGACCACTGGAAAAAGGGGGTGCCCAACCTTGCACCGGGCTCTCTTGTGTGGTACACAGATGGATCAGTCATGTGTGGAAGATCTGGCATAGGCATTAAAGGCCCTTCGGCCAGCCTTATAAAGTCTCTCGGGACGAATGCCACAATCTTTCAGGCAGAGGTCCATGCAATTCAACTGTACGCTGAAGAAATGCTGAACAAGCATGTCAACAGAGCCAAAGTGTACATTTTGTCAGACAGTCAGGCTGCCCTGAAGGCCATTGCTTCATACACTGTAACCTCGAAGCTGGTCTGGGAATGCCTGAATACCCTTAAAACTGTCCCTGCTCTTCCTTGGTAATCATTGCAACTAAAATAATAAAAGAATTTAATATTTCTACAGCAAGAACAGTCCTTACGGACATTCTGAAATATTTCAGTAAATTAAATTCTGTAAAATTTCAATTGAGCAACACCCCGTATTGTCACAGCTCTGACGGTCAATACCCCATAACGTCTCATTTTTTAGAAAAACAAGGTTTTTTCTCAACATTCTCTCGTAAGTCCATGGAGAAAGGTATTCTGAATCTAGAGAGCTCAAGTATAGTTATATTGCGTGAAATTGAGAGCAGCAAATCATTGGGAAGTGGTTTTTTGGCTCTCCTGAAAAGTTGTCAAAATGACGTTGTGGGGTGTTGCTCTGACGCCCTCGATTTGAAGTTTGGACGTACGATAAATCAGAAACACGAGTGTGAATCGCAAAAGAGGCCTAATCTCCGTTCAAATTATAGCTGACCGAAATACGATCGATGTTTTTCTTCATGTTGGATGGTTGGTGGCTTTGCAGACGAGTGATCTGTAGAAAAATAATAAACCATTGTGTAATAATTTGCAGCGTTTTTTATCACAAATTGGTTGTTGTACCCTGGCCGGTGGTTCAACCTTAACGGATTTACAATCTGTACTGTCGTAGATTTTTCTTTCAGCAGGATCAATCACAATTTCCCAGAACGCACATTTTAATACACCTAGATTATCATAAATGCATATAACCAGTTCTTTCCAGGCTTGCTCGAAAAGATAGCCACCATTCCAGTTGAATGCATTTTATACTCCACAATAGTATAAGTATAGTCATCGTGTACTTAAATATCGCCTATTAAGAGATCGTTCAAGTTAATGAACGAAGTTATGGCAAGTTCACCATTCATTCAAATGAATCAAAGCGTTGGAAGGCACTGTAAAGTTATGCATCACTAAAAGCAATCAATACTAATCGGGAAGTGACATCGAAGCTAGAAGTAGAAGGCAGTCGGATATTATAAAATGCTCCTGGAATCCCAATCAGAATTAATATATTCCGAGGTTATATCATAAAACTAATCTTTGCAATCTATCATTTTGTACACCGTTTGCGATAGAATCTGAGAGAAGAAACTCCGCTGTTTAAGAGTGATGAAAGATGTATTTCTCGTTGTGTAGGAGGAATTCATCAAGAATTGAGTCCGTTATAAATCAGATGAGTAAGAGATGAGTAACCTGAGTAGGGTATATATCAGGGTGAGTTATAAAATCGCCTGCCAAGTTGGGTGCTAAGTAAAGATCCCTCACAGAGAATATCACGGTCTCATAGAATCTGTTAGTTTTAAATGGTTCGAAAATAACTAATATCTGAATTACACGTTGGTGGTCGAAACGACTCTGGGTCCTCTTTGTGAATAAAAAGGGGGAAAACGTTGACTTTTTGGAGTTTAATTTTCAGCTACAGTTTCGCTGGGCAACTTGCCAGCATCTTCAGGCTAAAACAGATATTAGAACAGCAGATCTCTTAGTCTTCTAATACTATGGTCACATTTACTCTAGACATATGTTATATTTCCCTATATTAGTTATTGATAGACGTGCATTTTACCTTGTCAGTTTTATGTAGAATATATTTCTTGTCATTTCAATCATAAACGATCTTAACGGATCCAAACTGGATAATAATATACTTCTTGTCATTTCAATCATAAACGATCTTAACGGATCCAAACTGGAAAAACAATGATTAAATATAGTGCATAAGTCGAGACATTTCAAACAAGTGTGAAAAAATAATCTGTACTCCTTCAAAAGAAAAAAACGTCTGCCAAGTGGGTGTGGCACATAGCTTCCTCGTATCCATAACCAGATTATATAGATGATCCGATGCATAGTAGTTAATCTCAAAACACCAATCTCTAAGTACCTTTCACTACCCTCATAGGAACCATCTACACGCTAATCTGGAGAATCCTAGAAAGTTTCATCAAATTCGGATGAAAAATTGAGTGAGTGGATGTATGTGATTGGATCAAAAATATTCTTAGCCTCGACTGGGATTCGAACCCGCGATCCTTAGAGCACAAACAAGACTCAATCCTCTGCGCTATTGAAGCCTCGTCTCTCTCACAGGAGACCGTTCCTCTATGAATAAATCCATCTATGAAAAACAATTGAAGCCTCGTCTCTCTCACAGGAGACCGTTCCTCTATGAATAAATCCATCTATGAAAAACAATTATCTATGATTTTCATAGGGTACCATCTAAACACTACTCTGTGACATCCCTGAAAAATTCATTGAAATCGAATGGAAAATGTAGAAGTTATGGCCGTTACAAGGAATTTCACGTTTGCGCATGCGCAGTAGCTACTATCTATCCGAAGGTGGTGATTTTCATAGGGGACCATTTAAATACTAATCTGTAACATCCCTGAAAATTTCATTGAAATCGGATGGAAAATGTAGGAGTTATGGCCGTTACAAGGAATTCACGTTTGCGCATGCGCAGTCGCTTCTATCAGTCCGGGGATGATGATTTCCATAGGGGACCGTCTACACACCAACCCGCACAATCCCTGAAAATTTCATCGAAATCGGACAATAACTTCATATAGTTATGCGCGTTACAAGGAATTGATGACAGACGGACAGACAGACAGACACACAGACAGACAGACACACAGACAGACAGACAGACACGGAACCAAAATTGTTCAGAAAGGTCTAAAACGCAAAACGCGAGTGAAAATTTTGATTTTGGAGAACTTTTTTTTTTCGTCCTTGAAAAGTGAAAACAAAGCTTCCGCTACCTTGGTAGACTCGGAAGCAACAGTGACTGAACAAGTCAGATAGGTACCTACCTTGTTTGATTGGTAAAATTGTCAAGCAACACACCTACAACGTTTAGATCTAACATTAATTTTAAAAACAAAACAACATCAATTTTAAAAAACGGAAAAGAGAGATTTCACATCGAAAAAACAAAGGGAATTCAATATTCTCCATTGGTATGGGGGCAGTGTTGATCTTCATTATCAGGTTTCAACCACTACTTCCACGTCATCACAAACCATGTGGTATTATACAAAAAATTCCCTAATAAATATTACTTTACATTTTATAAATTTAAAAAAAATCTTTTTAATAAAAAAAAAAAACTTTGTTATGATAACCAATATCCTATTGCTTTAAAGTACTGAGTTACATTATAGTGTGTGGATTCATGTACATGGATAAACTTTATCACCTGTCAAACTGACAACGAAACGTGGGTCAATCACTCTTCGCAATAGTAGGGGCTTTAATGACTGGTGGCCCCGCCTACTTGTTACCATTTAGTGTACTTCACTACTTAGTTATAGGAACATTACTTAATTATTATGTGTCACAGTTATTAACTTTCAATATTCTGTTAATGTATAACGTATATTATCACATTGTTATCTCCGTATATTATTAATTTTATTATCACAGTTGGTTCATTATCACAGTAGTTTGTATCTTTCTATCATTAAAGCCCCTACTATTGCGAAGAGTGATTGACCCACGTTTCGTTGTCAGTTTGACAGGTGATAAAGTTTATCCATGTACATGAATCCACACACTATAATGTAACTCAGTACTTTAAAGCAATAGGATATTGGTTACCATAACAAGGATTTTTTTGTTTTTTTTTTTATTAAAAAAATTTTTTAAATTTATAAAATGTAAAGAAATATTTATTAGGGAATTTTTTGTATAATACCACATGGTTTGTGATGACGTGGAAGTAGTGGTTGAAACCTGATAATGAAGATCAACACTGCCCCCATACCAATGGAGAATATTGAATTCCCTTTGTTTTTTCGATGTGAAATCTCTCTTTTCCGTTTTTTAAAATTGATGTTGTTTTGTTTTTAAAATTAATGTTAGATCTAAACGTTGTAGGTGTGTTGCTTGACAATTTTACCAATCAAACAAGGTAGGTACCTATCTGACTTGTTCAGTCACTGTTTTTTCTTTTGAAGGAGTACAGATTATTTTTTCACACTTGTTTGAAATGTCTCGACTTATGCACTATATTATATTATTATATTATATTATATTATATTATTATTACTATATTATATCATTGTTTTTCCAGTTTGGATCCGTTAAGATCGTTTATGATTGAAATGACAAGAAGTATATTAACATGTTTAATGTTTTAGGGCTGGGGGTCATTCTGTGAATTCCGACACGCAAATCTGCAACGTTTTTTTTTCTTAGTTACCACGGACCGATTTCTTAGTTACCACGTTATATCGGCTCCATTTGGGGTCTAGTTGTACCAAGATGGTCACTGATCAGCTGAGTGAGCTCCAAGGCCATTTTCTCTCCTGTTGAACGCAGGAAGCTGAAATTTGAGAAGCAGGGTCAATGGAGAATGCTGAAGGCGCCTGAGTGGTCACTGATCAGCTGAGTGATCGGCAATCTAATTTCTTCCTTGCGAGGGAAAAACATTAAACATGATTTAATGTTTTTCCCTCGCAAGGGAGAAATTGAACAGAGAGTTTTATTATCCAGTTTGGATCCGTTAAGATCGTTTATGATTGAAATGACAAGAAATATATTCTACATAAAACTGACAAGGTAAAATGCACGTCTATCAATAACTAATATAGGGAAATATAACATATGTCTAGAGTAAATGTGACCATAGTATTAGAAGACTAAGAGATCTGCTGTTCTAATATCTGTTTTAGCCTGAAGATGCTGGCAAGTTGCCCAGCGAAACTGTAGCTGAAAATTGAACACCAAAAAGTCAACGTTTTTCCCCTTTTTATTCACAAAGAGGACCCAGAGTCGTTTCGACCACCAACATGTAATTATCATCCGACTCAACACCCTTCAACAATATCTGAATTCTTTGATAAGAGCAATCATCAGTCTTGCTTCTAGTTTCCAGCATTCAGAAACTTCAACGCGATTGAGAAATATTTCCGATTTATGTTGATTTTTAGAATATTTATTTTAATTTTATTCGTCATTCCTTCTCAGAGCCCCTTACAGACTAGATTGCATAAAATGTATTAAGTAGCAAAAAAAAAAAAAAAAAAATTGAAGACCCAGCAGCAACAACGAGCCAACTCCAAATTCTCGTTTACGAGTAAGAATAGTTTTGAACTCGATTGTATTCCTACTGTCTCATCTGCCTACAAGGTAGTTCTGGAAATTTCTCGCTTCACCGGAAGATCCGGAGAGTACATATATTATACGAGTTCGAAACAAATCATAGAGTCGGCTCGTTGTTGCTGACGGGTTTTCAATCATGGAAATAACTAACCCAAATATCCTCCAAAAGGAGCAAAATCGAATCTATGTTTTGGGAAAATCAAGTTTGTTACAATTCCCTGATAATGTCATCATCGGATCAATTTTCCATATAGTTTTGCCAGAAGCAAGAAATTCAATATTATTCAGGGGTTTTCCGCTGTGGCTCCTACTGATAGAAGTGAAATAGATCATATGGAATAGTCTCGGAGCCAAAACCATCCAAATTTGAGCGATTTTCGGCTATTGGAAACTAAGAAATGGTAGTCCAAAGGAAATCATAGCAATGAAACTCATAGGGGACCAATCCAACCTTACTTGTAAATTACATTGAAATCGTACGCATTTTTGAATGGAATTGTCTCAGATAGAAAGACACGGAACGAAAATTGTTCAAAAAGCTCTAAAACTCAAAATTCGAGAGAAAATTTTGATTTTGAAAAACTCAAATTTGGAAGAAGCGAAAAAATTGAACATTTCCTTAGATATTACCGAAGACAGATTGAGTAGACTTCACATGGTTTTGGAGCTTTCTGAACAATTTTGGTTTCGTTGAGGGCAGACTTCAAAATGATCCTTTCTATCTTTTCATCTTCGAGCGCTGACTTATATGCGCATTTGGCAGCAAGTATAGATTCTACATCAAAAGATAGAATTATCAAAGAATGTTTTCACGTCCAGACGATTTCGAATTTCAAATTTCGAAGGGAAATTTCAAATCAACAAAATCAGATCAACTTTTCAACGAATTTCAAGTTTTTCAGTTCCTCGGCATTTCAGCTCTACCAAACTGCTAGTTGTGAAATATAAAATACTTTCTGTCGAATAGACGACCAACTCAATATTTATGTGACAATTAACTGCCCTCCAAACTAGACAGGCGTTTTTTTATCATTCATAGTCAACTCAACTCAAATTCGAAGTCTACTTGGAAAGACAAGTTTATTCAATTTGCAACAGGAACAAGTTTTATGGAAAATCAAATAGTAGTTGAAAGTATAAATTTCATGGAAATGCCCACAATAATTTATGATAGATTGCAAAGTAAGCTAATTAACACAACCAACCATCTCTTCCTTGATTAATTTGGGTAAAAATAATGCCATAATGAACGAGCAGTCATGAATAATTCAGAAAGCAAGATCATTATTAGGGAGAAAAATCCTTTCATGCTCTCAACAAACGTCGCCGTATGAAGACCCCGAGCATTCACAGACCGCCGGACTGGTCAGATAGACATTTTGTTGTATGCTAATGCGCCTCTTCTTCTTATGGTATCCAACTTGGGATTTGAAATGCAAATCCTCTTCAAGGCACGACCCCAACAGATTTATAACTGAATTATTCCTCTTTCGGTTTTTTGCTACTTGTCCGAGAGAACCCTCGGAGCCATCAGTCAAAGAAATTCTATCGGAGTTCCAGAATGGCGAGAGGCTCCGATATAAATATAAACAATGTACATATCACATGATGTGAATGCAATAGACGGATAACCACTACCCCTAATTATTGCATGATGGAGAATCTATAATTATGAAACCACTTTTCCATAAATGCATTTTTTGCACATAAAAAATCTGCAAATTATTACACAAATGTTTATTATTTTTCTGTATAGATCACTCGCCTGCAAAGAACATAGTTTTGCCTTTGCCATTACCTACCAACCATATTTTCGCTTCATAATCAAGTTTATTTAGACGAAATAAACGCTTCACACTCAATTCGAATAAAATCGGGAGATGTGGGAGTCTTCATTAGGAAATTTGATTACCGCTGGCGAAGGACGCAAAACTGACTACAAGTCGAAGAAACGAACAGCGATCGCATTTTGGTCAGCTAAAATTTGAACGGAGATTAGGCCTCTCTTGCGATTCACACTCGTGTTTCTAATTTATCGTAAGTACAAATATGTACTCATAGGGAGCGAAAGGTTGATCCTACAGAGCTCTGCGTGGTCTCATTCGATTCTAAAAATTTAATATTTTAAATTGATGAAAAAAACCGTTAGTTTACCAAAAGTTTTTCAGCTAGGGCGTTTTGAAAATTTTAGCCATAATTTTTCAACCCTAGAAGTGACTGACATCTACCAAAAGCTTTGCGGCACAACAACTAGACCTCAATTGGAGCTCATATACCAAATTTAATCAGAAATGGGCCTTGGTAAGTAAGGAAAGTACAGCGTGCGGCGGATGGACAGATTTATTCGATAGGATTCTACATACTTTGAAACGTAAAACAACAAATTAAGAGAGGGTTAGGTACATTGTTTTTTCTTGGTCGATTCCAAAGGTTCATATTTAATATAATAAACCAAAAGCTGAGAATATTGTTTTAATAAAACACTCCATGGTGTGCCGTCCAAACCCTCGTCTATATCCATCCTGGTAAACTACTTTCGTGGGTTGGGTGACTCCATGAAGTACGTCAATCTAGGTGATAAAGTACTTAGTAAGTAGTGAAAAAGCATCACTAACACTGTAAGCAGAAAGCAAACTCAGTGGAGCCAGAGAATATCCAATATCCAGATCCAGACTTGATTCATAATCAATGTTTCTTTTGGAAAATCATTCCAGCTGGCAGAAAGCACGCTTATTGGATATTCAGTACTGATGCAAGTCAGTCGTCAAAATCGGTCCCATGTAGAACGTAAGTTGACAAAGGGTATGGAGTAAACTTTGCCTGAATGCCAATACAAAACCATCCTGAAACCATGATTCATGCTGGTTTGATGTGGGATGTTTGAGTTGGAATATGAAAATCATGAATACTGCGTACAGAAAGCTAACTCAACGGATTTCGAGCACTGGTGCAAGGACCACCTCCTAAAAATCGGTTCCTTGAAGTACATCAAATCAGGTAATTCAAGAACATAGTATTTTGAATCAATGATTGAACGAGACGTTGTCAGTCACACATAGTTTATTTTGTATTACTACAGGGGACCGGTTTCGGACGTTATGCCATCATCAGCCTTGGGAGAAAATTGACGAATCGCACGTTCGCACTGTGTATGATGTTCGCACTGAATATGTACTGTACACACATATTCACACAGTACATATTCAGTGCGAACATCATACACAGTGCGAACGTGCGATTCGTCAATTTTCTCCCAAGGCTGATGATGGCATAACGTCCGAAACCGGTCCCCTGTAGTAATACAAAATAAACTATGTGTGACTGACAACGTCTCGTTCAATCATTGATCCAAAATCACACAACGTCTGGACATCTCAACTCAACACATAGTATTTTCACTAAATGCAAATATCCAGAACCAGCCTAACCAGCCATTCATTCAAAATGTCTACTAGAAACTCATTACTGCTCGCAGAGAGCAAATTCCAGTAGATCTGCAGCAATGGTGCTAAAACCAAGTCCTCAAAATTTCTTTTCAATTCAAAATTTTTTTCATCAATCTGGGTGATCTACGGATATGGTTCTCTACATGTTCCAACAATCCATGATTTATGGTGAACGATAGTATTGGGAAATCATTACTGATTCGCATACAGAGAGCAAACTCAGTGGATCTTCAGCACTCCTCCAGACCGGTCTCACGAAGTACGTTTTATTTATATCGTGTGCACAGGGGGAGCATACCATGGAAATGTACGGCCCTATAGGAAAAACCGGTCCCTTGTATCGACAGATCGGCGCACGTGCATAGGACAAGCCAGGAAGGCAGGGGAGGAAGACACTGAGCTCCGGGGAATGCAAAAAGAAAGGGTCCTTATTGTAAAACACTGCACAAAGCAATACGAAACGACTTCGAGAGAGAAACAATACGTCCTGCTTCAAGGACACGACCCCTTCACTGCGTAAGTGTCGACAATTAAACGGGAAACCTATCTTATAACTCAGATTGGACTTGTCACGTTTAGAGTTAGTTTATTAGATGCGGTGCTCGTATTTCTCGAGTCATTCGATTCGGCATTGGCCGGTATAAGTTACTGCTTTTTCATTGACTCCAATGATACTTCAAGCTTAGAAAAGTTCACCCACGGCCAGTCTTACGCGTTGTGCAACTTTTTCGCTGCACATTTGGAGTCGAGTCTTACTTTTTAGTGACCTCCGACTGAGGTGAGTCGTAAAGTTGTGGGATAATGACAAGAAATACGTCGGCGCGGGGCTTGTATGTTCGGAATATCTAAGTAGCATTGTGAGCAATCGTTGTAAGTCGTCAGAATTGGAAATTTTATGGCACAATGCAACAACTACGTGAAACCCCCGCGTGGTCTAATACATTTCTGCAGTAGTCAGCTTATATGAACTGAGTCACTTCACCTCTAGTCTAGTGCTCCGAAACTTTTGATTGTAAAGTAGAGGATGATAGTTTAAAAATACCCTAACCTGAAAGATTCCAACAGAAAGATATGTTTTTAATCCTTGATTGATATAAATCGCAAATTTGATGAAGAAATGACACACAGAGAATACAAACGACAAACATTAGTTTCCTTGAGGATGAACGAGAAATTAATCAGCAATTAAATTGCCCCGCCGCGAGTCTAGCAATCATCAATAGAAGGGTTCACAGAACGCCAGTATGGAGAAAAAAAGAGGCCAAATCACCCTTCAAACATCGCATCAGTTTGATGCTTCTCAGAAACTTTTCATTGCTACTGAAGGTTGATATTTGATAGTTAGCCGGAAACAGTGATCAACATCGTTATCTATATGAAAAAATGAACAGCTGTATAAATTTATATTCTCATCAGTACTTGTGGCTAGATTTTGAAATTTAGACTCAAGTTTTCATGTTCACAGGTTAGCATTTCGGGTGTATAATAGGAGATGGTTATGTTGGTTTGTTAAAAAATCAATATTTTTGCTTACCGAAGGATTGATGATGAATTGAGATGACTTCAGGGAGCCACCTGTCATGGCCGCCAACTCTGTTTTTCGCCCAGATTCATCCTCTCGCTCGCCACAACACCTGAAACATGGAATTTCACGATTATGAATCAACAATTTTACGGAGATACGTTTTGTAGTTGTAACCACTTCTTGCTGATTTGGCCAGATAGGCATTCATGGAAATAAGTTGAAAAAATAGTAAGGAAATGTATGTCCAAAGCAATTGTTGGACAGGGGAGTCTATAGCAGCAATGATACAAGTCAGTTTCTCTACTAGCTTTTTGGGCTAGCCTGCACGTCCTCAGACGGGGAAAATGTACAGATGAGAGGAGAGGATGAGACAATCTAGATGAAAACCATTATTTAACCAAATATTTTCACAGGGAATTTCAAGTAAGCTGATTCCAACATACCACAAGCTGATTCCACATCTAAGGGCTACAACTAAAAACATTAAAATACGTTTGTGTTACTTCTTTATCACTAATTATCAGCATATTAATATCACCTCACTCGTTGCATTAAGAATATTCTGTTCAATACATTCCATACTACCATAATTTCTCATTCAAATATGCAAACACAGCAGTTTGTCGTAAATATCTTCAAAAATTGGGCTCTAAAGAAGCGCTCTAAACAAGTTTATTTCGACATAAAACTTAAGAAAAATTAATTTCTGCATTTCTGAATAATTCAATACAACCTGATTTATTCAAATAACATTTATTTGAATAACTATTTTGCTTCCTCACTACCGAAGGTAGGGAAGCTTTGTATTCGTGAAAGAAGTGAAAAAAAAATGTCCTCCAAAATCAAAATTTCCACTTGCTTTTTGCGTTTTAGAGCTTCCCGAACAATTTTGGTTCCGTGTCTGTCTGTCTGTCTGTCTGTCGGTCTGTCGGTCTGTCTGTCTGTCGGTCTGTCTGTGGTCAATCCTTTTCCCGGGCAAAACTATACTAACCTGTGGTCCGATTTTGATGAAATTTTCAGGGATTGTGCGGGTTAGGTCCTAGACGGTCCCCTATAAATTTCAGCACCTTCGGACCAATAGGAGCGAGTGCGCATGCGCAAACGTGAATTTCCTGGAACCTCGGTTTCTCGGTTTCTAATGAACCGATTTTGCTCAAATTTGGAGGTTAGTTAGGGACTAACTTCTAAGAGACACCCTATAAGTTTCAATCAAATTGGTCAAGCAATAGCCGCTGCGCATGCAATGGAGAATGCTGAAGGCGCCTGAGTGATCACTGATCAGCTGAGTGAGCTCCAAGGCCATTTTCTCTCCTGTTGAACGCAGGAAGCTGAAATTTGAGAGGGCGGGTCAATGGAGAATGCTGAAGGCGCCTGAGTGATCACTGATCAGCTGAGTGAGCTCTAAGGCCATTTTCTCTCCTGTTGAACGCAGGAAGCTGAAATTTGAGAGGCAGGGTCAATGGAGAATGCTGAAGGTGCCTGAGTGGTCACTGATCAGCTGAGTGAGCTCCAAGGCCATTTCCTCTCCTGTTGAACGCAGGAATCTGAAATTTGAGAGGGCGGGTCAACGGAGAATGCTGAAGGTGCCTGAGTGGTCACTGATCAGCTGAGTGAGCTTAAATATTACAGTGGAAGAAAGATAAAGAGGGAGAGGGAGCAAAAACCTTTTCAAGGTATGTCACATTTTAGCCATTAGGCTCTAAGCGGAAATCATCCGGGGGTGCAGGGGGCGAAGCCCCCGCCGAGTTTTCGCCAACTGATTCTATACCTACGTCCATGTTACAATGAGTGAGGAAGCTATACTGCTCACCCAACTTGGCAGACGATTTTTTAAAGTCGTAACAAATATACCGTCTGTTTGTCAATCTAAATAAAAATGTTCTTAGTTTAACTTGAAAGAACGGATTTTCCTTGCTTGATTTCCACGGGTCGCAGCTTTTATTCCACATTACTGCGAATGACGTGAAACCAGGGTCTATCACTATAATTATTTCAAAACTACAGACATCTCATCATGATCCCTCATCATGGCTGACAAGTGCTCATCACTTCTAGGGTCCAGAAGCGTCTACCAATATTTTCGTAAAACTATGTGCCAATATTTTCAACTATAAAACAATAATGAATAGAAAATATTTTTTGACTTCTTGAAAATTTCATACCCTCAATAATAAAAATAAATGAATAAAAATTTTAAAAAGTCATTGGCAATTATTAGGTATCTACCGAAAGTACCACAGTGATTTAGTTCCGAGTAATTTAGTTCGTAGGTATTGAAAGCCCTACTAATGTTTCCTTTGAAACGCATTTTTTCTAGCTAAATGGTTATCCGTCCCACTAATCCAATCTGAGTAGGTATCTGCCAATTTCAGATCGGTTTCTCCAAAACAAGTAGATCAGGTCTACCATAAATGGTTGTTCAAAGTTTTGAGCAGATATAGGCATATTTATTGAGAGGAAAAGTTGGGTCTCCATTCCACAGGAGATCCTACTTAGCCAGGAGTCCTTGATTGTCGCGACTTCACATAATACAATAACTAACAAACCGCACATGAACTGAGTTAGTCAATAATCCCACTGTCTGAGTCGTTACGTCATTTTTATTCAGAGCGACGTCTTGACCGAAACGAGAGACCCTCTTTTGTTGCTGCACGGTTCCGTTCGGACAGCTGGAATGTTCAATCGTAGAATCAATCAACGGGTTAGACGTTACATCTGTGAGATGTCAGAGAAAAGAAGGGCGTCCCAAAGCTAAATGCGCATTGCCTTTCTACTTGATACCTTATAGGCCCTGGGGGATTTGGTGACTGGCCCCAACACGCCATTATGCCTCACAATGCTCTTCGAATTTCTTTTTTTTTTTATAGTGAGGTTCTAATCATGTTTTGATTAATGTTGGTCTCTCAACGCCGGGAAGTTTCAGTTCGTTCCTTTTTGAAATATTCCGCGGAGACAGGGCCTGAGGGAAAGTGTTCTGCCGTTTTTGGCAAGGCTCCCAAGGCAAGGCTTTCGTTGCACTATTTTGAATCGAGTTCAGATGGCTCTTGCAGTTTCCTGGTGGGCCTATTCGAGAGTGAACTACCGCGACACAGCATCTCAGGAATCACTGGAAATGAAAAGGAGGAAGCGGAATCAGCTTTGTGAGCGTTGAAGGGAACTAGAAAATCCCACTAGCAGAATAAGATTTACCCATGAGTCAGAAATGCGATGATTTTTTGACGTCACACCTTGAACATCTTCCTCCATGCCTTAGATGACTTATGACATAATCTTCTGCTGAGAATCATACAGTGCTGTCCATACTACGCCACCTGCGGCGAACCCATGTCAACATAGTTTCTACCAATTGCTAGAGATCATACAACTGTTACCATACGAAGCTAGTTCAACAACTCAGGGCTGTGTTGACGCCAAGCAATTGAGCCTTCAACAAACCCCGATGATGAGGCATGGAAGTGATTTGATCCTTTCTCCATCAGAACTTCCTAATTAAATTCTAAATCAACCAAAAGCAAAAATCAAACCAATCAATATTGGTAACGCTGAATGAGCAAAATTATTATCACAATGGTTATACCATCAAGCTTACACATATTTTATTAATTTTATAGAGCACTGAAATTGGATACACAGAGCAACAAAGCTAACTATTCTCCTGCACATCCTGCAGAGCTGAAATTTGGTACGAAGCATCTGAGAGAATATCGGGAGGAAATCAGATCAGTTGTGTTTAAGATGTAACAATATAGGATGAATTTCAGATTGAAATTCACCTTATTGCTCATAATTAGTCAGAGGAGGGTGTGACGACCCTACCCCTTCAAACCAGTGATTAGATTAATCAGCCGGCCTGAAGAGGATATCGATTCATATCTCTATGAATCGGATATCTCTAAAGGCGTAGCTCCAACAAATCGGGAACAAACCAATTGGTTTGTCCCGTATAAAACGTAGGGTCGTCACACTCCTCTCCCTAAAACATACTTCTGGGTTTCAAACAGAAGTATGTTTGAAAAAAGTAAAAGGGACTGAAAATAGCATGAAGCCCAGGAAAGGACGTCTGGAAGCTTCAAGGGAATTCCTCCATCGTGATGGTACTATTCAAAAAGAAGAAGAATGCCACGAATGGGCCATTTATACATAAAAGAATAAATCAATGGAACTGAGGAGAAAGCAAACTAGATAAAGAATACGAACGGCGAAACATTCAAGTGTAATGATTGAAAAGGCAAACTTAGAAAAAGCATATATAAAAGAAAAACGTAATTGAAATTAATAAAATGCCAGATTGGCAAAGCCTAACAAGGGAATGAGTTTAATTGCCGGATTGGCGAAATTAATGAATTTAATTGCCAGATTGGCGTAGTTTAATAAGGGAATGAATTTAATATAAATTAATAATATAGAGATTCCTTCTGGAATTCTCTTTGGGTAATTCCTTCTGGAATACCCAAGAAAAAGTAGAGGGGAAATGATGAAATAAATTCAGTGCATTTCCACCAAACCACGCTCTGCTACCATGTAACAATATAGGATGAATTTCAGATTGAAATTCACCTTATTGCTCATAATTAGTCAGAGGAGGGTGTGACGACCCTACCCCTTCAAACCAGTGATTAGATTAATCAGCCGGCCTGAATCCGGCATATCTCTATGAATCGGATATCTCTAAAGGCGTAGCTCCAACAAATCGGGAACAAACCAATTGGTTTGTCCCGTATAAAATGTAGGGTCGTCACAAAGATGATTCCAACTTCTTTTCGGTTCTTCATACAGAAGTGAAATTTGGTGTTAGTGACCACTAAAAGTGATCGGAGGATGGATCAGCTGCGTGACTTGTGAACGATGAAGGTTACCAAGAAACGTCACAAGATGATGAAACCAAAATTTGCAGCAAAACCCAAATGGATTTCTACGTGGAAACTAATAAAGTTGGATTCATTGAAGCAATCAATTTTTCTTTGAAAATTTAATTACCAATCGAAATGTATTATGTCAATTCTGGTGGCCCTCTTTGGAGAAGAGTTGCCAGTCTTGAGAAGATCCCAGGTCAATAAAGAGATTTCCATCACGAGAGCGGATGATGATCCATTGCGGAAGAAAATGGAGCAGGCAGGAGATATCAAGGTCATAAAGGAGAACAGGCGCAAGAAGGGTCACGAACTGGGGCTCCAAAAGATAGGAAGGGTACCCCCCTGTACAGGGCGACTCCTCATTAACTCTATCTGCGATTAAGATCCTCAGATGGTCAACCAGAACTTTCCCCGCGTCTTGTGAACAAAACAATGGTTCAAATGTGCTAGAAACGCTCCGGAGTTCTATTTAGAAAGTCCAGGTCGTTGATAATAACCGATAGTAAGAACTCGAGTTTATGATATGCATTAATTCGTGCGTGCAGTAGCCCAATCAGCGAAATGCCTGATTATGTAAATGATGAGATGATTATGAGGATGTAAATATAGCAAAGTTTTAAGGTTTACTAAGACTGTAAACCATCCTACCACACAAATAACAATCCCATCACAACAACTAAGACTAGATATTTACGACTATTAAAATTCAAATTTTGCCAAAAAGGTCTGAAAATTACAGTCATTGGAAACATCGAAGGTTTTTGTTATATTGCTGAGGATGGTAGAAGTAGAATATAACCAAGTTTGCAGCATCAAAACACTTTCAAATTTTGAATCTGAATATTCAACACGTGCATTGGTTATGAACTGAAATAAAAATTTTCCTTTCTTGACAGATGACGAGATCTATTCAAAAATACAAAAGAGTAACTACTCAAGAAGAAAGTCCGTAATCAACCCTACGGTTGGGCTGGTTAGAAGGGCGGTACATTGTAGGAGAACATTGTGAGAATGATGGAACCTCGTTGTCAGACCTTTGTCATGATAAGTAATTCATTAGGACACATCCCAACGGTACTTCGTTTCCTTAAGGGAATGCCACCATTATGATATTGCCCCTGCTTTATTTACCACGGTACTCCACGGCCCGGTGACACCGCGTGGGATTTTGTTTCTTCTATCGACCACCAACAAGAGAAAAAACCAAATCTTGAATAATAAGTAGGGAAGGTAAGTGTGAGGGTGAACCAGGAAGATCATTTTAGTCATTCGTCATCCGACTGACCAGGACTTACTGGAGGAATTTCTCAAACTCCTAACGGTACCTACTCGAGTTCACTGCGTCTTTATTAGTTTAGTCCCTCTTCAGTGGAATCTCTGTGGGCGTCCCATAATTCTTAATAAACATAATTGGAATCTCCAACGTTCCTCTTCGTCTATGCCACAACAGTCACAAATGCGAGGCTCCTTGATTTACGGCGGTCCTCTGGAAACTTTCCATAAGACCCCGATGTATGAGGTTTCATAGACAATCAACGACTCGGACATGAGGACGTCTCGGATATTCGCCATCGATATTGAAAATCGTTTCTTGTTGTGATGGGCTTCATCTGCACCATAATAGACTGGTTCTGTATGCTGCTTGCTTTTATGTATGGCGTCTAAGACATGGACGTCCATGTGGCAAAACTAGAAATGTACCTCTCTTATTCTAACCTATGGGAAACCTGACCAGAAAAAGAGAGTTCATTTTATGTGTCGAAATATTTGGCTTACAGCAACTGGCAAGTCTACTCGCTACAGACCTCATAGTTAATGCCACCCAGCAGCCCAGGACGGTGCTCACCTTCACAACTATATTCATTCCAGCAAGAAGACTTAAACTACAATACCTCTCCTCCAAATCTGGCAAATTGTGATACAATTTGTTGTAGAGACTTTATTTGGTTGATCACTGACAAATAATTCAGGCTCAAACTGCGATTTACAAATCAGCAATTTAGTCGTACGATATGAGGTCCACAAACGGATGAAGTGTCCATGAGCTAACTACAGTTATGACGACAGAATCCAATGAAGGAGACTGTTCATCTTCTATGTTCCAATATTTGACGCCTGACTCATCGATGCATTTGGACACAGTTGTTCGTAGTGGATTTCCCGCGTGACTTCGCAAATGTGCTGTCGCTCTTTTCTACCTCATAATTCTTTCGTTTTGCCAAAATGTCGCAACATGCTAATGCAGAAACCCTTGGCCGGTATGTCCCTGAACCCTTCCAGTCTCCCCTTTCTGTGGGCGGTGGTCAAACCCCAAGGATGATTCATGCAGACGTCGAAAGGTTGGCAGTATACGACGGTCCTGCCCCCATCGGGAAGACATTTCAACGACTCCCCAGTTACATATGTATACCTTCTGGGTGGTATTCGGAGACTTAAACTAAATGTCAGAGCTGTTAACTCGGTGTCTAATGAGCTCCTTTCTACCGTTTGACATATGTGTAGGTCGCGGAGTCAGCTTTTCAAAAATATTATCTTCCTATTTGGGACGTGTTTCGCATTGGTATAAATTCAATTTCGAGATAGGTCATCCTTACTAACTTGACACGTCTGAACCTTTATAACTATGAATTATTGTACGTTTAAGGTACAGTCAGCCTGGCAAAAAAGCTGCTTTTGTGCCTCAGGCTCTGCTTACACCATAAACTCGTACTTCGTATCTGAATCCCTAAGAATCTTGAACGGAGGATGTAAAACGTGAGCAGCTATGCCGGGAAATTGACCGGCTGAAGATCGCATCAGGCAGAAAAACTTACCAAAAACTGGCCATATCCTTTATATCTGAACTCCAACAAATCTCGAACCTTAGGTTAAGCATGCATTGTGGAGCATGTTTTAGCTAAGCCGAAGAATTGACTTGTTGCATTCTTTCGTTCTGAGATCAGAAAAAAATACGAGGATCTGGAACAACTCGAATGTTCCTCCTGAAACCTCCGGAATGGAACTTGTACTGGAATACATTGAAATGCAAAATATCAACGCAATTTCTCTGAAGAATGCTAACATTTTCAATACTCGAATGGAACTAATAATTCATTTCCATCAAGATTATCTTGAAGGGTAGAACCATGCTAATACAAAAGTCAACAACATCATAACATGAGTCAAGTGAAACGGCTGTGACCGATCGGCGTTGTATATTAATATCGGAAGTGACAGGTGGATCGAATCGGCCGCTTTGAGATTTACGTGGGCGAAGGTTCCTTGAGTGCCTGTATCAAAATTTTCAATGCACCTCAAGACTCGAATGAGAAAATATACATTCGGTTAAAAAATATGTAGGTAGGTGTAAGTACCTCGTAAACCACGATTATTAACTGAATTTAATCGGGGTTTTAACTAAATTGTGTATCCTCACGGCAAAAATATTGATAAATCGGGTATTATGTGAATATGAACACAAGATTTTCGGACACTATTAACTTTCTGGCTTGTAACGCCAAAAATGTTCGTCCTATCGAAAAAGTCACTGTATAGTTTAAAGTTGCTACCATTTCAGAGCAACGGAAGCTTTGTAGGTCTAATATTTTCATAAGACTTTGGATTGCTGAGACTAGTATCTTAGCAATTCACCTCGTTTTAAAACCGAAGGGACCGTTGTTATTAGTTGCATTTTTGGACGAGTGGGGATCCCAGTAAGCCAGTTAGTAGAGATGCACAGAGAAAGAGCTTTATTTTGCGTGCAAACCGTTTATACGAGTAGGCTTCAGGGGTAGATTGGTTATGTGGTAGCTGAAGGCGTGATCACAAATATGAAAGCAAATACGAGTACACAGCTGAGCGTGTAACCTACTGTAAAATAATAAAATAAGACCATAATCAGTGTCTAATATCAGTTCTAACACGTCCGTGCTGGCAGGTAACCAAACTGAGTAAGAATTAAAGAATCAATTTTAAAATTTAGGGTTGTGCACGTGGTAGACAACCTTTGACTATAATAAATTATACAATAAATCATTGTAATGTAATATAATCCAGAAATAAATAAATTATTTTAAACGTACATGAATATTGAATATTTCTTCCATTATTCATAGTGTTACATGGCTTTCCCATTGAAAACAAAAAGTTAAAATTTAACGTACATTGTCGTAAAATTGACAAATTTTAACGTCACATTTAAAGTGCGACATTTTCCCCCAATAGCATGGATACCACAACATTTTTACGTCAAGATAAATTTTTAGGATCCGCAATCTTGGAGGTATGCGTTAGTTAGGACGCCAACAGGGCTCGAAGGAATAAATTATTCAAAATTAAGTTTTGACTAGAGGACAGCGACTCCCGATTGTTCTGTCTCGAGCCAACCTATTTAAGAGTGCCTTAAGTGGAGTGTTTAACTCCGGTCTGGTTGGCTTGGGAATTAAAGGCGTGCGTCCTCCAACTGCCGAATCATAACAATTATCGCTAAACTGTCACGCAATAGACTTCCTTGGATTTGAACACTTTTCGAAAGTTTCGAGTGGTCGTTTCATTAATCTTCGTACGAAAGTTATGTTTGACGAGCTGAAGGATCCTTTCTGAGGTTTCTATCAACCGTGAGCAATGAAACCTCAACATAGCGTAGGTTTCCTATTCTGTTAACTTCTCAGCGTAGAACACTGAAATGTATTAGACAGCCTAAGGAAGATCACAAGAAAGGATCAGGAATAAGTCTCAGAAAAGTAATGTAAAGGTAAATCTAATTTTTCCCCCGTTCATTCAAGAAGGCTGAAATCTGACATAGTAGGTATGGTACCATTATAATTTGCGTGGAGAATCTTGAAACTGGTCAGACCAGCTGAGTGGGCAATGGAGCCGATTTTTCTTCAGTTCATTCTAGAGCTCTGAAATGATGAACCTGACCTCCTAAAAGTGATAGGTAGAAAAGAACACAGAAATTTCAACCTCGACTGCTAAAATTCAGTATACCTCTCAGTATTAAGCCTCTCAAGAACACTTGGAAGTGATAGTGAAGAAGTTAAGTCAGCCGAGTCATACTTTGACACATACTCTCCTCGCAAACCATCAGAAAAATTAGAGAAATCTCCTAGTAAAGAAGGTTGCGAAGTATCCTTGTCGTGCCAATCAAACCCTCCTCTTAAGGATTTCCTTGTACTGCCCACCCAACTTGGCCAACGTCAACTTTCTTAAGGCAGCCACTGGTAATTAGTATGAGTGTTCACTGTCCCTTGTATCCTGTTCTTAGATCTATTGAGTACTATACGGGTGTTTTTCGAGCACATACAGGAGTGCCCTCAAAGACGCTGTACATCCAGAAAGAAGAATATCAAAATAACCGAGAAGATCGGGAAGCCTGAGTGCTCACACGTTTTCATCTCATCTCCTGATAACCCGATCTTGAGACCTTTGTGGAATCCATCACCTCCCCCGGTCTCCCACTTATAATGGATAGCTCCAGAAAAAGCCTTTTTTCCCCTCTTCGGGACCGGCCAAGATGGCTTACGAACGAGGTTGGATAGTTCTCCCGGATTAATTTTTAGGAGGATTGTGTGATATCGGTTAATACCTTCAGAGCGTTTCCAGGGAGGAGACGGTTCTAAATCTAAAAACGAGATATAAAGTGAAGAATGCGGGTCTGCCGTGAATAATTTATTGGGACTCGTTTTTCTACCTCCTGCCAGCTTCAAGGCGTTATCGTTCTCATTTTCCTCACAGTACAGAACCGTTTGAATACCATAAAAAGAAATTAACACATTTCAACATGAACGGCCAATCAAGTTTAATTCAAACTAAAAACATGATCAATTATCCTGGATAGAAGGAACGTCACAGGGATCATGTAAGCTATGATTTTGATATCAAAATCGTTGAATTATTTTAGTTCCACCTATCTTGTTTACAATCAAATTTTTTTCTCGACTTGTTGCACCCAATAGTCACATACCTGCCGAACTTCAGTGACCAGCTGCATGAATAATTTTAGATGCGAAACATGGCATATGAGGTATTCGATTGTGAAAAAGGAATAGATCGTAGAGTCGTCCAATTCGACCTGAGATTCGCCATTTTAAGACCTATTGGCAAGTCTAGGGAGGGCATTTCTAAATAATTAGCAATCGAATTTACTACTTAAGTCCTCTCAAGTTAGGTTCCCAAACGTGTGATCTTTACGGAAAAAATAATGAACAGTTGTATGATAATTTGCAGCGTTTTTTATACCCATGTATATACAGTAAATTCCTCGATAAATTCCAAGTCTTTAATAAAATTTTGCCCATTTTACTAAATTTACTTTTTGAACACAAACTCAGAATCAAAGTTTTAACAATCTCGATTGTGTTGATAGTTTCCAAGATACAATCGAGACTTAGGTTCCCTATAATCTTGATTTTTTATCGCATTTCGATGAAATTCATTGCAAAATCCGAGTTCCGTCATGAGGAAATGCGATTATTTCAAGATGGTGGCAAATTTGGAAACTAAACTCGGGACAATTAGCCTTTTAAGTCATTTTCTTGTAACCAGCCCCAAAAAGCCTCCAAATGATAGCACAACGAATTTATATGACGATAAATTGGATTTTCAGGAACATTACGGGCCAGAGCAAGCTCTAGTGTTGGTTCTAAAGCGATAACATTCATAGGGGACGAGTCAGGAAGTCATAATCATAAACCAAAATTAATATTGCATCAAAATAAAATTATCATGTTGAGAAAACATGAAGTCAAAATTGTTCAAATTTATTCGATGGCGTAGAACAAATATGTAGCGAAATATGTAGTGAGTTAGCAATATCTGGTCGAATTTTTGGAAGATATAAGGTGTGTTCAAAAATGTGCTTCAAAGTCATTATGTTGTATTACCATCTCAATTTCTGAGTCGACGACCTTTACAACCGGACTAATGTACCTACGTGTCTTTTCTACAAGTAACTCGTAAATCCGCCCTCCCACAATGATGGTCCGAAAATATTAGAGAAGACAATCCTCCCGTCCCACGGGCTACCAAGAAAACACATTCAAACAGTAAATCACGAGAAATAAAATCTCCCGAGTCGTTAGACAAACAGGATGATTCTGTATTTTTCGTCGGTAGTTCCTTCGAGCCGTGAGTCGGAACTGTTCATCACAGTTATACTAACAAGATCCGTCATATTCTGGTCCGTTGCCTGATTCCTTTTCGCGATCATTCTGACTCGACATCGCTCGTAGGTGCCACAATATGTAAATTTGATGGGCCATCAAGGGAGGAAGGAAAAAAAGATAAATCCGCCGGTACCCCGTCGCTTTCGAGATGATCCTGGGATTTTCGTTTGCGCTGATGAATCGGCCGTTGTTTTTGAGAAAGAGTTTTTTCGAGACTAACGACCGTTCGGTTGGCACGCCTGCAGGCCCCTTCGTAGGTAAATATGCGGGGATAGGGCGAGTCAGCATATTTCCGGGCTTCGAAGTCTGAGGCGACCATAAAAATGTTGAAGTTATTTGAAAGCTCGCGAGTTATAAGGACGGCCTTCCGAAGGGAAGGAATGACCTCCAATGGGATGAAGTACCAACAAAATGGAGGACAGGTTGAACGACCCAGCTTTTTTGCCACTACGAGCTTTTTAGTGCGATTGGAAAACTAGAGGAGCTTCTTGATGACCGGAAGAAGAGTCAGTCATTTCAACGGGGACGACCCTTAGCGGGGCGAAATGTGGTTTTACGACGGCGTTTTGAATAATTCACTCTGATTCTGAACACACCCATACCATATTACGTTCTTACACTCAGTATCTCCATTCAACAAAAACGCAGACAAACTAGTTATCGGTTTCTCATTATCGAAGATGTCTCATTCAAAAACAAAAGTATTACTCACATTTTGTGTTCCAGATCTTCATGTCTATCTATTCAAAGACAAAAAGTTTCATAGCGCAGTACAAATGGAATTTTTAGACAATGTGCGGGATTGTCCCTAAACAGAAGAGAAATTTCTGAAGAATTTCATAAAAGTTTTATCAGCAGTGAGATTTTGAAAGGAAGCATCTCTGCCCAGCCAACTCGGCCATTCCTCTCAGCAGAACTCCATAAAAGGACTTTTGAGAGGCTCCACAACCTTTCACGTCCAGTTTCCAAGGGATCCTTGATATTGATACAAGAGCAAGCTGAAAAAATATGAAAAAACTGCATTAAGTAGTTTCAAGACTGCCAGCTGGGCAAGATTGTGAACACACGAAGAGCAAGTTTAGAAACTTACAGGAGCCAGATGAAAAATTCAATCACATCCACACTGATATTGTGGGGCCATAAACTTTCCAGTTTAGAAATCCTGAAACCTTGAATGACGTGGTGTAGAGCAGTTACAAGTTCTAGAAATCCCCAGTAGAGCACTTCTGGATATATTGAACTTGGTATCGAGGAATAATGTGTCCACCATAAGACTTGCCTTCCCTGGATTCTCTGATGTTGACAAGTACTAGTGAGAAGCAAGTGGCTCATCAAAAAGGACAGGAATCCTGAGGCGATGTTCAGCCTGACCTGACATCCCCTAGCCCACTTCTGCGAGTTCATGACAATTACTATTACTTGGGGTCAGGAGCAAGTATGCACCTTATGCTACCTCACCAAGATCACATGCTCAGCAGAGCAGTTCTGATTATATTGAACTTGGCCACGAGAAACACACTAGGGCAAACTGGAATCGCCCAGGTGAGTAAGAATGGGGTGTCGCGTTATAGGTAAACAAATTTTAAACAGTGTTTCACCTTGAATCGAGCGAAAAAGTCGAGAAAAAAGGTCCAAACCATCGAAACTCATTGGTTAACTCGGGAGACTAGTAATTTTCAAAAGCTTGTTTTCACATTCATTCGAGTTTTTTCGAAATTTCTCCTAGAATCTGTTTATTTCAAGTATTGTTACCCAAAATTAATGAAAGAATTTCGAATCATAGTTGAACGATCAACAGATGAACCTACAGAATGGCGTTCGCAGATTTCAATTCCGAGTTTCCAGTCATGAGAAAATGAGAAATCAAAATTTGATCATTTCAAGCAGTTGTTTAGCGGGGGAGATTTGGAAACTAAACCTGGGACTCTTAGTCTTGAAGATTTGTGTACAAAAGAGCAGAAAAACTATTGTGATCAGTATCGACACAGATCGAAAGTACAAACATTTTCTTATCTTCGTCGAATTCAGATCGATCTTCAAAATTATTTTTCAACCCTTTTTGTAATAATTTGCAGCGTTTTGTCAGGATTAACCCGTAGCGCGACACGTGATTTTCCACCCATTCAGGCGACAACAGGAGTATGGGACACTCACACCTTCTTTTTCCCAGTTTTAACCATGTTATTGTTAGGAAATTCATATACCTTCAAGACTACACTCCGAGGAAAGAAACATATGGGTATTGCGGTGAACATGGTGGGAGGTGGGCGGAAGGGGGGTGAATAAAAAGCTGAGAAAACAATTCTTGCTCACTGTGTATACCTACCTCATTTATTACTGGGTAGGTACTTACTGATGGGTGTGGTTGTGTGGAAGGATAGCGAGAGAGGGGGGGGGGGGGGGGTTGAAGGATATTGGCCAAAAATCGATGCGTAATATGTATGTAGCCTACAAAAAAATCAGAGAAAAATACATTTGTTGCACAAATTTATTCTAATAAACTTTTATAAACTTGAACAATAGTTTTTTTAATCAAATTTTCAGTCTTCAGAAGAAAAATTGGCTGTAATGCTCTGATAAGATAATCACCTACCTACATGTGGATATAGAAAAGAAAAAAAATTCGCTACCTACCGAAATATTCATTATGACTGAAATATGAATTCACTGCCTAGTAAACACTCATTAGGTATTCACTGTGCAAATATCGAAGTGAAAATTCGCTAAAACTAAGGAGGACACGTGGGTATCACAAGGCACTCACAAGGCACCTAGGCGTCACCAGGAGTATAACATACTCACAAGGTTGTGAAAAATCGTGACTAACCTTGAGATGGAGAGGCCTTGGCGATGCAGGACCAACGGGATCAGGAAGCAGACTAAATTGCCCGAATTTACATGGGCGCGCAGGGTGGCCAACCCAACAACTCGAAATTTCCATGTGTGTCCCACACTCATGTGTCGTGTTATGGGTTAATACGATTTTTCACTTTGAATGTCTCCAGTTATTCAAACGTGGTCTTCACTCCAAGTTTGAAGTGAATAATACGATATTGGCGTAAATAATAACCAGTCCTCGCATGAGAGTGGAAACTTGATATCGTGCGACAGACCATAGGCGTTTTATTTATAAAGGGGAAAGGAGGAGAATTTCACGATCAAGGACGACCAGTGACTTCCTTCGGGAGCATCTTCCCCCCACGTCTTCAGTCCACACTCTAGACCAGAGTCCAGTCCAGGACTCTGGAGATTCGAGAATTTCAGAGGACCAGTTTTTTTTAGGAGTCACAAAACTTGAGCAACAGGACATTCACATTGATATTTCTATAAATAACCAGCCCGAAGGTGGATTTACGTAACATACCGGCTTGGAGATCCGAAAGCACCAGGAATACACATCAAATTAAGTTCTGTTGAGATGGAAATGGCAGAACCAGTTTATTATTACTGTCTCTACAATTATCAAGCCCTATGTTTGCAGTTTTTTGCATCTTAACTTGATTTCAGAGTCGAACAGTTGCACATTGAAGAGTCATTAGAGTTTCTATACAGTTCTGCAAGATGTAATAGACAATACTGATTAATTTGTTGATAGATCACTCAACCAGGAGCAAGAGGAGAATGTTATAATGCTGAGGAGTAACCAAATTTGTTAATCTTTCAATTCGAACCTTGTAACACCTCAATAATATTGTAAATATATAATAAACAGAGAAACTGACAAAATTGGGTTCCAACTGCATCAACCAATTGATTTCAAAGTCGAGCACTCGCAGGTAATGATGAAGAGTAGCTAGAGATTCCATGGTATCGAGTAGGCTAAAATTTGTTCAAACAGCTGCAAGGAAATATGCTGCTGAAGATGAACTTGGAACCTCCTCGTCGGATATTTGAATTGTAACACCCTCACTCACAATAGGCTCACACTGTGAGAAGAAAATAACCAGTATTGAATACTCCACTGAAACAAGAATTAAATAAAGCCATGGAAAAACGGACTGGGTACATAAATGAAGGAATTCCTCCAGTAATTAAAGAAAGGATGCCAGAAGAACTCAATCCCAGAGGTATCAACAAAAGGCTCTCTCATCACAGTCTTGAGCTTGGGAACACCCGTCCGAACACAATGGTTTCAAAATTATTATAAGAAGAATAATAAAATTAACGTCTGAAGAAAGTGAAAACGTGAAAGCTCAAACTCTTGGATGAAATAAGTGGGAAGCAACAACCGACAAAATTAACTGGCACCTCGTTGCGTTGTGATTTCGTTCAAGGAGTCAAGTTCCTAAGAAATCCGTATGAAACATCATAAAAGTATCCCAAATTGGGTAGGCAGTAGCTTCTCCATGCACACTTAGATGGTGGTCACGTAGATTCAGTTGTACAAAATATTGGATGTATTAAAAATCGAGCAGTTGGTCATACATTCCCTAACCCGAATTTTCTCAGGTTGAATTTTGCCTTTCCTGGCTTTCCTGATCACCAGCAGTTTCCTGAGTGAAGATCAGAATCGCAAACACCAATTTAGCAGATTACGATAATGCTGACGATTCTTGGCTTTTTCACAAAATGGTACAGAGACTTACTGTTCGGATCGTGATGAAACCTGATGATGATGGATCCTGATTAATCAAACTGATCTGATAATGAAATGATACGCCTATTGATCTGTTAGTGACTCCTATTGATCATAATCATGTTGAGCCAATGTTTTATTTTAACTATTTTTAATTAGAATTAGCAGGAGACAATATTAATCAAACGAGCGATCAAGTGGAACTGTATTTATTTCAATCAATCAAGGTGGGGACGGTGTAATGACTACACAGTCGCCATCTCTTGGCACCGGGTTAAAACAAACAAAGAGTAATATCACAACAGCCAGTCTCAAACTTCTCTACGAATTTGAGATTCAGAAAGAATTAAAAAGGAATTCATAGGAGCTACCAAGATGGATAACCTACAAAAACCCTGGAAACATTACAAATTATTACACTATATTTAAATATTTTTCTGTGTAGCTGAGAGTGGTCTCATTCTATTCTTAAAACGGGTGCCTTCATAACTAAATTTAGTTCTTCGTGCTAGAAAACTAAACTAGGAATGTAAGAATCCCCCAATTTGAAAAAGAACGCAAAAAATCATTTGATTAGATGATACTTGAATGGCTCAGTTATGACTTTACTATTTTCAATAATGGACCTTTGGAATCAGACAAAAATGTAACCCCTCCTCAAAATTTGATGTTTACGATTCAAAGTAAAACAAACATTTTCGAAACGTCCTAGCTCGAAAACTTTCGATATAGAGATGTTATTTTTTCAATATTTAAAATATTCAGGATTTTAAAGAATCTATGACACCTCACAGAGCTCTATAGGACCAACCTTTCGCTCAATGAGGATAATGAATAACCAAATTCATGAACCTTTCATGACGTTTTCTCATCAATTTAGGACAGTTTTCAATTTTTAGAAACGAATGAAACCACCAAGAAAATCAACAATATTGTATTAAATAGGCGATTGTTGTGAAATTCATCAGAACCTAGCCCCAAAAGACCTAACCCCCTCCAACCACTAGTCCTTAGGAGGTAGGGCTGGTAATCTCCGTTGCTTTGTGGGTTGGATGAATGGTGAGTTGCAAACACGAGTGTGAATCGCTTTTTTTTTTTTTTTTTTTTTTTATTTTTTTTTTTATTTGAGCGCATTCGACCACGCAGGGTCATGGGCGCTAAACGGAACATAATAAAATATCTATGTACTATAAATCACGATTTCTTCATATTTCATAGAAAACAGACAGTGACTTCAAGGCGTTGAAGAGGTCATCTAGGGTTCTTGAGTTGTTGTCCAGTAGTTGCTTAATGTTTCTTGGAATAGTCGAATGAGAGAGGAACACTGGACATTCGACGAGCAGATGGTGGACCGTCAATGTGCATCGGCATGAATTGCAAACAGGTGGAGGTGGTCGTGGTTGTGATTCCATGAGGTAACCATGGGTTAGTCTCGTATGGCCAATCCGCAGTCTTGTTAGGACGATTTCTTCTCGACGAGAGTGTTGAAATGATCCATCTGGGAGTTTCTTTGTTCGACTCGAAGAAGACCAAGATCGAACATCTTTTTTAACTTGCCATAGCTTTTGATGGTCCATACGACTCCACACTGTTTGCCATTCAGCCCATACTGTTGTCTTGAAAGTTGGAGTGTAATCAGAACGAATATATATTTGTGAGGAAACTGGTTCATTACTAGCAAATTTAGCGGCTCGATCTGCCATCTCATTCCCAGCTATGCCATAATGTCCAGGAGTCCAGAAAAGGACGACAGTTACACCGTTATCTTGATGGTACTGGATGCAATGGAGAATCTTCAAAACCAACGGATGAGAGTCGACTCCTTTCTTTATTGCCATCAATGAACTCAGAGAATCTGAACAGACTATAAATTTGTTTTCGGTCGGTACTATAAGATTCAGAGCAGAATATATGGCAAATAGTTCAGCTGTGAAGATCGAGCAATCCTTAGGTAGTGATGACATAATTACATCCCGACAACAGGCAACTGCAGATCCGACTCCAACTTCTGATTTCGAACCATCGCAGTAGGCAATCTGACACGGGGAGAATTTATGGATTGTTTCCTTAAAAATAGTGGAAAAGGCTTGTGGCAATGATGTTGTTTTTTGAAATTTCGTCAAAGTTAAGCAAAGTTGAGGGGTTGGGAGAGTCCATGGAGCTCGTGAACAAACACTTTCATTTTGAAAATTTGGAAGCGTTAAGGAATGAATGTATAGGTCAGAACGTATATAATCCAGAGAGCTTCTGCGACAGACATGTGGAGAAAGGGGTTGAGGATCTAATGATACGTGGTGATGAAGATGATCAGATGATGCTTTAATTTTTGCTGCATACCTTAGAGACAAAATTGTACGTCTGTAGGATAATGGCAGTTCACCGGCATCGACATTCAGACTCTCAACAGGACTTGAACGGAATGCGCCAGTGGCCAATCGTAATGCTTGATTATGTACTGGATCGATTGTCTTCAATTTGGAGGGGTGCGCTGTTCGATACAACAAAGCACCATATTCAATTTTCGATCGGATGAGAGTTCTGTAAAACCGAAGCATACAGACTCGATCACTTCCCCACGAGTTGTTGGCAAGGACTTTGAGAATATTCAAGGCTTTCATGGATTTTTGTCGTAACTGTTGAATGTGTGGAGCCCAGGAAAGTTTTCGATCAAGCACCATACCCAAATACCGTACAGATTCAACATTTCTTATCGGGATGTTATTTAACATTAAAGTGATGGTACTTGGCGTGCGTTTTCTCGAGAATACCATTGAGCAAGTCTTTTGTATAGAGATGAAGAGGCCAGTGATGTGGGTCCATGATATGATGTTGTCGATCGTTGCTTGAAGTTGTTCAATTGTGGTTGAAATGTTGACTGCTGTGGTGAAAATGACAAGATCATCTGCATACAGACATGTTCGGACTGAGTCTGTGGCACAGTTTATTATACTATCAATGGCGAGTATAAAAAGGTGTGCACTGAGGACTCCACCTTGTGGAACTCCCACTTCCTGTTCATGAACATTGGAAAAAGAGCCCCCACAAAGAACTTGGAAATTCCTACATTTCAGGTAATTGTGGATAAAATGAGAGAAATTCCCTCCAATACCTCGTTGATTGAGAGCTTGCATTATTTGAGAGCGAGAAACACAGTCAAATGCATTCTGAATGTCGAAAAAAACGGCCACTACTTCTTGATTCTTGTTGAAAGCTTCTTTGATGAACGATTCTAGGTTCACAAGACAGTCTATAGTGGAGCGACCCCTTCTAAATCCACATTGTTCAGATGATACTAGAGTGTTGCGTTCGAGATACCAAGAAAGTCGAGCAGCGACCATTTTTTCCAGCAATTTACAAACGCAACTTGTTAAGGAAATCAATCTATAGCTTTCAGGCTTAGTAGGATCTCGACCCTTCTTTAGAATCGGAATTGCTGTCGCTGTTCTCCAACTATCAGGAAAAAGGTGTGATGTTATCAGATCATTAAAGATGTTGAGCAGTATGACTTTGAACTGTGGAGGTAGTTGTTTTAGCATGCTATACGTTATGAGATCGGGTCCTGGGGAGGTATTACCGCATTTTGAAAGAGCAGCTTCAAGTTCTTTTAACGCGAATGGTAGTTCTAGACAGGGTACTGGTTGAGATGATGAGATGAAGTCTCCAAGTACATGTTCAGATCTGTCAATGTAATTTTCGGTTGTACTAGTAATGGTTTTATATTGTTCAGCAATAATGTTGGCTATCTCAAGTTTATCTGTGTGTATAGTACCATCAGAGGAAGTGATAGAGGTAATAAGAGAAGAGTTATGACCTTTGATAGTTTTGATTTTTTTCCAGATTTCAGTCATAGGAGTGAACCTGTTTATTGTTGAGAGATACTTTATCCAACAGTTTCTTTTGCTCGATTTGATGATGCGTCTTGCAGTGGCTCTATTCCTTCGATATTCGAGAAGATTTTGTTGTGATGGATTCCGCTTAAACAATTTTAGAGCTTTCTTCCTGTTTTTGACAGCAAGATAGCACTGAGTATCCCACCAAGGAACGCTAACTTTGTTTTGTGGGCTTCTTGTTTTCGGAATCGAGTTATGAGCAGCATTTATGATGGTAGCAGTGAACTGATTTATTTTGGTGATCGGACATTCATTAGGTACGAGGAGTGTGGAGAGTGAGTCTTCCAGTGATTGATGAAATGCATCCCAGTCAGCATTTTGAATTTTCCACTTGGGGACGTGTTTGTTGGCAAAGTTCCGGCAGAAAACATCAATGAAAATCGGATAATGATCACTACTATGTAGGTCTTTGCTCACAGTCCACGCCATAGATGGTGCCAGTTGAGGGCTACAGATGGATAAGTCAATTGCTGAATGGACACCGTTTTGGGAGTTAAGATGGGTTTGCTGGCCTGAGTTAAGGATTACTAGATTGAATTTGTCCAAAACGTTTTCGATTATGGTTCCACGGGTATCAGTGCGAAGGGATCCCCATAGAGGACTATGTGCATTGAAGTCACCGAGTACCATGAAGGGCGTTGGAAGTTGGTTTATTAGATTTTCAATGTCTGACAATGATGTATTTGAGCTGTGTAAATACAGTGAACAAATTGTGACTTTAATTGGAGCTAGCAATGTAACTGCTATAGCTTGCAAAGTCGTATCCAAATCAACGGGTGAATAGGGTGTTGAATTACGTGGATATATAGCTGTACCTCCGCAAGCTACTTGCCCACCGAGGAAATCATAGCGAATTGAGCTGTACCCTGAAATTTTACAGGTATGGTAAGAGTTTGGTCGTAATTTAGTTTCTTGGAGAGCAATTATGTCAGCCGGGTTGTCCTTAAGTAACAGTTTCAAGTCGTTGAATCTTTGAGTGTGAATCGCATCTGAACGTTCTCTGACGGACATGAGCCAAATTTCAGCTGATCAAATGCTATCTTTTTTCGTTACTTCGAATATAATTTCATGAAGGGTGGTCTTTCAAAAAGGGTGAAATTCAAGTCGGGTGATCTCTAAAGAAAAATAATAAACCGTTGTACAATACTCGTAATTTGCAACGTTTTTGATTTTACGAACCTCCAAACGTAAATCATCAAATTTTGAGGATGGTTAACTTTGTTTTTTGCTCAATTCCAAAGGTTTATTACAGAAAATAATAAATCAAAATTGCAAACACTGGGTATGGGAGCGCGGCCATACTTCAAACACCATTTGTAGATTAGACGTATCAGATACCAAAACAACCACAGAGGAGACATTCAATATTCATCATTTGGAGCAGATTTGGGGACCCAAGAACCCACCCCTAACCAAATCGAAAAACTCTCGTACAACTGAAGGACGTTCCAAAAATGAGGGAATGGTTACGATTGTCTTCACGCAAAGGAAATGAAGGGTGAGAGGAGTGGATGCCACAAAGATTGACAGTTGCTTCGAGTATTAGCATAATTTCCATAGGTAAGATTCAACGGCTCGTGATAGTGTCAGACCTGCAAAAGAGGATACACAAGGCTCGGCCGGAGGTCAAGCAGAATAGTCACTTGTCCGCGAGCGGCTCGTGGCCCCAGTGCCTTACTTTCGTGAACCAACCTCGAGGGAAAGGTCCCGGAACGAGATACCATTATATATCGATGTTCCACTCTGAAATAACACGTTATTTCTCGTATTTTATTTTTTGTCGACTCCCATAAGAAGACGTCTAGTAGTGCATTCTCTCTGAAGTAGTAAACTTTCACAGGAAAATATCTCTTCAATAACTTCAAGATTGGAATTGATGTATGCCAAATGGGGATGGCGTCATACTGAAGAGTATTTGACCAACTGAGTATAAATAGGCTTAGTACGACGAATTGAGACATTTTGAAAGAGACGCCAAAAGAAGAGGAAACTAAAAAATTAATGAGTATAATGAGGTCGCCCAGGACTACCCTAAGCTGGCTTTAGAAATTTTGGAAGTCCAGGGAGTAGGGTGTGGGAGAGATGGGTGAAAGGATATGATCCTATAAAATGACCACCAGTTCATGTGTGAACCCCGAGATCCCCAGCTAATAATTCCCATACTACACCCCGCGCCATGACATGGTCGCGGCCAAGACGGAAACTGAAATGTATGTATCTCTAAAACGCAAAATGAAAGAAAATCCTAGATTGTAACCACTTTCAGACCTTCCCAGTCTTCAATAGTGGGAAAGCAAAAATTGAAAAACCCAGAAAGTGCATACTGACGACCTCCGTTAGATAGTGTACTGGAGGTACATACTCCACATTTTGGTTACTGAGGGCACTTGCTCTATTGAGAGTGAATATTATTCTTTAAAGATCACCCGCCCGCGAAGAACTCGGCTTTTCCATTAATGGCGCCAACGAATCATATTATCGCGCATGGTTAACACTCAAGTTTATTGTGACAGAACATGGTCAAAGTTGTGGGATGCCTTCGATACGAAATTCGAATGATGGTAGTTAGGAAAGGCCAACTGGTTGACAAGAAATTCTAATTGGAGAAACGAGAAAAGATCGCATTTGTGATCTGGTGAAATGTGGCTCAGGCAACGAACGTTCATTTTGCGATTCGCTCTCGTGTTTCTGACTCACCATTTCTCCCAACCTCAGAGAAAGACAACTTCCTTGTGAGAGAACTGTCACCTACCTTGTTAGGACCAGTGGTTGGTGGGAAGGAGGTTCGGATCCTAACGAAAATTAACTTTTCCAATTATTATCACAATAATCGCTTGAAATTGAATAATTTTGTTATTTTTGATCGACTTTATCGGTTTCATTTCTAAAAATTGAACACTACATAAAATTGACGAAAAAACGTCATGAAACATTCTTACAGAGCTCTGGGAGGTGTCATTCAATGTTTAGAATTGAAAATTGTTTAGAATTGAATGACACCTCCCAGAGCTCTGTAATAATGTTAAGTGTTATTTAATAACACTTGTACATCGGAAGTTTTCGAGCTAGGGCGTTTTGATAACGTTTTCCCCCCACTTATCACATCTAAGAAATGACTACCAATAGGCAAAACCTTTAGGGCACAACCCCAACTAAAGTGAAGCACTGAAACGCTACTGGTAGTCAAAGCGTTAAATTAGACTCGCACGATAATGATAATTCTAGATAATCAAATGAGACCAGTCAAAGTATTCAGAAACGAAGTTTCGATTTTTTCATCGGATTGTAGAAGTTCGATGAACTTTTCAAAAGAGATTTGATACAGTGTTAATGAATTCCAATGGAAAGGTATCAATATTATGAAATGATGAGTTGTTAGTGCTTTGTAATGTAGGCATATTCACGATGAACATGAAATTGACTACAGGGATTTCAACTATGGACCTTTGATATGAACTTCAGACCAAAAAATTTGCAGCACTGATATTAGCACAGACAGATTAACAGACCACCAGATCGTTCAGGAAGCTATACAATATTTGTGGTGTACATTAAAGTTACATACTTGGCGCCAGACTTTCCGAAACTGCGTCGACGTTTACCTGTAAGCAGAAAAATAACAAATATTGAAAACACTCAGAGTCACGGATTTAAAACAAATTAGGCACTTTGAAGAAGGAACACAATAACCGGATCCTGTCTAGGACTAATCGAAGAATGAAGATTCATAAGAGTTCAGCTTCAACCAAATTATCCTGAACTAGATCTATCGTGTAACTGGGGCATTACTTCGGACCTGTTTTCTTTTGACCGTCTGGGAACAACAGACTAACCGGAAGACGGTCGACCGATCGAGGTGACTCAAACTTCCAAGAGTGAAATTTGGTTTCTTATTGTAATGATATGGAATTACACCATCGAGGTCGGCCATGTGTTGGGCGTTATGAGGCAGATGGTGAGCCCGAGCTGTCGAAGACACGCCATGGCTTTTTCAATGGGTGATCAACAATGGGGAGTAATTTGTGCATTCCTAACTGAATTTTTGAATAAAGAGGAATAACATGTATTGCTTCCGAAGGACAGCTTTGTATTCTTGTTGCAAATTGAAAGAATTGTGTCCACCAAAATAAAAATGTCCTCGTATTCGGCCATTCAGGGCTTGTTGACCAATGTATGGTATTCAATTCCTCGGGGAGGAAGAAGATGAGGAATAGAATTGAAGGAGACCAGAAGTAGGAGCAGCCATTTGGCACAAAAAAAGGGCTCACCCTGAAGTAATACTGTACAAGTGGTCCCAGGGTGAGTCCTAAGCAGAGGGAGTGGGGTTTTAGTTGGTAGCCCCAATTCATGGGGAGTCCAACACTGTTGGGATGAACTTCCCCTTCGCTCTTAAAGAGTTTCCCCACTTCCGTAAAAAAAAAATGGTATTCAATTCCTCGACATGGAAGAATCGTAGTCAATTGATGAATTGACTGGGCTATTCCGTGGCCTGGGTGTAGCCTAACCCCTTCTTTTAAAACTCTACAACTCAGTTGCTAGTTGGCAGATACTAACCTTGTAAGGAGTCAAACAGGACCAAGGTAGGCGTATAATTCAAAAACATTACCTTGGTAGGTATCTACCTTTTTTTGCAGTATTTAGTAAATACCGACTCCACTATAGGCAACTTTTACTTCCTTGCTCGGCCCCTAGTAGGTATAATATCGTTGATGAATAAGAATTATGAAGTAAATATCAGTTTTCTAGTTGTCAATCAACAATTTAAGGAAACCACTCCACCCAAAAAAATTTCCGTATTTTTTTTTTTTTTAATAATATTATTTTAAGCTACATAATATCAGGAACACGTAAACATTTCAGGAATTTTGCTTCCTCACTACCGAAGGTAGGGAAGCTTTGTATTCGTGAAAGAAGTGAAAAAAAAAAATATCCTCCAAAATCAAAATTTCCACTTGCTTTTTGCGTTTTAAAGCTTCCCGAATAATTTTGGTTCCGTGTCTGTCTGTCTGTCGGTCTGTCTGTGGTCAATCCTTGTCCCGGGCAAAACTATACTAACCTGTGGTCCGATTTTGATGAAATTTTCAGGGATTGTGCGGGTTAGGTACTAGACGGTCCCCTATCAATTTCAGCACCTTCGGACCAATAGGAGCGAGTGCGCATGCGCAAACGTGAATTTCCTGGAACCTCGGTTTCTTGGTTTCTAATGAACTGATTTTGCTCAAATTTGGAGGTTAGTTAGGGACTAACTTCTAAGAGACACCCTATAAGTTTCAATCAAATTGGTCAAGCAATAGCCGCTGCTCATGCGCGAACTTTAAATTTATTGTTACAACCAAAACTCCGCAACTATTCAACCAATTTCGATGAAATTTTCAGGGATTGTGTGGTTTAGGTCCTAGACGGTGGACCGCTAAATACAATTCTACGTTGAAAATACAAAATATTATAAACTATAATACCTTATAAAAATTATAAAAATATTATAAACATTAATGCCTGCAACCCTATTCCGCATATTATCGCCAATATTTTGGTATTCAATAACTCTTTGAATCATAATTTTTTCGCCAACTGATTCTATACGTCCATGTTACAATGAGTGAGGAAGCTATACTGCCCACCCAACTTGGCAGACGTTTTTTGATAGTAACTGTAAGTCGTGCTTACAGACCACCAAAGTTAGTAACAACAAACGCGCAAATGATAATAAATTTTGATAAACCTAACTGATAGCTGTTATCGTTGTTAATGGTGAACTCGATATTCTTCTGTTAGTCTTAGGTAACCATGTCGGACAGAAACAAATGGTACTGGCAGACATGGATAATAGAAACTAAATAGATTCGTTATTCGAAGAAACAAGTGCGCACAGAGGCAGTCCTCAGACGAGAGTAGGTTATCAAAAACTCGCTCTCCTGTAAAATTGTGTTTTCGCACCAAGGTATGCACGTATCTCCAAAACCATTCGGAGAATTTCGATATATTTTTTTAAAAGTAAATGTTCGAATGAGAAGCTCTACAAATATGGTGGGACAATAATTATCTAAAAAAATTATTGTCAAAATTCATCCGGAAGTGGAGTAGAAGTTGAGAAAAGTTTGTTACTGAACCAACAATGAGGAACAAAAAATTTCAAAAATCCAATCCAGCACGTTTTTAGAAGTTAGAAAGACGAATACGTAAAAAAAAAGTAAATAAATAAGTCAACATTTTTTATAGTGACAGGAAAATGAATCATCATTATTGAATCTTTGCTTGTTCCCTATTATATCGCTTCCGAGTCTACCAAGGTAGCAGAAGCTTTGGATTCACTTTTTAAGGTTAAAAGATCTCCAAGATCGAAATTTCCATTCGCGTTTTACGTTTCAGACCTTTCTGAACAATTTTGGTTCCTTGTCTGTCTGTCTGTGTGTCTGTCATGAAATCCTTGTAACCTGCATAACTATACGAAGTTATTGTCCGATTTCGATGAAATTTCCAGGGATTGTGCGGGTTGGCGTGTAGAACGTCTCCTATGAAAAGCATCACCCCCGGACCGATAGTAGCCTCCAGTAACAGCCATAACTTCCACATTTTCTATCCGATTTCGATGAAATTCTCAGGAATTATGCGGATTAGATTTTAGATATTCCCCAATGAAAATCATGGCCTTAAAATTGACAGTAGTCTCTGAGCATGCGCAAACGTAAAATCCTTATAACAACCATAACACTTACATTTTTCATCCGAATTTGATGAAATTTTCTAGGATTGTTGATTTTCTAGGATTGGCGTGCAGATCATGCCCTATGAAAATCATCTTCCTGAGACTAATAATAGTTGCCGCGCATGTGCAAACGTGAATTCCTTGTAAAAGCCTTTACTTCTACATTTTCCATCCTATTTCGACGAAATTTCTCAGGATTGTTCAGATTAGCGTGCAGATTCTCCCCTTTGAGGGTAGTGGAAGGTACTTATAGATAGATGTTTCGATCATCTGTACAATCGGGTTATGGATGCGAGGAAGCTATGTGCCACACCCACTTGGCAGACTTTTTTTTCGTATCCGTACTGGTTTTGTATATCATACCTTTGATTGAATAAGTGATCAAAATTTCAAGGTCATGGATTGAATAGGAACAGATATGTAGATTAAGTTCGAGGTCGCGTCAGGCGCCGCCTGGGTGTACTGGTCCCCTTAGACGCGACATTTACCTGTTAGCAAGACATTTTGAAGTCAAAAATGCAAAAGACCCTTACAAGTTGAGGGTATCCAGCTTTCATCACTCACGTCACTCCTTCGAGTTATGAATGAGACACCTCTGACGCCTGACGTTCCCATCACTTCTGGCTTTTCACACTGAAAACATCATAATCCGTCTAACCGCTCCCCTGCTCTTCGTAAAAAGACAAGTAATCATCTTCAACCAACTCGTCGAAGATCGCAGATCCCAGCCTAACGGGTCTTCGCAGTGATGGATCGCCTCGGGCTTAACCGTATCTTCCGAAACTATTAGTTTCCCTTTATTAATGCCAAGGTCTCGGCTACAGGGTTAATGACTTTCTGGGGTTTTCCCCCTTCCCTCCAAGATATATCCGTTTCCATAAATTGAGTGGTTGCACCGTTTTCGATCCGCGTGATAAATTAAGAAAATTATTTCACAAGTATACCTCTATGCAGCTCACCTCGTATACGAGTACGTCATTCAGATAACATCTCCACCATCCCGCGCTCACGACTCAGCAATCTATCCGTATTTATGTTGGTTTTAATGATACTCGTTCGATAAATCATAATTTTCTCGTTGCGTATCTCGATTGTATTACGGCACTACCTAATTCAGCCCTACCGTCTTGTTTGTATAATTGAATAGATCAATAAATTCCTATAAATTTTTCAATAATGTTATCACTACATTTATTATTACTTCAGTTACATGTTGATTTATGAACGCATAACAGTCCAGTCGCCAGGTGTTTTGGTGATGCATCGATTGGTGCAACATTATTCTTGACGTTTTCTATGTTTTTTAGAGAGCTGAACTCGAATTTGAAGCTTCCCAACAAACATTGTGGTCCTAACACCGTCAAAAAATAGACGAAATTTCAAGATTTTTAAACAAAATTTGAACGGATAACGTCGAAAGGCTGCGTTATAGGTATACACAATTATTTGGTGAATTAAAGAGCACTAAATTCTGCTCAAATGAGCTATCATAAAGTCTGACTTGTGCCAGCCGTAAGGTCGCGACAAGTCGTAGAAAATGTCGATTTCTGAAACTTTCCGAAAAATAAAGATAACTTCAAATTTGAATAATTGCAGCTCGAAAATGGAAAGTTGTAGAGCACCTAATGTTACTTTAGGTCAAACAAAATGTTAAAACATATAAATGTTCGGAATCGAGTTTAGAGGAGGACTACTTTAGGACATCCTGTATTGTGCAGCAAACGAAGAATATGACAGTCGTTCCCGAAACTCCCAATATGCTGTTGTTCTTGTCTCGTAATTACGTGTTCCGTAGTAATTGTGTATCATAATTGTGTTCAAGTACTCGTAGGAACCCCAACTCACTTTTGGTTAGACCTCAGAGTTGTTTGGAGGAGGGGGTAAAGCGCGTGTAGCGAAGGAAGGCCGTCGAGCAAATATCAAAACTAACTAATATAGATATTAATAATAGAAAGTGAAGACTAATAATGCTTCATAAAGTACTTAATAGGTAGAATCGTATTGCAAAAAAGAGTGAGCAATTTTAATTTTAACTATTTATAAACACTACTATTCATGAACCAGTTTACCTCATCATTTGACAAAACCTAATTCGAAATCACGATAGAAGATGGAAAGGGGACAAAATAGAATTGGCCTTACTTTTTGTACCTATAAATTATAAAATACATTCCTTCATTCTATTCATGATGTGGTCAAGTAGAACCTCCCCCCCCCCCGGTCCATCCGAACTAATGGAATTCTCACCAAAGATCCAAACGTACTGCTCGTTGTGGATAAGTAATTTGTAGCCCTTACAAGACTCAAGTCGTGAGTGAGAAACAGACAAACTATCGTAAGTTGAGCTGTCTTCAGCTAAGAAACCGCAAAGACATCGTTTCTCTATTCAATTTGTGAAGAGTTGCGGTTAGTTTTGCCGAAAGTTTCCGCGGTACTCATCCAACTCCTTACATGGGCGTTCAAGAAAACGCTGACAGGGAATTGATTTTGTGAATGGAAACGTCTTCTACTTCTTCCCTTCATGATCATGTAATCGTCCAAGTTGGAATGGATGGAGACCCAATCTAAACCAAACTGATCAATAAAAATCCGATTCATTCTTCCTCATAAATTTGTTATTGGAGTTAAGTAACGACTTTCAAAAGAGACCATGTATGATGATTTTCAAATATCAGTTCCAATAGTAGTAACCCAGTTTCATCTTTCCTTGATTCATTTATGAGGGAATAATAAGGAAATGTGAGGTCATCTGCTTTGAGTTTTGTAATCACAAAACTGTACTGTATGAGGTTGGTGCATCTACACGACAATAGTATTCTAAATTGTCACGATCACAAACTGATTTCTAGTTATGTAGATTTTTTACCTTATGCCGTAGGCCCTACTGATGGGATCACGAAGAAATCATCAGTGTCTTGGAGTCAACAGCCCTCCAAATTTGAGGTTAATCAGAGTACGAGATTGTGGAGTGGATCTTCTGTTCTTTGACGTTGATGAAATTCATAGGGAAACAACTCTTTTCGAGTAGTACAATTCACCAGATTGACCACAGATCGAAGGAATTTTAAATGGTTTTGAAACGCAAAATAAGAATAGAAATGTTTATTTTGGAGGAACAGAATTTTTTTACCTGTTTCATTTGTTTTTTCTACCTTCATTAGTGAACAACGACATTTATTTTTGAGTTGACAAACAAACTGCAACATAATTGTGAAGTGGTTCTTCTGTTCTTTTGATTTTGATGAAATTCATAGGGGAGCCCATTTCGTGTAGTACAATTCATCAGATTGACCTCAGACTGGAGGAAGTTCAAATGGTTTTGAAAAAATGGAAATAGAAATTTTGATTTCGGAGGAACCTAATTTTTGTTTACCTGATTCATTTGTTTTTCCATCTTTTTTAGTGAACAAGCAAAATTTGTTCCTTTAAAAAATCACGCCTGCAAATATGCTACTATTTTTGAGTGAAAGGTTTAAATTTAACTTCTTGCAAAACTACTCATTTTAAGAGAAGTAAAGGTAGAGGAATTTAAAGCGATTAAAAATAAGGCTTTAACATAAAATTTCACTTTTTTGGAAGAATCATCTACTTTTTTGAATTGCTGCATCTCCATATTTACTCAATCTATAGAGCTCAAGATAAAACTGGAGCAAATGTTACCTACCTACTTCAAAAAGCAACTGGGTATAAACGATTACACTGTTCTTGGGAAAAAGAGAAAAAATGGCCAAAATTTCATGGTTTACAGAGCGTAACATCAGTGGCAGAGTGTTTTTGGGGTTGCAAAGTTGGGGATAAATTACCCTTAGGGGTCTTAACACTATAAAACAAATCGTAGACACCCCCGCGTTTGTATTATTTGGCCCTTTTTAATAAATTTTCTGGGCTACAAGAATCGACTACAATGAGGGAGCTATGTGCCCACAAAACCTGGCAGAGGTTTTCACAATGATCGGAAATTGTAAGTACATTGCCTATGAAAGTTCCCTGAATCTTTAAAGAGCGAGCCTCTTTACCACGTCGTTTCCTTTCCCTGACAAACCATCAAACAGGCAAACTGTCTGCGAGCCTCTTAAAAATCGAGGAACTTCTCGCATTTGTTCAGAATAAATTTACATAGCTTTTTTTCTTTCTTCTTCATTTGAACGGCGCAAATAATGTTGTTTGATGAACCCCTTTTTAGCTAATTGGCGTCACCCACTCCTGCTTTTTTCTAGGTGCAGTTTTTTCCATCCGACTTGAGAACACATTATTAGCGGAGACGAATTTTCGAAGGACCAGTTAGTTCATCAATTCTCCTCCCTTACAAGGCTCAGGTATAATTTCGAACATCTGTTTTTGTTCTGAGTCCACCAATGGAGTGGGAGCGCAATGTTCAGCCACTGTAGGAGGAAAAACGCTGCAAATTATTACACAATGGTTTATAATTTTTCTGTCCAGACATAGAATTCGGTTGGGCAATTTATGGCTGCTGAAAGATTTCACGTTTGCGCATGCGTAGTGGCTACCGTTGATCCGACCATAACGATCCTGATCAGGGGCCATTTACACTCTACCCCACACAATCCTTGCAAACATCATCGAATTAGGATGGGAAATGTAGAAGTTACGGTTGCTACTAGGATTTAACCTTTGCGCATGCGCAGTGCCTCCCGATAATCCGATCACAATGAACTTGATAAGGAACCATCTACCTACTCCCTACCCCAATGTTCGATGTTAACATTGAACTCATATCGGCTCACATGCATATTTTTTCACACAACCTAGGTAGGTACAACTTCGTCCCATAGTCGTAGGCTCAGACAATCATCAATTAAATGAAAGATTATGATTTGCTCAACTTCTTTACATTCAGACTAGCTAACTCCCCTACGAAATTAGTTTTAAAAATTAGTCATAAAATTTGAGATAAACTCAATGCGGGATAGCGGACGCTCAGCTAACCGTTTTCTCGAAAAAATCAAGCAATGGATCGGATGGTGGAGTAATAAAATACTATTCTCAGAATTAATGAGAAATTTACCTTGATTAGCTAGAGCTACGCAGATCGATGTATTCGAAGAGAATCAGAATAAATGCCCAGGAAAAGAAGGAATTTCTGTAGATCAGCAGAATCGACTTCGAGTTGTTAACAAGAAACAGAAGAGAACTTAGTTAGAACTGAGTCGGGGGGGGGGGGGGGGGGTGTCGCAGGGGGTGGCGTTTCTCGTAAAACATCTGTTTGTGCGGCCTACCCTTCTTTTTAAACAGCTGATCTATGACTCCTCTATGTTGTTCACCCATGTAGAAGGTATGTTTCACTAGGTGGGTATTGGAAGGAGGGTTGCACTTCTCCGGCATAACTAGGATGGAGGGTTGTATTAGTTAGTTGAAATGGAAACCCGTAAAATGTTATTGGTGAAGTGTACGATTTTTTTTTCTTGTTCGATTCCAAAGGTTCATTACTGCAAATAACTAAACAGTATCATCGAAGTACCCAACGTAATATTGTTTACCTAAGTTTCAGGCTAACAAAAATGTATAAATATTTTTATTTAATCAGAATAATTACGAGTTTTTCTGCAGTAAATTATCAATTTTTTCCTTCTCACTTGTTTCAGATAATATTTTCTGGTTTATACGTATTGGTGGTAAGTTACACACAAGTGAATCATGTGAGTATCTTAATAATTCAATTTATAATTCTAATATCCACTGTTCAAGGTACCTAAATTCTTTTCTTGCCAATTTTGCATAATTGTACGCTAATAGTATAGATTGATCACGCGCCTGTACATAACGCGACATTTTGATTATTCAGTACCAGCCAACAATAATATTGTTATCGCGCAAGGTCAAGTTTATTCAACGAAACATCATTTTCCGAGAATCGAGGGTGGTTACTAAGAAAGCACAACAAACAAACTGTGTGACATTAAAATCTATTCGAAGAAATGAAAAAGATCGCATGTTGTAAACAGCTGAAACGGAGATTAACCTATTTCTGTCAATAAACGTAATTTGCGATTCACATTCACGTTTCCGCATCATCATTCGTCCCAACTTCAAGTCCTCTTAGGGAATGAACGGCTGGTCCTACAGCGCTCGGGGCTGTCTTATTCTGTTTTAAAAAAATCGGGTGTTTCGAAAAAAGGTGTTTCGAAAATTTCCACCCCTATTTTTCGGGACACAATTAGACCCCAAATGGAGCCCTTATACCAAATTTCATCGAAATCAGTCCATGGTAGCTAAGGAATGTGCCGCCGATAGCTTACCGGGGGGGAGGGAGACAATTTTTCTACCTGAATTTCAAATTTCAAAAGTTTATTTTGAAAATATTAAACAAAAAAGGCTTTCACAACAGAAATTTCTACACTTATTGCACGTTTTAGATCCTGTGTTTTACAGGTTGTACACGTCTCGAGTCCGTTTTTCAGACTCAATAGTTAGGGCATATTGAGCATTCCTTATAAATTACGTTGTCCTCGGATCATCAGTAGCCTTTGCGCAAGCTATTCATCTGTTTTAATGTCATTTTCAGAAAATATGTGGATTATCCCCACCTATAGTAGCTTCTGCACAAGCGCAATCTTTTCATGGGCTTCATGGCATTTTGAATTCCGATAAATATAGAGTAACGACACAAAACTGTCTAGCTATTACCCTAGTAGAAGAGGTCATTGTTGTTCCAAGAGCATACAAAAGATCTTTGATTCTCTGATTTTCTCATGAAATCAATTGATGACTTAGCAGTACGTTTTCGTGAGGTTAGAGATTATTTCCATAATCTCCTTGGTCCACATGATTCTTATTCGCTGAGAAGCCATCGAGTTTGCCAAGCAAATCGAAGTTCAAAATTGGGACCGCACCCAGCAGTATTTTCTACTCAGGACGACTTTTCAATCTGACCGATCACGCCGATGAACGAGCGTGACGTGGAAGACTTGGAACGTCCAACCTCTCCAAGAGAGAAAAAAAATGACTCACCGGAGAGGTCATTCAGTTTTTCAGAGTTCGTTCAGGAACAGTGACTGGGGCTTTGATAGCCACGGTATCCTTGAAGTCATATTTCATCTTTCAAATCAGTATCACAGCTCATTTGTCGTCGAATACGCTCGAACAGTCCTACCCTACTGAATTTAGGCACGAAGGTGTTTCTATGGGATTCGTGAGTCATGTTGGTCTTGAATAAGCAGCTTTATTGTTGTTTAGTAACAAATCAGTAATGCTCCATCCTTTGTAAAAACAGGAACCCTCTGGGAGGTGAGTAGTCCATCACATTTCCTTAGTGAAGTGTTGAAAAACATCGTCTCGGGCTATCAGCCTCATCGTTACCTAATATGCATCGAAAAATCAGATGATGTTGTCACAACTGCGAGAATTAGGTATGTGTTTTCTAAACAATTTCCTAAATCAGTCAATTGACTACTTCAGTGTTTCACTGTCCAAATTCACATGGTTCCTGTAGGTTGTTTCCTGTTTCCAGCTATTATGAATCAAGCTTGTTATCAATTTTTAAATAAGATTTAAAATAAAGGTTCAATTATTTGAAACCTCCAGTCATTTTTTGCAAAAAAATCCAAAATATGATATTTTCGCGCGTTGTAAATCTTTGTTTTTTTTTTTATATGGGAAATTCCAATTTATTATCAGAAATTCGGATTTTAAGTCAAATTTCATGAATTTTTGACCCCTCAGTTGATTTTCTTTAATAAACGCTGCAAATTATTACACATTGGTTTATTATTTTTCTATATATCACTCGTCTGCAAAGCCACCAACCATCCAACAGGAAGAAAAACATCGATCGCATTTCGGTCAGCTTTAATTTGAACGGAGATTAGGCCTCTTTTGCGATTCACACTCGTGTTTCTCATTTATCGTACGTCCAAACATTAAATTCTCGTAGTGAGCGAACGGTTTGTCCTACAGAGCTCCGGGCGGTCTCAAAAAATACTAAAAAATTTTAAATTGAAGGAAAAACAATACCTTTATATCAAAATTTTTTGAGTTAGGCGTTTTCAAAATTTCAAAATTCATTTTGGAACCTATAGAAATGACCTACATCAACCAAAATCTTCGGGGCACAACTAGACCCCAAATGGAGCCTACGTACCAAATTTCATCAAAATCGGTCAACACTAAGAGGCAAAAGTGCCGCGTACGGCGTACGGCGAACGGACGGCCAAATTTTTATTCGATTTTTGGATTCTACGTACCTTGAAACGTAAACCATCAAATTTTGAGGGGGTGTTAAAAAATTTTGTTTCTTGGTCGATTCCAAAGGTTCATTATTGAAAATAATAAACCAAAACCCGGCTTCTTAATCAAATTCACGTCACTAAACGTTGGAAGTAAAATTTAGCAAATACCAATAAGTATATTAGGACATCAGATACAGTGATAAGGGTTCTTCAAATCTCAACTTCACAATTTCATTTTTCCAAAATCTAAATTTTCGAGTATTTAATCCTAGTGTTAGGTACCATCGTTGTTTAAACAATTTTCTTTCCCGTGTGAGGGTTAATAGAGATTTGAGCCAAATGTTGAAGGATTTATTCGTCCTTGGACTTGATGTAAAGTTTATTTAATTTTCTCCAATTATAATTTTTTTTTTGCTACATTTAATAAACTTTTTTCTTCTTGAGGATAATTCAAACTACCAACCTCCCTTTGTTGTTTGTTACATAAGGGATGGGATCTTTTGAAAATGAAGTTTACGATTGTCCACAACCGGTTCACCTTCAGATCATCAGGAAGAGATGATTCATTTTTCTTCAGTTGCCCTTAATTTTTCCGACGTCCCTCGTTATGTGAACCGATGTTCCGGGACTCGTAAAGGTGAAACCCCGTGGAAAAGATGTGTCCTCTTGAGCAACGCTTGTTTCATCCTGACTGATGTCACCCACAACTGACCAGGTGGAAGCTTTCACCCTTTTTGAACTGGCTGGGAGTTTAGTGGCCGACCAATGTAACTCCTAGCTCGGGGTTTTGTAATACGGTCAGAGCCACACCGCCTTAAGAGAGGTCGATTTACGTCAACCGGGTGATTTGCATGCTGAAGTTGAGAAAGGGTTGCGAAGAACGAGCGCATCCGTGTTCCACCGAATCTGATCATCGACCAACAGGTTATACGCAATGGGATTTTCCGCATGTTTCTGTTGTCTATCGATCTTGGGTTTAAGCTTTTCACAATATTTGAAAACAAGAAACAAATCACAGAGTGCATTTCCAGTTTGTGTGGGATGCGGGCAGACAATCTTCAATAAAAAAAAACCAATTCACGACTAAATCGAATTCAAACGCTGATCAAACATTGATGTTGCCCTTCAGCCAGGTTGGGAGGGTAGATCAGCTTCCCATTTACAGGGTGACCGAAACCTATCAACAATACTTCAGAAATTTTCAAAGAGAGAGAGATAAAAAACACTTTATTGAACATTGTAGAAGGAATAAAGGTGAACAAGGACTCCAGTAGTCGTCGAAACGTAATGGATTTGCCAAAAGTTCAAATTGGTAGGCCAAAAGTTTGCCAGAAATTCAAATTGATTTATTCCAAAGGTTTTTTTTTTGCGAACTTCAGAAATTGATTTTTCAACTAAACTGCAGCAGTTTTCACTCCTAGCACTTTTTTTACCCCGCTCGAAACGCTACATTTTTCACTTTGAATTTTCGACCTACAACTCTGGCATCAAAATGGTCATGACTTCCACATTTTCCATGCAAATTCAAATCTGATTACACCATTGAAAAGAGAGGTAAATTTCACATACGATGAGTTCGGAAAAACAGTATAATAGAGGTACATATTTTAAAATTTTGGTGATTTTTTCTTGCTAAAACACGGTTTTCTTCAGAGGGTCTCAAGAACTTGAAACACGCTCCATTTCATCTTTCCCATGGTAACCTATTTTTCAGGTTTGCTATGGAATTTGAGGAGGGCAATGGTGCTTGAATACGAAAAAAACGAGTTATTGCATCGAAAATTGGGGGAAATACTTTTTGTATTATGGATACTTTTCTTAGTTACCCTTGGCAGAAATTGGGTATATGAGCTCCATTCGGGGTCTGGTTGTGCCAAAAGATGCTTAATATTACCAATCTCACCTAAAGGGGGCTTAAGGGATCTTATGAGTTAAAGTGTAATAAAAAGCTCGTGAATTTTCAACCAAGTTATGTATTTTCGATGGATTTGAAGTAGCATTGAATTTTTGGAAACGAATGAGACCATCTAGAGCTCTGTATGACCAACCGATCATTACCTAGAAGGCTTGAGGGTTAGAAAAAAATTAACCCGAAACACGAGTATGAATCGCAAATATGAATGTTCACTGACGGAAGTAGTCCAAATCAGTTCAGAGAATAGCGAGAGTGGAATGATGAAATCAAGTAGAACGAGTGTAATTGGAGTTGCAAGTGTTTAAAGTTACGAGTACATCACCGTTACCTTGAAAATTAAGAAAAATTGGAAACAAATTATTATTGCATTTTGGGACTTCAGACAAGTACCTAAATTTATGTAGGGATTTCACACTATGGCGCTCGAATGGAAACAATAGAAATAAGTCATTCACATCTTTTAGGAAGTAAATTGGTTTTCCTGAATAATTAGACATTCTCAGGTGTGCAACGAATTGAATCGTTTGAGAACAGATCCATCATGACCCGTTATCGAATTATTGGAAATCGAAAAAATGGAAAAAAGAAACCTCATTCAATTAAATTTCTCGTAGTATATACCATACTTGGTTTAACCATACTGCCATCACACTAACGATAAATCACTTAAACTTTGGTAGCACTGTTTATCGACAAAAAAAGGTTGACACATCGAAGTTCTCTAGCTTTTGAGGGAATCTATGCTGGTATTACTGGCAAATAGGTATTAACCCTAATTAGACCATGGTATCTCTAGTTTCGCCGAATACATCTCAGAAACTCCGCAGCTGCCCCAAGGTGTCACTGGAGTAACCAAAATTGAATTGCAATTTTAAATTTAATGGACAGCAGAATTTTTTGTGGGAAGTCTCAAAATATAGTTACGATAAAAATTTCCAAATGAATCGATGAAAAATGTTCCAAAATGTTTGTCATAACATCATTTTTTAATTTCTAATAACTTACAAAAAATAATTCAAAAAATTCAGCTCTGTCCATCAATTATTGAATTACAACTTAAATCTAGTTAATCTGGTGACATCTTGGGTCAGCTGTGGACTCCTCAAGATGTTTTCGGTGACACTAGTGACACTATGGTCCAATTAGTCTTAAACGAATAACATAGTTACACAAATATTGGTCGTTTGTACCTACTTAACATTAAAAAAAAAAGATCCTTGACGTCATTATAAAAGTAGCTAGATAACTTCGCTTTGTGAATTGAAAGGTTGTTCCAGCTCTGAACGAGAAGCAGTGCTTCAAACATTGATGCGATTTTCTGTTAGTACTTTTGTATAATTGTGTTTGCAGTACGGAAGACTCAAGTAACATATCAATAATAAATTTTCTACGATTATAGCAAACTGAGCAGCCAATAATATGAAAATTTGCCCACTAACATTTATCAAAATTTGACAGTGATTTTTTGTAAATTCCATTCAATTTGAATAATTTGAGGGGACTGTGTAAATACAAAAATGAAACCCGACGAGAGAGGTTCAGAGCTATTATAGCTCACTAATGGTCAAATTAATAACGGATTTCAGTAAAGTGAAGACCAAAAAATACCAAGAAACATGTGAAATTGACTTTATTTAAATTTATAATGAACACCTTCTTGGGTCGTAGATACTTCAAAATGGGAACACCAGTGCTGTTTATGGGCGCTCTCTCATTTTTATTTCCACAAATGAAAGTGACGAAGGGTTCTCGATTAATTAAGAACAGCTGTGAGAAAACTCGCTTCGTGTCGAAACGACTCTCCTTTTGACCCGTCGTTCCTAAAGAGGATGAAGACATTTAGCCAAGGACGGTTTTTAGGCGTGCGACAAAAGATAAAGACGGAGAACATACAAGAGGTTAACTGCTGCATCATTAACCGCAGGGTGGGCTATCAACAGTCACAATGGACGCCCTGGAGGAACTCTATGAGACAAGCCATCTTCGGCAAGTCTGAATCCGAGCTGAGATCTCGGTTCTCAGGGTCCATGCTGAACACCAAAGTCATATTCAGAAATATTCTAAGAACCAATATAGACAGTATAATTGATCACACAGAATAACAATATGTACGTATACGTATAGAATTCATTCGTGTATAAATTATTAACCCATTTCCAGCCACTGATGCGTTTTTGCATCGTCATATTTATGATTTTGTAAATATTAAAAATAGTGGAAAATCTTTGCAGGATAATTTTTTCTCGTTCATTCTGTTCCTAAACTTTTCAGAAAAAGTTTGCTTTGACGTTCGGGAGCTCAATGCGATTTTGGACATTTTTTGAAAAGGAGGCCTCTTGGCCGAAGTCTTGAGTATGGTGGCTCAAGTTCGATTCTGGACTTGTGAGCATTCTGGGTCATGAGTTGCAACAGATTCCGGTCCATAAATAGACTTTTACATCCTACCAAAACAAAGTACTGGATAAATCATATCGATTTAGAAAACTGAGGCCTCTCAAATCTCATTAAAAAGTAAAATTCATAAAATATCGATTATTTTTGCTCTCGATTGGCGAGCAAATTATGCTTTATTTCGGCTGGAATTCTGTAAAACAGTTCATCCTCCACTCCTCATTATTCAGTTTTTTATACCCTTGGCTTGAAATGGGTTAATTGTATTGTAGAGCAGTACAATTGACCTATCTCCTAAGTGATACATAATTTTCACAATATTATTGGTGGATACATTTTTCGAATAAATAAACATACATTAAAGTTGTTTTTTTTATTTGTTATTTATCCCTTGCTCGTCTTTGACTGCATTAGGAGTCTTGCTTTCACTCTCACACGCTGTTTCTTCTGGTGTGGTTCCGCCAACCCCATCCAGTGGTGTTTTCGGTGTTTTTTTTAATGGTTTATTTTACCTACCTTCCTAGGGTAATAAGAAACCCTAAAGAACACGGTAGATCAGCGACCTGAGAAGATGAAACCCTCCACGGTAAAGACTTTTAAAAAGTTCTCGTACGATGAGCGAGACATATCAACTCCATGAATGACACTCTACGCAATAAAACTCTTAGCTATTGAACGGCTGTAGATGGGCAATTTTGCTATGCGCTCATCAACTTCATGAGGGTTCCCAAATAGAGAATTAATTCCTTACCATGGTTTACCAAGGTGGTTGGCAATACACAGATAAATAGTGATAAAACTTCTAGGGGAGTTGATTGAAATAACTATTTTAACGACTTCTGCACAAAGACTGCAAAGAGTGTGGGCAGTACAACTAAATCAAAGCCAATAAGTTGGGCAGCATAACCCTACCAGCAGAGTGTGAGCATGAGTATTCCAGTGAGACCACAAATTACGACCTCTTAGATGAGCAAGTTCAGAGATATCCACTTGGATGAACGAGTGAAACGAAACCTGGTAAAAGATACTTTTTTTGCCCGATTTGCGAGAAATACCAGTATCAAGATATGATACTCGAGAAAAATTATAGGTACTCAAATTCAATTCCTGCTGCGGCTTTTTCCGTCGGACGAATAGGCAGATACTCTCGGAGCCTGACTATTTGCTCAGTGGAGCTCTTCCTCACGGTCGCAACCTTCAAGGACCCCCTGAGATCACGATATAAGGTCACTTAGTTCGGCTTAGCATATAATCCACTTTGGGGCACCATTCCGAGACCCCAAGTGGAACACCGTTACACCAAAGCCTTCTTCTACTCTAAATATTACCTTTCTCTCCCGTGGGAATACCATTCGTTTTCCTCCCGCGAAATCTCTGTCCTCTCCTTCGCCTTCCTAAAGCTTCTCCCATCTCCGGAGTTATTGAATCCGCTCCGAAAAAAAAGAATGATGAACGGTCTCATTTTTTTCTTCCTTTTTTTCCTGGAAGATAAAGTGCATCGATAAAAAAGAGGAAGGCTTCGTTTATAATCTCTAATCTGCAAGAGTCTTTTCCTCTGAGGAACAATGGCGGGGCTTATCTCGGCTTATTCATCGATATTGATAGAGCTTCTGATCTTGAAACCACTGACTACGACCACTGAAGGCGAACTTGCAACAAAAAGAGGCATCGAGTTGAAGGGGAATGACCGAATGACCGAGAGGAGGTTCCGAAACGTACAATTACGTATTATTTGGGACAAAACTTCTTTCGCTTGAGACTGGAATTTACATATAAATGGCGTAAGAATCAGATTTCAGGCTATAGCTTCCTGTACCAATAAGAACTGGATTGACTTTGAACAAGAATCAATGGTAAAATTGGATAGAAGCTCAACAAACGCAACCATAATTTCATGCAGATGGCCAAATTGGGTGGGCAGTATAGCTTCCACATATGAATACCTTGAACAATAAGAATTAATTGGTGTAAAAATACTAGATTCGCAATCAGATGGAATTTTCCACTATTACGATGGTAATGGTGAAAAGTAACGGCGAAAAGCTGATAAATTCCACAATACGAAACGGGATTCAAGATCATATTGATGGTTTTTTGAGTCGACAAACGACAACACAATTGAGAAATTTGAAATTGACGATTTTCTACTTTTCCAAAATTAAAGGTCAATTTCTTCTTGTGCCACCTTCAAACTGCCTTCTAAGCTTGAATAAAATCGAACTACCAGATCTTGGGAAATTGGCCTTCAACGAATAACAAGTAAGATAATAAGATGATATTGAAATTTATCTTTGGGGATACCTTCACGAATCATGAGAATACACTCAAGTTGGACCATGATTTCAGGAAGTTATGCTCGTCGCAAAGAGTTGACCACAGATAGACGCGGAATCAAAGTGGTTCAGAAAGCTCTGAAGACCGAAATTTTGATTTTAAAGGAATTTTGTTATTCCGCAGCAAACATACTTTAAATAGCTGAATTTTTAAGGTATAATATTTATTAATACATTTTGGTCTCACTCATCCGTTTCAAGGTGGAAAGATACCGATCATGATGGATCTTTGTTGGGATGGAAATATGAAATTAACGAGTCTGTGCGATGAAACTAAGGTGAGCATCTGCGAACACGTATACAACACTTTTATAGGAGTTATTGTTGTTTAAAATGATAGTAGCATCAATTTCTCCAGGATTTTATTCATATTATTCAATATACCATAAACGCATCATTCCCAATTCTGTATATTTTGGTTTATTATTTTCTATAACGAACCTTTGGAATCGACCAAGAAATTTTTTTTTAACACCCCCTCAAAATTTGTTGGTACGTAGAATCCAAAAATCGAATAAAAATTTGGCCGTCCGTCCACCGTATGCGGAACTTTCCCCACTTAGCATTTACCGATTTTGATGAAATTTGGTATGTAGGCTCCATTTGGGGTCTAGTTGTGCCCCGAAGATTTTGGTTGATGTAAGTTACTTCTAAGAGTTGAAAAATAAGGTTTTAAATTTTGAAAACGCCCTAATTCCCTACGAGAATTTAAGGTTTGGACGTACGATAAATCAGAAACACGAGTTTGAATCGCAAAAGAGGACTCATCTCCGTTCAAATGTTAGCAGACCGAAATGCGATCGATGTTTTTCTTCATGTTGGATGGAAGGTAGGCTTTGCAGACGAGTGATCTATATAGAAAAAAAAACATTGTGTAATAATTTGCAGCGTTTTTCAATCAACAACACTAACCAGTACCATAATAGATCCGGTGCTTGATAATGGGTGACGTATATCAGTGTTATCGTAGACCCGTGCGATAGACAACTAGAGACGGCAACATCTCGCCAACAAGTGGATATGGGAGAAAAGGTTAACGGGACAGGTGGCGCCAGCGCTGCGGGAAAACGAGTAGTTGACGAAAGAGATCTTTTGAGGAAGAATTCAATCAGCGTTGTAGTGTCTGCTTGGTGTAAGATTTGTATCAGTGGCGCCCCTGGTGAGGTTTCTGAGTTTCAATGGACAAGCTCTGGTACCGTCTGCTACCATTAAAACCATCATAAGTCTCATTCACTGTTAAATTTTCACTAAATTTTCACTTTTAAATTCTCACTAAATGAATCTTTATACATTGACACTACGGTGGGTTTAAACCAAAACCGGTAACAGATCTGGTCGTTCATCCAGCTGACTCAACGTCATCACAACCACTTCAAAAGTTTTGCAACTAACTCATTTTTTGCGCGATTGTCAGCAGTTCATTTTAACGTTCTACATTTTGGTATATCATTTTCAACAAAAAAACAATTAATTTGGTATGTAGGCCATTTGGGGTCTAGTTGTGCCCCGGAAAGCGGAAAGTGGCTGTCATTTTCAAAAACCCCTAGCTCGAAAACTTCCAGTGTAAAGATATTGTTTTGTCATCAATCTATACTTAATGCTATTGAATTTTCAGAATAGAATGAGACCAACCACAGTTTTGTAGGACCAATTGGTCGCTCCCGGTAAGCACGAAAAACCATCAGAAACACGAGTGTGAATCGCAGGTGAACTGATTAAAGAAAGCCAAATCCCCAGTCAACATTTTTTTTCGTTTCTTTATGACACTCAGTAGTGTTTTCGGAACAACCAAGAAGTGACTTTAGTTATGAAAGATCCTACCTTATCTCGGGTAAGTACTTTCTGTCAAAATAAACTTTATCATAAACCTAGCGCGTCGATAGGGTTGGAAGGTACTATTAATGGAAAACGCTGCAAATTATTATACAATGGTTTATTATTTTTTGTTTTTCTATATAGATCACTCGTCTGCAAAGCCACCAACCATCCAACATGAAGAAAAACATCGATCGCATTTCGGTCAGCTTTAATTTGAACGGAGATTAGGCCTCTTTTGCGATTCACACTCGTGTTTCTGATTTATCGTACGTCCAAACTTTAAGTTCTCGTAGTGAGCGAACGGTTTGTCCTACAGAGCTCCGGGTGGTCTCAAAAAATTCTAAAAATTCTATAGAATCTTAAATTGAAGGAAAAAAAAAATACCTTTATATCAAAATTTTTTGAGTTAGGGAGTTTTCAAAATTTCAAAATTGATTTTGGAACCCTTAGAAGTGACATACATCAACCAAAATCTTCGGGGCATAACTAGACCTTAAATGGAGCCTACATACCAAATTTCATCAAAATCGGTCAATGCTAAGTGGCAAAAGTGCCGCGTACGGCGGACGGACGGCCACATTTTTATTCGATTTTTGGAATCTACGTACCTTGAAACGTAAACCATCAAATTTTGAGGGGGTGTTAAAAAAAAATTTCTTGGTCGATTCCAAAGGTTCATTATTGAAAATAATAAACCAAAACCGCGTTCTTTGCAGACGGGTGATCTACACAGAAACCTCAAACCATTGTGTAATAACTTGTAGCGTTTGGGAAGAACCGCGCCACTGATGTATGGATATATTCCACCATCTACACAATTGGGTTTTTCTTCATCCGTGTTTGCGCATCATGACGCGAAGTTTGCCCAGCCAGCTCGAAGATAGGAATTTCAATCCAGGGATCAATACGGACTTTGTTGCTTTGCAGTCCATCATCGACAGCCGCCAAAGCGATTCGACGTATTGTTTAACCAGTCGGGTTTCGCTCTGACGTGAGTTATGCTCGTCGAAGCCTCTGAGCTCACAATGCGAGCACGTTTTTTACAGAGAGCGAAGGAGAATAAAAAGAAAGGTTTACTAAACGCTGTGGAAGGAGCAAGCGTTTCCTGCCGCGACCCTGACTCAGCGCGACAACGCACTCTACAAGGTCTTTCGAGCAATTAACAGAGCTTCGCTCCGCTTGCAAGACGAACTTTCCGCTCGTAGGACATAAACGGCGTTAAAATGCTTGGCTTCTCTTATCGCATAGTTATTATCTGTCGTGTTCGAGTGTGTGTACTCGTGATTCGTTTAACGAGATTAGTTCAACCTTTTCCAACCAAATTACTTCCAGGTGGCCAGAACGACTGCATTCATGCGAATGAGAACTTGAAGATGCTGAATGACAGGGAGCAATTCGATATAGCAAATCAACAGCCGTTAAAAATGTTGCATCAGTCAACCCCTCAGGAAAATAGAGAGGATCAGCCACCAACATTAGTAAGTTTTATTGATCTCATAGCTGAACAGATTTCCCCCCAGACATTTACAGCGGTCCCCAAGGGGCTGCCAGCGTACCAATTTCCAACAGTTTATATTTAGATAGTTCACTTCACTTTCAATTGTTTCCAAGACCCAGTGGACCAATTTTTGGTTCGCTGATACATGTGTCTCCCTTATCAAAATCAAGTGTAACTGCCTTTATGAAAATATTAGTACCTAATTATTTAATTTTGCTTCCGAGTCTACCAAGGTAGCGGAAGCTTTACTTTTCAAGGACGAAAAAAATATAAGTTCTCCAAAATCAAAATTTTCACTCGCGTTTTACGTTTTAGACCTTTCTGAACAATTTTGGTTCCGAGTCTGTCTGTCTGTGTGTCTGTCTGTCTGTCATGAATTCCTTGCAACGCGCATAACTATACGAAGTTATTGTCCGATTTCTATGAAATTTTCAGGGATTGTGCGGGTTGGTGTGTAGACGGTCCCCTAAGAAAATCATCATCCTCGGACTGATAGAAGCGACTGCGCATGCGCAAACGTGAATTCCTTGTAACCCCCATAACTTTTACATTTTCCATCCGATTTCAATGAAATTTTCAGGGATGTTACAGATTAGTATTTAGATGGTCCCTTATGAAAATCACCACCTTCGGAATGACAGTAGCCACTGCGCATGCGCAAACGTGAATTTCCTTGTAACGGCCATAACTTCCACATTTTCACCCGATTTCGATGACATTTTCAGGGATTACGCGGATTAGGTTGTAGATGGTCCCCAATGAAAATCGAGGCCTTAAAATTTACAGAAGCCTCTGCGCATGCGCATACGTAAAATCCTTGTAATAGCCATAACATTTACATTTTTCATCCGAATTTGATGACATTTTCTAGGATTGTCCAGATTAGCGTCCAGGTACATTAGGGCAGTGAAAGGTACATAGAGATTGGTATTTTGAGATCAACTACTATGCATCGGTTCATCTATATAATCGGGTTATGAATACAAGGAAGCTATGTGACACACCCACTTGGCAGACGTTTTAAACTATGTTTACGAGAACTTGTAGAAAATGCTGGTTGCAGACATTTAGAGGTAAATCCTCAGTTCAATAAACTGCTAAAACAACTTTGTCATTAAACTTTACTTCCTCCTGCTATTTTGCATTTCAGAACTGTGAAAAAGTGAAAAATCCTCAACATAATCGCGAACGTCTTCCCAAACGTGTTGCCGTCGACTCAAGAAACTAGGTGGTGAAAATCAAATTTTAAATTAACTTCTAATTCATTGGAACTCTAGATAAATAATAATCAAGAACCAAGAATTTCTACACAACTAGTTCTATAACGTCCATGCCATTCTGCATGTGTATGAGTAAGTTATGTACTGCTCACCCAACTTAGCAGTTTTTTTTAATCAACATTCCTTAACCCATTTCAAGCCAAGGGTGGAAATAACAGAGAAGTGAGAGTAGGAGGATGAACTTTTAAACAAGATGGCGGAAGAAATAAGGCATAAATTGCTCACCAATTGAGAACAAAAATACCCCAAATTTTATGAATTTTACATTTTAATGGGATTTAAGAGGCCTCAGTCTTCCAAATCGATGTGATTTATCCGACTCGTGGCTCAGAACGCTCAATCACCCAGGATCGAATTAGAGCCATCATAATCATGCTTTCGGCCAAAAGGCCTCCTTTAAAAAAAAAGAATCCGAAATCGCATCGAGCTTTCGAATGTCGAAGGCTTTTTTTGACGAGTATAGGAACAGCATGAACGAGAAAAAATTCTCCTAAGAAGATTTTACACTATTTTCAATATCAAAAAAAGTCGATGCTAAAACGCATCAGTGGCCGGAAATGGGTTAATAAAATTAAACTTAATATTATCTAAATAGATGAAACTGACCAACTTGGTGACCCAACAAACGAATGCTATCACTCATATTCATAACAGCCCTACCTCTACCTACAAAATAATATTCAGAAAACGAAAGATAGAGTAACCTTGTAAATGAGGCCTGGATGTATCGTAGGAATCTCGTCATCTTCGTTTTTTAGCTATTTCTGACCTTGTGGACGATCGGGATGAGCTCTGGCGGAAGCAATTTACATTCTTTCGGTACGGATAGCGGACACGTGATCATCTCCCGGACCTGGAATTAGGAAAGGTCGTGAACGATGTCTGAGGGTCCCATGAAGGATGGAGCGGTGCCCGAAAACTCATCGGCGGCCCATCGTGAAATCGGCACCCTCGATCATCAGACCACTGTTATTTCCGGATTGTCTTCAGATATTCCTATTTCGTCATCAGAAGCTGATGCAGGGCGAAGCAAGATTGAACCAAACTCAAAGATTCAATTCCACAGCTTTATTGTCGCAAAAAATCTTCACTGCATCTTACAGTTTTTCCATGACACTCGTATCAAGTTTCTTATGGCTCGTAACTTTCTCAACACAAACTGGGAAGCTGAAATTGACAATCTTTAACTTTCGTGTATTTTTTTCTGAAATATTAGGATTTCGGCACCAAAAATTGTTTGTTGTGTCTGATAATGAGGCGTACAGCATTTCAGAGCTTTCTGAACATATTGCACATTTTCGTTGTCATATTGCTCCAGACTTCCACCACGCTTTCGGATTGGAGGCTCTCTGAACTTGGTTGTTGATGTTTGTTATTAATAAAAATTTGTTTAAAACCATGACAAATGCTTGCTACACATTGGGACATTTTCATGTCAACCACTACACAACAAGGTAGTGAAGTAAGGTTGTTAGTTCATGTACCCAAACATTAAAATAAGAAAACAGTTGATTGTTCTCTACGCAACACAGTGTTTATTGGTCGCATCAGCAAATTTTCGTGACGATTTTTCAGTTTATGTGCCAAAGCAAAGACATGAAAAAGTCAAAAAAACGTAATAAAACCAGCAACGTAGATTGTCAAGATCAAGTTTCGCAGAGGAACATTTATCAGTAATACTGTTCAATAATTATCAAGCTAAAAATCCACTATCTGATTCTAATCCTGATGTTATACTGCACATGCAACTTGGCAGATTTTTTTCCACCTGCTTCATGAAGTACGAACTCGTAGTGAGGTGGACAAAAGTTACATGGATTTTGTATCAAATTAGCTGTATCCTCGACTCCCATGTGTTTGGACCCCATATTCTGACACTCCGTGAACACAACTCCTTCAGTAGTTTGATTTCGTTTAAGAGAGGTTCTGAATTGACCCGAGTAGAAAATTATCAGTCGACGTTTCATTACAAGCCTTATGAATCGAAAAGAACGAAAAGGAAGAAGAAAAAAAACGAGGCAATGCCCTCCGAAAAGTCTCTGCCGTCCGCTTCAAATAAGAAACAGGCTCAAGAAACGTGAGAAAGGAAGGGAGCTAGGATTCGGGCCAATGATTTGAATCTGTCATGGATCAGTTAAGAACAGAAGGACAAAGACATGCTTGAGAATCAACACTTGAAAAATCAAATTGTCATGTCGAACGGTTACGAATCGATTGAGATGTTATCGATTCTATTGTCTCGCGTCCTTAAGATCCGGTCCGGTCGATGAATTCCTTGGATGGATCATTAGGGTGTCACTTGCGAGACAACTTAAAAATTTTGATTACTCGAGTTTATCGAATTTATTCTAATATTGAATTATTTATGAATCTAGAATATGGTTGGGTGGTGTAATTTTTAAAATTTTCTGGCAAGTTGGGTGGGCAGTAAAGCATCCAAATATTGAATAACAAGGTCATTGAGCAATCCCACTGACTAATTTCCCAATTCCATATTAGATTTCATCGATCAAGTTGCTCACCAAGATTGTGAAGTCATAGTAAAACTCATTCGAAACTACTTCAAATCCAAAAAGGTTTTTTTTCGTTCTAGTTCGCTGTTCAAATGACCCAGTATTGGTTTAGCTCTCTTATAACCATTTATGAGCATTGCAAAAATACTTTGGTCACCAGTGATCAACTTCAAGGAATTTCAAAGATAAATTTTCTTTTCACGCCTCAACTCTCCCACTTCATTTGCACTCAGGGTTCTCATTAATTGCACTTCAACATCTATCGGGACACTAAACCCGTTTAGTCGCTCATTAAAAACGTCTTTTCCGAAGAGTACTGCTGATGAAGAATGGTGATTGAGATTCTGCAGAGAGAACGCTGTCGGAAGGAATGCAATATGTTAGACGCCCTGCAGACGTCCCCCGGGCGTTCCGGTTGAACTGAGGACGACTGCCACGCGATCAGCTACAACGGTACACGGAAAATACTTCACACGTTCGTTTTACGATGGAAATATATTCGTCTTGAAACGCTATCTCAATGGAGGATTGTATAACTGAATGAACCGCCCATTTCCATGCCTGTTTCTGGTGTTTTTAGAAATTCAAGTCTGAAAGCAGGCGGTTTTAAGGAAATAGATCATCTGTGTGAGCAGAAAGCGCAAAAATCTGGTACAAAATGTCGATTTCACATAGTAAAGAGCCGCGTAAGAAAATGCATTTTGGGTAAAGTGTAATTCTTACATATTCTCAAATTCACCTCTTCTCCAGATTTTCCAGTTAATGTAAAGGTTTACTGCGGCACGAATGCAAAGATTACCCACCATCGACAGTGAGAATGCAGAATTATGAAAATACCGTCACAGGAGAGTAACAACTTACATCTGACTTTTTTCTATTTGAGTATGGTATGAAAATAATATGTTATTCGATGTAAAAACACCTACAATATTATGTACATTCAAACCACTTAGTGCGTGTTAAACATTACTCACGGACAGTAAAAAGCTCGTTTGTTTGATTGAAGTTTTTCAAGGTAGCATTGAATTCATACCTGTAATAGAAAGAAACTCATGAAGACCACAAAATTACAGAAAACCCTCGTTATGTGCATCATAAAAACGCCTGCCACGCAGGGTGGGCAGAATACCTTCCTCACAAGATCAGATCACCGATCTTAAGGTAATATCCTCCCTATATGACTAATTATAATGATTAATCTGAAGACAATGGCCTGGAAGATCGGCGACTGTCTAAAAAATAATGGCAAATGAAAGAAGGGCACAATAAAAATTTCATCTTTTTAGTGAAAACTTGGAGTTCACTCAGCTGATCAGTGACCACTCAGGCGCCCTCAGCATTCTCTATTGACCCTGCCTCCATAACGCTTCAAAGGGATCTGTTGGATGACGATACCTATTTTCCTCTCACGGTCGTGTTGACATCTCATTTGTTACGATCATATGTTAGTAAACATACGCATAATTCAGCTTTTCGTGCAGGTACATTCATATTAGGGACCATGTACCATGTTTAATAAATTGAGAGCTTTCCAATGAGTGATGAACGATTTTTGTGGGGTGGAAAATGAGGAAGTTAGTTTTCCCTAGGAACGATTGGTTGTACGTGAAAAGCATCAGAAAAATAAACCTTTGTGTAATAATTTGCAGCGTTTTTTTTCCGTCACCCGCCTGCGAAGAATAGGGCTTCTTCCAAACCTTCTTGGGACCAGGGGTAGGAGGGTGACGGGGTTTTTTCTTGTGCTCAAAGGGATCCCAACAAATATTGGGTGTCGTATTCAGATAAATTTCACTGTAATTCCTTATTTAGCGATAGTTTGTCTGGGTGGTTTCATTTTATTTTAAATATTGAACACTATCTTAAATTGGTGGAAAGAAGTCGTGGATTATTCAATAATTAAGTAATTAGGTAATTATCCTCTTAATAGCCTACAAAGCTATGGGTGGTTTCATACGGCTCTAAAAATTCCGGAAATTTCTTATCTAATGGAAAAACAACATCTTGACGTTCTAATTGAAAACGACATGTTATATTAGTAAAGTAAAGTAAACCACCATTTCAGGTTGGATTTTCGTCCTACTGCCATTCCTGGCATCGCGGACGTCATCAGCTGTCTTCCTGATCAGGAAAGATCAGAATTTGTTCTGATGATTTCGCTCATGGCTTCCTATTGGCCTCACCGCCCTGAGTTTGGACGAGGGGGAACTGCGACCGACTTGCCCGGAAATATGCTCCCTTAGGCGAGCCCCGAACTCACGGCCCCTGCAACCGGTCCGAATCTCGTCTTCAGAGACACATGCCGTAGCACGCTCGGCCACAGCTGACATGTTATATTATAAAAACGCCAGAATGATTATGAGTTCATTTATGATTCCTTCTGTACCAAAAAGCGTATCACTGTTGATCAAAGACACCTGTTAATCAGTCAAAGACAATCGAACGAACATAATATGTATTATTATAGGCAACGATATTATTGCTAGGCAACCCACTTTCCCCACCTTACCATACCTACTGGTCGCCTTCGTTCCTCGTACCGGGTTAGTATTTCCCTAACTTGCAGAGGCTCAAACTTGAAAAGTTGTACCAAAATGTTGTACCAAATGTTCAAGGATTTTCTCCATAGCTGAATGTCTGTCTGTGTGTGACAAAATCTTGTGTCGTCTGCACAGGCCTTAGTTTTCAACCGATTTTCGTGGTACCTTTTTTATTCGACGCGGAAAACTATCTAGTGCGCTACTTCGCCGGAATTTCAAATTTTGTCTTTTAAGGGGGGGAGGAGCGGGAGGGAAGGAAAAGGGGTTAATTGTTTAAAAAGTGCGTTTGCGGGCATAATCTTGTAATTTCTGCCTAGGCCTCAATTTCCTACCGATTTGCGTGTTTCTTTTTTGTTCGACTCAAAAATCTCCCAAATTGCACACTATTTCACCAGAGTATCAAAATTAGCATTGTGAGGGGGCGAGTGGGGGTTAATATTCACAAAACACCCGATTTTTTAATAATTCGGTTATGGTTATGGTGGATAAGATTGAGGGGGGGGGACCACTATCTTGCCTGAAATACTAAATAAATTACATCGAAAGAAACAGTTTTATCGCTTACTAACTGGTTTAAATTGATCGGATAAATCAGATAAATTTATCCAATGGGACGTCCCCTGGAATGCATGCATTACTTAACAATATGTTTTTGGCAAAAACAAAGCAAAAATCCAAACAATACAAACTGTAAAGTACCTACCTACCTAACAACTTCACTTCTGATGGTCATAATCATCATTGTGGCGACTTGGGACAAACATCGTTGCAACAAATATCGTTGCAACAAATATCGTTGCAACAAATATCGTTGCAACAAATATCGTTGCATCAAATTTCGTGACGATTTTTTTTTATGTGCCATATGAAAGACATGGAAATGTCAAAATGGTGTCCTCAAAAATTAAAAAAACAAATTTCGTTGCATCAAATTTCGTGACGATTTTTTTTAAATGTGCCATATGAAAGACATGAAAATGTCAAAACGCTTGCATACGAGTCTGCAACACATTGAAACATTTTCATGCCCCCCTGGTAATATCAAACTGTAAAGTACCTACCTACCTAACAACTTCACTTCTGATGGTCATAATCATCATTGTGGCGACTTGGGACAAATATCGTTGCAACAAATATCGTTGCAACAAATATCGTTGCAACAAATATCGTTGCAACAAATATCGTTGCAACAAATATCGTTGCATCAAATTTCGTGACGATTTTTTTTTATGTGCCATATGAAAGACATGAAAATGTCAAAAAAAGTTGCATGAAAACGTTGCAATTTTTTGTTGCATTGTTTTGTGTGTCGAAATTTTTGGAATGACCACCAGAACTAAGAAATATCCATGTAAAAAAAAAAAAAAAAAAATACACTTGAAATTAGCAAAACAAAGATTGCATTTTTTGTTAGAATGGCAATAGTGTGTTGGGTTAGCATGCAATAGTACATTTGCCAGATTCATAACAATGAAAACATCTCGTTTCGTATCCCACAAACAAAGATACGCGGAACATGAATGTGTGTACCTATTCATTAATGAGTCGATTACATCAAGGATTGAGGAGGATTCGAGCTCTGGTTCCGGAGTCACGCATCTTGACCACTGTGATAAAAGTTCTTTCACCCTAATGATGTTTCTCATAGCATGTGGCCACACGCTCTCCCGAGGATGCCCGCGTTAGTTTGTTGAGGAATCGCCACTCAATTGTAGACAACTCAAACGAAAGGGAAATTCAACAACACGTTGATTAAGTGAGATTACTCAGAGCGAAGTGAATGTAGGCATCTCTAATTCATAATCACCTATCTGTAACATATGAATGAGATGAATCAGAATTAAATCAACCTTTTACCCAGTAACACATCTACACTTGTGCATTGAAATTTTGTTAAAAAACAAAGATAATTATGATCTGTTTTATTCGTCAATTATAATTAAAAATAGGGCCAGTTCGATTTTTAATTGTTGAGACCAAAAGTTCATTAAGGCGAGGTCCACAATCAAGTTAATTTTGGCAGACACTATCTACCTGCAAATATATCACTAATGCACCATTTTGATCATTAAGAAATCTGAACAGAGCTGAAAAAAAAACAGAAATTGCATTTGGTCAGAAGACATTTGAATGGAGATTTGGCTTGTTTAGGTCAGTGATTTGGTTCTAGTTGGTTTCATTCGGTTCTAAAAAATTGAAAAAGGGAATCGTAGTTTTGAGAGTGGAAAGGAGTTGGAAAGTGGAGTTTTGGAGAAAGGGAAATTGTTTGCTTCTTTCCAAAACTTAAATTTATCCTGAAACTTTGAATTTTAGAGCTTTTTAGAAAAGTTTTGGTTTTGTATAAGTCCGTACAAGGTAAATTCCTAATAACGGAAAAAATAGAGAAAATAATCGTCTAATTTGATCAAATATACAGGATTTGAGAGGGTTATTGTAAAGTTCTATATAAATTTCTATACAAAGTTATAAACAAAGTTTATACAAAAATACAGAAAATCGTAGTCTAAATTGATCAAATATACAGGGTTTAAGCGGGTTTTTGTAAAGTTATAAACAAATTTCACCAAACCAGTATTTTTAAATGGTCATGATATAGATATCACAGTCTATCGAACAGATAAACCAACTTGGCACCATCCTAATCTTTATGACAAATCGTGAAGTAGCTTGACTGCCCATCCAACTTGGCAGAAGTTTTCGGTGTAGTTGTCATTGTGGTAGAAACAATATTAGATCGTTATAAAGGATAAGTGATGAGTCGTTTCAACGGTGCGGGGTTGTCAAAAATAACGTCTTGAGTCCGTTTCATTAGCGTTGGTGGGTACTCAATACAACTCTTGACAGACAATTTATTTATTCGAGCTCCATTAAAAGAAGTGTGGATTCAAAATGACAAGCTACACCTGTTGAATGAATTAGATGAGGCGAGTAGAATTAATGGGAGAAAGAAACCGTTCGCGAGATAATTTCAAAGTTAGGGTAGACAGGCGGGGAGAGACTACCAGATACCTGAGGACCGAGATTCGAACGACTCAGGGCGTCGACCCTCGATGAGATCATACCCAACTTTATGAGGTTCTCCTCTCCCTGAGAAACCAGATACCCTCCATTCAAAAATTCACACGAGGTGAGCCGAGGTAAAAGATGAAAATCAATTTTATAGAGAGGAATGTCAAGATGTTGGGATCGAAAGAAGCAAAACGAGGATGTACAATGAAATAAAGAAACAGTTAAAATGTGAAAAAATGTGGTTCAGCAGGGAATGGAACATAACATCTGAAATTCTAGCCTAGTGCTCGGTCTCTAGTGTCCAACGGTCAGCTCCTAGGTAATAGGGTGACTTGCCCAATGAATGAACACTTAAGCTCTTAGCACACTAGCGACGAACTTTAATGTCTATAGTTCTTAAAGTTGCAGTACTACACTACTTGAATTTGTCTGATGTTGTTTAAAATTATGTAAGGAACAAGAATAGCATGGGAGAAGACGAGAAAAGTTGATTTTGGTTTATTATTTTCAATAATGAACCTTTGGAATCGACCAAGAAAAAAAAAATTTTAACACCCCCTCAAAATTTGATGGTTTACGTTTCAAGGTATGTAGAATCCAAAAATCGAATAAAAATTTGGCCGTCCGTCCGCCGTCCGCCGTACGCCGTCCGCCGTACGCGGCACTTTTGCTCCTTAGCATTGACCGATTTTGATGAAATTTGGTATGTAGGCTCCATTTGGGGCCTAGTTGTGCCCCGAAGATTTTGGTTGATGTAGGTCACTTCTAAGGGTTCCAAAATGAATTTTGAAATTTTGAAAACGCCCTAACTCAAAAATTTTGATATAAAGGTATTGTTTTTCCTTCAATTTAAGATTCTGTAGAATTTTTAGAATTTTTTGAGACCACGCGGAGCTCTGTAGGTCAAACCGTTCGCTCACTACGAGAATTTAAAGTTTGGCCGTACGATAAATCAGAAACACGAGTGTGAATCGAAAAAAGTGGCCTAATCGCCTTTCAAGTGTTAGCCGACCGAAATGCGATCAATGTTTTTCTTCATGTTTGATGGTTGGTGGCTTTGCAGACGAGTGATCTATATAAAAATAATAAACCATTGTGTAATAATTTGCAGCGTTTTTATAGCTAATTTTCCACAATAAAGGAGTTAATGTATTTCACCCCATGAATGAACACTATTTCCTAGTGAATGAACCCTGAAATTCCAGTGAATGAACATTATAGTTCATTCACTGGATAGGATAGTTATTTAAACAAGTTGAGGCAAAAAATCAGCAGTTTAGTTGTTTCTTCACTTGGGAAGCCTCCATTCGATTTAAAACCGTGAAATAACCCTCCAGCCAGTTAATGAACAGTCATTTTACTGTCGTTCATTTACTGGTTGGAGGTCATATTTTAGCTCCCACAGTATGAACACCCAACAAAACATATCATAATCAAAAAAATTCCCTTCTACCCAATTAGTTCTCTCTAGAAAAACATATCAGCTACAATAATAAAGCATGACATTGACTGATTTAGCATTTTACTTTCCTCTAAACACTAATCCCCACGTAATGGCCAACTCCATTTCTTACCCCCAGAGACGTTCTTGGAGACAGACCTGTTGATAACATCAAAACCGAAGAAGATGGCAGACTTTTTTTTATCTACTGCTTCACCCTGCTATCTATGATATGTTGATGGAACTAATGAAAAACACCGTTATCACCAGGGTGCATCACAAGCCTTATTATTCCCAAATAACCTCGTACTGGGTTCCTTCACTGGGGGGTGTTCATTCACTGGGCGAGTCACCCTATACCCAATTCTTGTATTTTTCAACCATACCTCAGATCTGGTTGAATTAAGACATTTCGGCGATTGAGGCACCAGATTAATTTTATAGTTTTGTCATTCCTTTCAGAAGACAAGGAATGACGGTCATGATGGTATATTCGTATAATAGTTATCAATCTTATTACAAATTCTGTCCTCTTACAGCACGTACATTCACAATGAAATCAATGCCGATGGCAATGGGAAGAGAGACGAGATGCCAGACGTTGCAAAGGCGTTCCCAATCAAACAGTCTAGGAAAATTAGAAAACAAGAGGATGGTTTCCTCTCAACGGCTGAATACAATTCGTTCTCGTCATCCTTCGATTGAATTGCATTTTCAATTCCGCCTTTAAAAGACCGTTAGCTGCGCAGAGACAGACGGCACTTACGCCCGGCATTTCCCGGTGATTGTCTGCATAATGATCCTCCTGAGTACAGGTATATGTTCCAGCGTTTAGTTCGTTCCTCGGCATCTTGAAATCCCCCAGAAGTACTGAAAACTAATAAATAATCAATCATTCTGGAACCAATTTTTAACTTCCCTTCAAATTTTAGTGAAATCGGATCACAACATCGTGAGAAATCAATGTTTCAAAAACTACTCTTGATGCATTGATGTTAATAAATCATGGATTTCTAATGAATGATCTGTGTTTACCTCGGGAATGAGAACTAAATAAACCACACTGATTGAGAACTAAAACGTTTGTATTAAACAGAACTAATATAGTATTTCAATGAGAAAATGTGTGAGCGCAGAGTTAACTTGTACAGAATACGATGGAATAATGGCGGAGACATCGGGATCGCGGAGGGGTTCCTTCTCCACAGCCATCTTGATCTGCCCCGTGCATTCATATTCTATGTTGTTCTCAATTATGATCGTCCTTGCTCTATTAGTTCATAAATTCTTATAGATCTAATACAGGCCTATTAGTTCTGAATGCAATAACCCATTGATTGTACGAGAAGATCTAGTTTGGTTCATTCTTAGCTCGATCCCCTAGCGGCGGAAGCCGGAACTACTTTGTCTTTGGGCCAACCGCTCAATTCTGGGCGGGAAGGTAAAAAAAATCTGCATAACACCAGAAAATTTGATCAAAATCGTACGTTTTTCTACATACGCAATGGTTTCAACTGATTTAAATACGATTGAAATAAGAACCGCATTTCAATCGGTTGTTGAAAGGTTATTTTCCACCAAATTCAAACTCAATAAAGACTACGAATAAGAACGGAAGAACTGTCATTTTAGGATAATAATGCAAATTTAGAGAGCGAAATAGAGGTTCACTATTCAATGGGAACCTAAATTCCTAGTTATAATAGCCGATAAATGTTGACCTTGAAGTGAGAACAGTTTCCCATCACCTTATTGTTAGGAAAAATTCGCGCCTCTCGAATTATTTTTGCTAGGCACGTCGTTTTCTTAACCCAACTGAACGTCACGTAGAGCTGGCCTCAGCCGGCAGCTTGGGGAGTCCACTTTCCCGCTAGTGAAGGCCTCCAAGGAAAACGAGATTGGGCCTTTTGAAACTAGATCGTCCCTTTTGTGTGAAAATACAAGCGAACTGCAGGTGAAGTGCCTCTCCGAGCCCGCACATCTTTCGTCGTATGTCCCGAGGTTGAAAGAAAAAGTGGGAATCAGAGATGATGGAGAACAGCGAAATGACTGCGAAGCGTGAAGTGAAGCCACTTGTCCGACTGTGTATGAAGGAGGACGTGGTTTCCAGGTGAACCTATTCATCTGCAGGTCTCGCTGTCGTATTAATTGGAGAAAACTCCTAGAGAAAACCTTTCGTCGCAATGCACTTCTGTAAGGAATTACAGGCAGCCATAGGAATGACGTGTTTAAACGACTTTTTAAGGTCCTTTAAGGAGTTGTAGGAAGGAAGTGTAAAAACGCTGCAAATTATTACACAATGGTTTATTATTTTTCTAAATTGATCACTCGTCTTCAAAGCCACCAACAATCCAACATGAAGAAAAACATCGATCGCATTTCGGTCAACTAAAATTTGAACGGTGATTAGGCCTCTTTTGCGATTCACACTCGTGTTTCTGATTTATCGAACGTCCAACCCTTAAATTCTCGTAGGGAGCGAACGGTTTGTCCTACAGAGCTCTGCGTGGTCTCAAAAAATTCTAAAAATTCTATAGAATCTTAAATTGAAGGAAAAACAATACCTTTATATCGAAATTTTTTGAGTTAGGGCGTTTTCAAAATTTCAAACCTTATTTTTCAACCCTTAGAAGTGACCTACATCAACCAAAATCTTCTGGGCTCAACTAGACCCCAAATGGAGCCCAAAATTTCATCAAAATCGGTCCATGGGAACTGAGGAAAATGCCGCGTACGGCAAAAGGACGGCCAAATTTTTATTCGATTTTCGGATTCTACGTACATTGAAACGTAAACCATCAAATTTTTAGGGGGTGTTAAAAAAAAATTCTTGGTCGATTCCTAAGGTTCATTATTGAAAATAATAAACCAAAAGAGTGATTGGACTTGATGGGTTATGGATAGCAATAACAATCAACGGTCATTAAAAGACTGAAGATTCTTCCAAGGACACAGTTCACAATAAATTCACGTTCTTCTGCAGAGTGATCACCAAGTCTAAGATGCTGTACCAACAACCTCTTCTTTTTTAATCCCACTCGTGCAGCATGAGGGATGCTCTAATTTTAAAGTTTCAATTTCTTGACTACTGAAACCTCAAAAAATACTTGTCACGCCGAACTTTTAGGGTACCCTCACGTTAGTTGTTAAATTTTTTCGATTTTCGTTATTTCATATTCACCTTAAGTACAGTTTGCACAGGGTATGTTAGAAAATTTTACTAGGGCATATTTATTTTCCACTCTACTCCATGAACTCTTAGAGCAACTACTCAGCTATTGCATTTTTGGGTACAACGAATTTAAAAAAGTTTTCATTATACGATATATACAAATTGTTTATTATATACCTAAAGTGAAAATCTTGGGACAACTATCAATTTCTAGAATTGAACCTTTATCAGAAATTTTGAGTTAATTTAAAATACAAAATAATGTATTGATATAATTATGTTGGTAATGTCCACAAAAACCCTTAAAAAACAAAAATTCTATATTTTTTTTGTTGAAAATTTGCTAAAAGTACAATAAGTCAACAGTTAAATATTTATTTGCGCCACAAAAGATGATGGTTGATCAGCTGTCGAAGATATTACATCTTGCACTTTATCTGATGATCAACGTCGACATTTAGAGACGTAATATCTTTTTCGATTTGAGAGTCAATTTCATGATTCATCAGTAAAGCTTTCACACTGCTACTTACTAAGTGGGTTGAGAGAAGACGAATTAAACTCTTCTCTACTAATGATCAAAGGGATGAGATCAACTTGGACAAAGTACCAAAGTTGTTCAGAAACCTGTGAAACCCAAAATGCGAGTTTTGAAGGACTCAAATTTGATCTGCTGCACGAATTCAAATCTACTCTACCTTCAATGTGAGGGAGCACAATGCACAGGTACAAATTATAGATTTGATGATTAGAACAAGTCTTGAAGAGTTCAGTTCCAATTTTCCTGAAGTTTGACAACCACACCAGAAGATCAGAGAAGTACAGCAGATGTGACCTTGAAGGAAATCCATAGTCTCTCTTCAACGTGGCAAACCATCTATAAATCCTCGAGTGGATCGTTGAGAGATCTTACGGAAGCGGAATAAACTTAGGCAGACCGATGTATCGGTAGGAATACCTTTTCTCGGAATGCCAAGGATTTCAATTTCTGAGAGCAAATACGACTGAACGGAACCGATCAGTGTGGGTGTGTTTCTATGAATCGACGAACGAAAAGGTGAAGGTTTCCGCTCATGATCTACCATTACGAGTAGCCAGTTGCAGATCCATCATTTACCGTTCTGCTCGCATCGCAAATTTGTGGAGAGATCAATCAGAAGTTGAGTGCACGAATGGCCTTGGCATATTGACCGACATAGTTGATCATCAACTAGGAACGATCGTTAAGTTAATAACTACTCGAGAGACATTTTATGTTACGAAGACGGAAAAGTGTCTTTTAATTGGAACATATATACACTGAAGTCTAATGCCGGTGAATTGTGTGTCGATTGAATTGATTGAATAATCGAGATTCCAATCAAACTTAGACAGAACCAAGGGACCAAAGGAACCAAGTAGGTACCTATCAAAATATTGAAAATGTTTTTTTAAATTTTTTTTAATTGATTTTTTTTTTAAATTTTATTTGTCTTTGAGGGGAGTTTAATAAAAATAAATAAAAAATAAAGAAAATATAAAAAATTGAAAAAAAAAAAAATAATAAAGGTAGACATTGAGGAGCTGAGATTTGCACCAACGGGAAAGTAGGAATAATCCGCCGAAACATGACAGAGCTTTGTAAATTGAGGATGACATCATGCACAAACTATTTGTTATAAATGTAGGAGAGATCAAGGTATACTGACGTGGAGGGAGTAACCAGGTGTTTATGAAGATTGTCTCATCAGTCCTGCTTGACTCACCGACCTGCCCTTTCAGAATTACGAGTAAGTAGTTCAATCCACAGAAGTTTCTAAGATATTTTCTAATCATCAAGTAGCTTTACTAATTTCATACAAAAAGCTTCAGTAAACGGAAAGTTTCAGTGCAATCTTACAGCATCTTGCAACATTTGCACATCAACCTCTTAAATATAATAGCATTTAGGAATTTCTCTTGAATTTATTTAAAACATACTTATACATATATTCAAGAGATTGCAAAGGTTGCAAGTTGCTATGAGGTTGCACTGAAGCTGCTGAGGATTAGATACGATCTTAGAAACTTCTGCGGATTGAAATACTTATTTCTGAAAGGACTAAATAACTGGATGAGTCAATTTTCATAAACACCAGGTTACCTCCTCATCAGTATACCTTGATCTCCACGATATTTGTATCAAATAGTTTAAGATATATGTTCCCCATCACCCAACACTGTGAATGAATCGAAGAATTCATAGGATTCCACAAAGAATCATGGAAACTGATTCCGAGATTATAGCTAAAATACCATGAAAAGGACCTCTTTTGGACAAAACCGCAGAACTAACAGTTCCCGTAGTTTGTCTAGGATGTCTGTCTCAACAACTTGGGAAGCAAAGTGGTCAACTAAAATTTTTAAAGCATTAGAACCAACTTTATCAAGAAGAAAACTTACTCTCGTCCCCTCATCTTCGATTTCACAAGGGTTCAGGAAAATGTTGAACCTCTTGATCCTCATCAGCTAAGGTATTTTACGCCTAATTCTTGTAATGATGTCACTCTCTAACTCCTTTAGGACTTGCAAACATTTATTTCTTCCCTTTCTCATTATTTTTCCTGTCGCCAATATAGCATAGAACTAGATAATAATAGTGGTACCGAATAAAACTCCGAACACTGGAGTTTAATCGTAGAATACACTTGGGGTCAGGCGGAGCAAATGTGTACCAGTTTTTCATACATCTTACTTGGTGTCGCTATTATTTCCATCAAAGAGCGGTTTTATGATGACAACGGTTTTATTGCGTTCTTCAGACTTCCTTCGTCAAAAAACATGAGGATAATATTGAAATGAAGTTTGTAATTCATTGTGAATTGAAAAAACCCGGAAACATTAAAATTCAAACGATGCACCTGTAAGGGCATCGTGAGTTTTCAACTTTCTCTTCGAATTCCTATTTGATAAAAATGCTAATAGGAAAGATTCAAAAATATTCAACAAAATAAGCTTTATGACGGCATAATTTAAAATCATCGGAAAATGAATAACCAAACGGTCTTAAAGTTAACTCGTGTGTATCTATCTTCTCTATCAGATTGCCTCAGGTGTTTTCTCACTATATTTTTCCAAAAAATAGAAGACAAGCAACGTCATGCAACATACATGTGCTGGTTGGCAAGGGTATTAAGCAAGTAAACTAAGGTTGGTAGATGGAAATTAATTTAAAGGTGAAGATAGTTACTTTCTGATGTTAATAGTTCATGAATGGGTGGCTCACAAAGGATGATTTTTTGTGGGGTTAACCCTTAATTTCCCACTTGTTAAAAAAATGTGTGTTTTTCGGACATTTAAGCAGAAGGTTCCTTGAAGGCCCTATTACAGTATCAGCTCAAGAATGATCTTTCCTAGGGCCACACTAGCGCTACCTGTCTATAAACCCAATTTTGTTGAAGTAGAAGGAAACTTGGGGAGATCCTTGGTGGGATGTTGGTGTCAGTTATGTCTCATAAAGGAAATAACCAAGGAATAAGGTGGGAAAGGTTCACTTCATAGAGGGATTGGTGCTGCCTTAGACAGTGGCGCCACCTATGACGAGGAAATCGAACTTAATACCTTACAAAATAAGAAATTAATGAGGGCAGAAGGTACCCTGAAGGCCCTATTTCATTCTGTCAACTCGAGAATTATTTTGTTTCTTCTTTGAGTATCAAAATAGCCAATGGCTATCAGTTTTGGCTTAAAAGTCGATAAACTGTATCAGGTAAAAATTGGATACTTCAGGTTATTAAGGGTTAAAGAGGAACTAATCTTTTTCTAGCCGATGTTTTTACTACAAGTATAACGGCGATCCAAGGTGGCTATGTGACTCTTCTTCGAAACTTACCCACGTTCATTTTATATAACTTCTCCATATAAACTGAGAACTCAAACTAAATCTAATAAATGAACTCGGCAGGTGAAAAATTAAGGATCAAAAACTGTAGTGTCCGCCACATAAGCTTTTTTCGAACCCTACAAGAATAAATCGATACAACTGGAGCGTAAGTAGTCATCTGGGTACATCCTAAAAAAATTCTAAGGAAACACTTCAATTTAAAGGAGTGCACTTGCCTTTTGTCGCACTGCCGAAAAAAGAGGGCTTAAAGCGTTTTGTCAATTACTGCGATAATTTTTGTAGATTTGAAGTCATGAAGTGGGGAGTTCATGCAGAAACAAATCGTGAAAAGATAAAAAACGGGATACACAGGAATGGAAGAGGTGTTATGAGTAAAAATCATTGAAAACTGTAGGTATATCAGATTAGCTATTCGATATCACATGCGAGTCCTCAAGAACTTTGAAACTTGGCTGAAATGACGAAAATCAATTCGTCGAATAGTTTCAAATCAATAACATAATGATCATACATAAATCAGTAGCTGTAGGGAGTGTATTGTGATAGATTGGTCTCGTGGCGAGAGCAAAAGAGACGCTTTTGCCCCTCCTGGCCCTATATAGCATTTCCGAATTGAGTTGAACTTTTTCCATTTAGGTTTAGTCCTTTTCCATTTAGGTTTAGTCCTTTTCCATTTAGATTTAAACCTTTTCCATTTGGATTTAAACCTTTTCCATTTGGATTTAAACCTTTTCCATTTGGATTTAAACTTAGGAAATTATCGTGGAGTTAGAGGTAAAAGTACAAGTCACAAATTCAACACGTGGGAAAATCAAGTGCAGAATATTATGATTATTTAACTGTTGTTATTATTGGTGATCAATATCATCAAACTATGTATCCAACCTAAGAAAATAATTTATTATCATATTAACCAAACTAACTTTTGAAATTTTTAACCCGACATTATTATGCCCCAACTTGAGAATTAAATCATGCAAGTGTTTTTTTATGCACAGAAATGTAATATGTATAATAATGAACACACGTTTTTTGAACACAAGAACACAAGAATTTCTCATGAACGGAAGTTATAAATTAAGTACAGTATTTTTCTTTCATCACATCTGAAGTGGAACAGAATGTTTATGGCGCTATGCAAATGAGAGTAATATTACTTACTTACTTACTTACTTACTATGATGGGACTAACTAGTGATGTTTGAATGGAGTTTAAATCCAAATGGAAAAGGTTTAAATCCAAATGGAAAAGGTTTAAATCTAAATGGAAAAGGTTTAAATCTAAATGGAAAAGGTTTAAATCTTAATGGAAAAGGTTTAAATCTAAATGGAAAAGGTCTAAACCTAAGTGGAAAAGGTTTGAACCTAAATGGAAAAGAACTAAATCTAAATGGAAAAAGTTTAACTCAATTCGGAAATGCTATAAACATACGTAATTCAAATACATACCGTACATCCACATAGAAACGGGTGTACAACGAGTCTTCATGGGGTACAACATAGTCACCAGACGATTTCACACAGGGTAATCCCCATTGCCATTCATATTGTCGAAGGAGGAAATCCCTATCTTGAATGGTCAAGATGGTAATCGACAATACGTTTCAATGTTTGTTTTTTCCCCCACACTCCAATTTCCGATTTAAGGCGGAGAAGGAAGAACGAAGCGAAATCCGTTCAAAAAGGGGGACGAAGATGGCGAAGATGAAGAAGAGGAAAACGAAGGAGAAGAAGCATTAGTTGCAAATGGCCCGGCGTGCCGGAATCCCACCCTGATTGATCACGTGATTAGGGCTGACAGAGAGAAGTTATCCGTCGAGGGGACTGAAGGGGGTAGTGAACTAGGAGCGAAAAACGGGCAGAATTGCATTCCACTGGGCTCCCATGCGGAAAAACTACCGACCGGAAAAACCGTCCAGCTCCCTCTGAGACAGAAAAGGTGAGTAAAACGTCGAGAATCAAAAAGAAAGCAGTTGTTGTCGTACAATAGAACAAAAACGCCCCTCGAAATGCGATAGTCGTACATTTCATCCCGTTTAACATTCAGGCATAACACATCGTGGGTTTTTTCTGCACCTTTAGACGCCCAATTATCTTTGACTGCCGTGTCGTGTATTTTTCTAGTTTTGTTATTTTTTACCGCGTAGAATAATTCAGCTTTCGTAGAACTGAATTGAGCGCAATTTCTGAGTCCGAGTGGTCTTCTTGAAACAGGAGCTTGTGAAGAAATATGGCTGTCGTCTAGAGATATGGATTATTACGTGGCTGCGCTTGAGAGAACGGAAAAAGTGACTTCACACGTTCCATTCGCCGTATCGCGGTTTTTGCTCTCGATCTCTTCACGATCCCGATGGAAGTTGAGATACCTAAGTATGTAAATTGATGTTAGCGATAAAATAAAAAAAAAATTGCCTCGACTCGCCAGATAACCAGTTGCTGTCAATTCGCTTCCTGTGTGAACGCACTAGTTACCTGCCGGTTAGAGAAGTCCGGTGACATAACTTATTTTGCTACAAATTTATATTTTTCCTTAACTTTTGGAATGCTAAATATACCATCAATATCATCAAATATGTAGTCAAGTGGAATTAAACTTCTTATTTGCCGAGCTTTCGGTAAATTTATTTCTTCCTTCAGGGCTCGAAGAGCGTGTTACTCAGTGAGCATATCAAGATTCAATAACAAATTAGCAGGTGGAGATGTCACCATTGAAAATTAAATTTTATGATATTAAATGAAGAAAAAATTAATAAAACACGAGCTTTCAGAAAAATTGGAAGTCAAAACAACTGAACAAATGAAAAAATCTATACACACCTTGGAAAGTTCCAATATCTTCCAATTATCATCAAATATTTTAAAAATCCGATTTTATAGTGTGAACTGTTATAGTTATGAGTAGTGCTAAATTTTAAAAACGAATTTTATACTGGGAAATTTATTACTTGGTCAATATGACCGACTAATTTAACAAGAAACTGGTTTTTGAGAAAATATGAATTTACTATGAAGGAAGGAGGGGAGACGGTTGTACCATGGTCCACTTTTTGCATGATAATTTTTGTAAGCCTTATAAATGCTTACATTTTGTTGTTGTTATTTTTTTCCGATAACCACAACACTTAAGGGTGATGAAATATTTATTGCAAAACAATTTATAAATATAAAATATGTTGACATGGACATGCATGAGCAACGGATGAGAGAAGTACAGGAGGACGAAAAAGTACTCAACAAAGCTGCCGCCAGGGCTAGACAGGATCGGATTCTTAACTCTCTTCCCCAGAAACAGGCAAGAACCATCAAAAGGATCACGGAGAGCAATTCATCCGGGTGGCTGACGATTATCCCTCTGATGAAAGACGACCTGGACCTCTCACCAATGCAATTCAGAGATGCACTCGCAGTAAGGTATGGAAGGGAGCCAAAAGGGATGCCTAATCGGTGCGACGGCTGCAGTGAACCAATGAACCTTTGCCATGCGCTGAACTGCAAGAAAGGGGGCCAGGTCAAGCATGGTCACGACCAGCTCAGGGATCAGTGTGCGAAGATGGCTAATCTAGCATTTAACGTGGTTGGGATAGAGCCCGTGATGCAGGAAAACGACGATGGCACCCCGCGGCTAGTCGCAGATCTGAAAATCCATGGTTTGTGGGAGGTAGAGGACGACGTATTTGGATACTCGCGTTATTAACGCTGACGCTTCCTCCTACAGCTCGCAAACCTGGACTACAATCTCCCAGAATGCTGCCAATGCCAAACATAGAAAATACGATGCTGCAGCCGAAGACTTGAGAGGGTCCTTTACACCCTTGGTAGTATCCTGCGAGGGCTCACTACACAAGGAGTACAACTGCTTCCTGAATAGGCTCGCTACAGTCCTCGCAGATAAATGGTCCAAACCTTTGTCACAAGTGACCCAATGGATACGGGTGAGGACCCAGATGGCTGTTATCCGGGCAGTTTCCCTGAGAATCCGAGGGACAAGACGTAAGGTCCGATGCCTTGGGCTTGAAGACGGAGCTCTCATGCCCCTCTAATGAAAAGAGAAATTGAACATCGGGAGTCCTTTCCACTGAGGCAATAGGCAGGCGGAAGAAAGTGGCTGAGCACCACAGAAACATGTACCAACGTCAGAACATTTTGAAGGGTCATGATTGTCCACAGTTAATTTATAAATATAAATGGTGGCAAAAACGTTTTCTGAAACTTATTTTCTGTTTCAGGATTCAACATTTTTAGTGAATCTTGAAACGTTCATGGGTGTACCTTGAAACAGACGGAAGCTACAGCTGGGAGGTTGAAACTGAACTGACCAATCCCCGCACTGTTTCTTTACATGGGACTGCGAATACTTCTAAAAGAGGACAGTAACTATTAGAGTTATCATCAATGTTTCAATGTTCATTATGATTTATTGGGAATCTCTTGGGCTGAGTTTGACGAAGATCGGATGTCTATGGTTTGGGGACTCACTTCTCTCGAAGGCCGCCGTTGTGCTAGTATTTTTCTATATAAACTAATACTTCTGGACCGAAGAAACAACTTGAAAATAAAGAAATTCCTGATAAAATGAGCATGATTATGCGTAAGTACTTAGTTGATGATCTTGTCACAATATTATCCCAGCGGATATCAACGATAGTTCAAACAATCAATGACTCGGTACCCCAAAAAAATCGTCAAAGAAGTGGATAAATAGTGTTGCAAATAGCTTGAAAATCAGACTTCCAAAAATCAAGAGTTAACACTTAATATCCTGAGGTATCTTTTAGGAAGTCCAATTTTTACCTGCAATAGTTTAACCACTTCTAAACCAAAACTGATAGTCGTTGGCTATTTTGATACTCCAACTATTGATTGTGTAAGAAAACGTAATAGTAAAACCAAAATAACTCAAAGAAAAAACTAAATAATTATCGAGTTGACATACTGTAATAGGGCCTCATTTCTCACCTTGTAAGCTATTGGTTCGGTTTCTTCATCAGAGATGGCGCCACTGTCTGAGGCAGCACCAATCCCATCATTCGTGAGCTGAACCTTCTCCACACCATTCCTTGGTTCGGTGCTTTAAGAAATAACAGACCGCAACATCCCACCAAGAATTTTTCCAAGTCTCCTTTTTCTTCTCCAAATAATTGGGTTTATAGACAGATTCTGCTGCCGCAGATAGCGCTAGTGTAGCCCTAGGAAAGATCATTCTTGAGCTGACACACTATAATAGAGCCTTTTAGGAACATCTGCTCAAATATTCTACTCATTTGCAAAATAAATCTAAATTTGATTTAAAAAATCCGAAAAAACAATTTTTTTAAACAAGTGGGAAATTAAGGGTTAACACCATTTAAAGTTAAAATTTGCCATTACATTTTCTGACTACTCATATGTCCAACTTCGCTCAAGTAACATAAAAAAGTAAATTACAGTAGCCAGTAATAACCTTCTCACTCCAGTAAGTACAACTATTTCGTCAATTTTTCTTTCAGTATCAGATTCTTCTTCCCCTCGTCCCCAAATGGAGAGTCCTAGTAACCCAAATCGCCAAAATTCGGGTTATCATTGGCATTTTCAAAGATTCTCGGAGACAACCCATTATTACACCTTCAAGGCCGAAAATATCAACGTATTTCCTCCCCATCGGATTTATTTTAATGTATTCAATAGCGTGAGAATGCTGAGGTAAAACGGCGTTATGGTTTGAACGAGTATTCGTTCTGCCCGAGGCAACTCAGGTCTTCCAGAGATGTTCTGCATATCGTACCTCACATCGCTTGTTCCTTATTAAGCGAACTGCGATAATTTGTATACTTTTCAACACTTATCAGGTCATTGAGGTAACACGTTAAACGTTAGGTGGGAAGCAAGGCCTCCTCACCAAGGGTAACAGGGACACGCAGGATTTGTTGAGTCGAAAGAAATAGCATTGATCAGTAGTGCATCGACATACTTCTTAGAAACAATAATACGTCCGAGAGTTCTGTCTGATTTATGGTGATTTTGGTTTATTAATTTTTTTCAATAATGAACCTTTGGAATCGAGCAAGAAAAAAATTGTTATACCCCCCCCCCCCCCCACCAGAAAAATATTGGAAATCTAATGAACAAAAAATCCGTTCTTCCGGCACTTTTCTTAGTTCCCATGGACCGATTTTGATGGAATTTGGAATATGGGCTCCATTTGAGATCAAGTTTTGCAGCCAATTTAAAATAGAATTGAAATTTCCTAATCGAATGAAACCTCTCATAGCTTTGTAGGACAAACTGTTCGCTTCCTATGAGAATTCAAGGGTAAGACTTACAATGAATAAGAAACACGAGTGTGAATCATATAAGAGGTCTAATTTTCGTTGTTCGCTGACCAAAGTGCGATCGCTGTTTGTCTCTTCGAGTTGTACTCAGTTTTGCGTCCTCAGCAACCAGTTTCAAATTTCCTAACAAGGTATCCACAAATCATTATTTCTTTGAATTGAGTGTGAAGAGTTTATTAATTCAAAATAAACTTGATTGGTAGGTAGTAGCAATGCCAAAGCTGTGATCTTCGCAGGCGAGTGATTTATACAGAAAAATAATAAACCTTCATGTAATAATTTCTCTGCTCTAGTCTCAAAATTCCATAATAACATTTACTCATCGGTTGTGTAATTTTTAGTTATTTTGTATTCATTCTTCAAATTACCGTTTCGTTTTCACTTACTGGATGATTTATTACTCAGGGGAAAGCTAATAGGATCGATATTCGTCGTTATAAACATGGGATAATTTCCTAGTTGAACAATAACGTTATGTTCTTCCTTTCAAGGCGGATCTGAATTTCAAATTCTAACGTTTAAACTTGATGGAAAAGCCGAACGTTCCCGATCACAATTCAAATAGGGTCGAAAAAAACGCCTTACATAATGACAATTACTTAATAGCCGTTCTAAAAGGTTGTCGAGGACCTAATTCTAGCAGGAAGCCCATGTAAAGTAGTGCCATTTACAACTAAGCGTGGGCATTTATGGTAAAATGTCACATCATTCTCTCCGTTTCGGTTATTCTAGAACGGTGAGAAGACAAATCGGTTCACCCACGTAGAGCTTGTTGCGACAGTCCTCAGCCATAATAATATGGAAACCAGAAGAGTGGCCCAGATGAGGAAGAACATCTGCCCGCGTTTAGAAGATTTAATGTGAGCTGACTAAGTACGATTTTCAATGAGGATTAGTCGATTTAGATCTGAAAGGGCACTATTGTGGTGGCAACTATTCAGTAGTGGATGATTATTGATTTTCTAAACCTTACTTGGTACGTTTAGATGAGCTCTCCAGAATGGTAAACTTGATCCAATTGGTTCAATGAGCTGATTTAAGCGTATTTTCATGCACCTATCTGGATCAGAGGAGGGCTTGGTACCAACGAGATCAGTTTTTAGCTCCTGCAGAAGGATCTTGACTGCATCAAGTCATTTAAGCAAATTTCGCAGTTTCTTACCCTGTAACCAAGGCTAACACTAATTCGGATGAAAATACAGCACAAAAACAATTTCTATGAGAAAATACATAGGGACATGTATTATATTTTGTCGGTGTCAGGTGAGCTTTAATAGCAAAAACCGAAGAAATATGTATACAGCTTTACGTCGGTTTGGTGGTCTATGAGAAGATAGAGTATTTCTGATAAATGGAAAACGGTAGAGCCAAAAAGAACAACTTTCAGTCGGCCAAACTTTTCAATCTAACCCTATATCTGCTGCTCAAGAAGATGTAAAGAAATTGAAAATCCACAAATCCACAGAGTTGTCTCCATATAATGCTGCTATCGACTGGAAAAGCAGTGCTCTACAAAGACTTTCAAGGCAATCTAGGCCAGTCTGGAAAATGGATCTTCACATAAATGAAGTACGAGAATCGAAATGCAGTTCCCGGCGTCGAAATCTAGAAGGGGATTTGAGTGACTTCATCGCTATGAAAATGGCGGTTTTGGCGTATATTTACCATCAAACACAGATTCAAGCCTAGCCAAGGCACTTTCATACTGCTTCTAGTGTTATTAAGATCAAATTTGAAGGATTATTTATCGAATATTACTATTTATAGTGTAGGGCTGCTCAAGACTACTGGTCCTAAAGTAATCTACAAGTCACTGATTCGTCCAGTCAATGACTAGAGACTTGGATCATTACTTCAAAAGAAGATAAGACAATAATTACATTCTTTACCAGAGACTTTCAGGACAACCTGTCAGCTCGGAAGATAGATTTCTGAACGAAAGAAGACAAGACGAAGTACACGTAATCATTATAAGAGTTTAGCTGAATGTGGCGTTTGATGATAGTAGCAACAGGAGAGGAAGGAGTGATACGCTTCACTTAAATATCTGGATTCAAAATTATGGTTGACGATAAATAATTAATGCTGATGGATATTGATAAGAAACCAGAACATCTGTTATTCGACCAGTCATGCCTCATGGGATTGAGACCAGGATCCTTACCTCAAGAGATTGCATCGAAGGCATTTCATCGCCAATATCGAGTAGTTACATGCAGAATACAATTTTTCTAATCAGAACGATTATGAATTTGTTTCTGAACATCAACTTTCTGGGTACCTAGTGGACGACGGATCTAGTTTATTCTGAACGGGAAGATAGGTAGATAGAGGTATAATGGACTGAAGGGTGAGGGGAAGGATAATCCGCGAAAAGGTGAAGGACAAAACGCGACCAGCAGAGCCTGGTGGGAGCAAACTACGAGCGCCAACTGATTTGAAAAGGCAAAAGAACACTTTCCCCGTCGGGTTTTGAAACGCGATCCCGCGACTTGGAAGATGAGCGACCCGTTAAATGACAACGGGCAAAAGTAAACTGATAGTGATGAAGGCTGCAGGGCTGTTGCATAACCTTGCGAGAAGGTAACCCTCAGGCTCAGATACACTCGTGCCTTTCAGCTGGTCGCATGAAAGAGTTCCCATTGATCACGGAATCTCCCTTACATTCTCCGTAGTTAGTTATTTTATTTCGCTTCCTCACTTAAAGTAGGGAAGCTTTGATTTGATCGATTTCTGGGATTGATCACTATTTGTGCACATCAGGCACAGTTTTCACATTCTTGTCAAGCAAACGTCTCTTCTGTTCATCATAAGTGCTCTGATTTGGTACACCGTGTTGAAGACCACTGGAAGAAATAGGAAGCAGGAGAAATGAGCTGGGTTCAAGTTGAAAGGTTCCGTTCTCTCTGAGTGGGGTCATTTCAGCTGCTCAAGTCTGGAGTTACAATACTGTGAGTTACAGTGCTCTCAAAGTCGAGTTACAATACACGTGGGCCCGATCTTAGCAAAACTACCTGAAGCGACTTTACAGATCCAAATTGTTTCTGTTATTGAGTATACTGGTAACATCACCAATTGTTGACACCATAGTTGATCGTGAACATCCCTCTTAAATGAAGTGTATTACCCAAGTGTTCAGGAAAATATAACTTTCAAGTTATAAGTTTGTATCTATGTAAACATAGATTTCTCTAAGTAGCATTGATGATTATCACCAAGTAATGTTTTTCAATATATCGAGGGTTGCCTGGCAGAAGTGACCAAGTGACTGGAAACAAATTTTAGCTGCGTAGGTAGCACTTGGTCATTTCTGCCAGGAAAATGCAAATCGGATACAAAAGGGGTGGATCGGGGTACTGGAAAGGGCATTTGAGCCCTTTATAGTTCCTTTATCATTGAGTTAACAATACTAGCGTGTAGAGCAGGCTTACGAGATGTATGAAGCGTTAGAACCTCAATTTCGGGAAAAAATGGACTTGGTCACTTCTGCCAGGCAACCCTCGATATACAATTTTCCCAAATGTTTACATTATTGCCTTCAGAAATTCATTGACATTATTTGAAACACTTATTAGAAATATTGATGTTTAATTTCCCTGAAGTTGTTACTTTGGGTAACAATTTGTAACTTACTTTCTTTCAATGAACATCTCAATATGGCCTACATTTGAAAATGGAACCACATTATAAAAAACGATGCAAATTATTACACAACGGTTTTTTTTATTTTATATAGATCACTCGTCTGCAGAGCCACCAACCATCCAACATGAAGAAAAACATCGATCGCATTTCGGTCAGCTTTAATTTGAACGGAGATTAGGCCTCTTTTGCGATTCACACTCGTGTTTCTGATTTATCGTACGTTCAAACTTCAAATTCTTGTAGTGAGCGAACGGGTTGACCTACAGAGCTCCGGGTGGTCTCAAAAAATTCTAAAAATTCTATAGAATCTTAAATTGAAGGAAAAACAATACCTTTATCTCAAAATTTTTTGAGTTAGGGCGTTTTCAAAATTTCAAAATTGATTTTGGAACCCTTAGAAGTGACCTACCTCAACCAAAATCTTCGGGGCACAACTAGACCCCAAAAGGAGCCTACATACCAAATTTCATCAAAATCGGTCAATGCTAAGTGGCAAAAGTGCCGCGTATGGCGTACAGCGTACGGAGGACGAAGGGCCAAATTTTTATTCGATTTTTGGATTCTACGTACCTTGAAACGTAAACCATCAAATTTTGAGGGGGTGTTGAAATTTTTTTTTCTTGGTCGATTCCAAAGGTTCATTATTGAAAATAATAAACCAAAAGGAGTTATGGTTGCTTAAAACATGAACAATACTGAACATGAATACAGGGAAGTGAAATTTTCCCGCGTTTTTATCGCGAAGTTTGGGCTTTGGCAACACATGTTTGCTTGTTTGTTTGGGCAATATATCTATAATGTGTATTATTGACTGTACTTGTGATTTCTATCGCTTGAAAGCCTGAAAACGTTCTCAGTATCTCGATGGGTAGAAGGGGTGTTGAGTCTCGATATAATTCTTGCTGATTCAAGGCAACATGACTAACAACTTTGCAATTATTCAAAAGTTTGTCTTAATGTTGACAATTGTGTCAACAATGTTCCTAATGTCAACATTAGGACACAACCTCTTTTTATGAAACAAGATGTTGACATCAAAAAGAACCATGTTTTCCGTAGAAATGTGGGCTTTTACGCCTCAATTCTGATTTTATTCATAGAGCATCAGATATTAAATCGTAATTTTCACTCAAGATACTTGACTTTAAACATTCAAGTTGTAGATGAATTATCTCAGCTGTGGAGCTATGATAATATCGCTGTTTACGATTGTCATATTATGTCATTTTATCACATCGGCTAATTATATCGTTCTTCATGACTAGTGGAGGTCAAACTTAATAATTCCATTCTTATCTAAAGAATAATTCGTTTTTCAAGTGTCTACAGTACCTCTTTTTCACTTATCAAAATTGAAGTGTCAACAATTGGTGCTGTTTATAAATTGAAAAAAAACCTCGATATTCACTGTCGTGTTTCTGGCAAGTCTGTTCTCCAGGATTCTCATTCAGCGGGATGAAGCTCTTCATTTCGTCAATTGTTTCGAGCAAGTTAAGTCAAAATAGCTGTTTATTACGAGTTTATTATTATTACTGTTTATTGCGATTAACTCGTACAGAGACTTCAGAACAACTGCAGGGATTTAAAACTCGCCAAGGTTCAGCTCCAAACTGTTCGGTTGAGGGATTCCACTAACTGATGTACCACGATATCACTTTGATACTGACTGAAATGCTTGAGAAATACCCATTCAACTATTCAAAGATTGTAGAAAAACATTGATGAGATTGCAAATCAACCACGACTCTCGATTCAAAAACAAAGAGCAACTTAATTTTCTCCCATTTCCTACTTTTACCAATTTCTGGTAGTTTCCTGAGTTTTTCCGTGAAGGAACCATAAAACCCTCCGTAGTTAGTTGTTCACGAATCCCCCGAAGCTGACAAAAGCTCGAGCATGTTAGATGCAATCGGGAAGCTTTCTATTTCCAGATCCTAATCTGATAGAAAGAATAAAGATCTTGTGTTTACGTCAGAGGAGCGAATGTTCTCGCGAACTACTGAGCATGGCGATTTCGCTTTTCACTCAACGAACTGTTTGACGTTGAGAGATTTATATTCCACCATAACCTGAAATGTTCTTTTCGTGGGATCTGTTTTGTTTGGGCAAACTATACACTTTCTTGGAGCTCTCACGCTCCTGAAGCTGGATCAATGGTAACTTGGCAGATGCTCTTAACTTTGGAGGATCTATGGAGCCATACATAATTATTGCATGGAACTACAGTAATGTTAATAAATAATGTACTTAGCAACTGCAAGGAGACGCTTAAAAGTGATGTATCTCCACTCAACTTAGTTACTTGGTGTCAAATGCGTGTTTTGAACATTCAGATCTGCTAGCAGTCAAAATTAACATGATTTCAATTCCTTTCTTCAATTAAAGTTGCTCATGTTTACTGAATTTGAGTAGGATGTAATTAAATTCTAAATCCAGATGTTTAAATTATGATTGTCACAAATTATCCAACCGCAATTTGCCTTAAACCTGATTCATTTTAATTTGTTATAAAAATATATTAATTTCTAAATTAAAAATTCTCAAACATAATTATGAAGTATTTTAATGGCTCGCTAAAAAGACAGAGCAAAATTTGCAGAGCAAAACTATTTAATAGTTTTCAAATCGTCCTTATTGTCGCCAAATGAAAACAATTGTCTCTCAAATCGGCGATACTTTTTTTTCAAATACAATAATTTTATTGGCATTGGTATATCGTACAGCCATGATATTTACCAAATCATTGTGAAAAACTGGAATATTGAAATAAATTTGCGTCTACTCAATATTGAAATATCTAAGCTGCTCAGATAAGTCAGCTTTAAGTGCATTGATGTCGTTCGCTTGAGGTACGGTGTGAATATTGAACGGTCGAGAGATGGTGAGAGGAAGAATACATGAAAACATTGATGATTTGTTGAACATTGGTGAATTTGTTGCGCAATTTTATACGGAGGAATATGTGGGACAATGTTTCAGGTACTTCGTAGACATCAAGTCGGTGGCTACTCTGACAGTTCTGAACAAATACGTTTTTGTTATTGTCATAGCACTGGGCGAACCATCGAATCAACGAGAGTTGAGGGAACATTGCTAATGTAGCTCACCGGAATGATGTTGGTCGATACTTGTCCGTCATTCAAGCTTCATCCAATTCTTAAAATTGTCTTCGGAAGTCTGTTACGCTCTGGGGTTTGGATGTTACGCGTATTTCGTTTAGTTATTAGGTAGCTTAGGCGCTATCTATTCCCGCGTGGCTTTCACCCTGAACTGTCATCCAGATGTTGGGCCGAGCGAGTTCCGGCTTGTGTCCCTGGAGACGAGACTCGGACCGGTTGCGGGGCCGTGAGTTCGAGGTTCGCCTCGGGAGCATATTTTCGGGCAAGCCGGTCACCTTTCCCGCTCGTCACAACCCAGGGCGGTGAGGCCAATGGGAAGCCATGAGCCCCCAGATAAACTATGAAATTATGGTCTGGGGCAATGCATATATTAATAAAATTGAAAAAATAATAACTTCTCAAAAACTTTCGATAAAAATATTGTTTAGATATCCATATAGATACGAAAATATTAACTTTTAAAGAACTTCTGGATAAAACAACCCTTACAATTATATTCAAATACTTACAGCGAGGAAAATTCAGCAGAATGATAAATAACACTAGGTCTAAAAATTCAATACAAATAAAACTACCAAGAAGACAAACCGCGATAGGATTAAAATGCTATGACTACTCTGGTATTAAAACGTTCAACAGCCTTATTTTTGATAATAAGGTCCAGCTTAGTTTAGAACAATTTGAAAATAAGATTAAAAAAATGTTTGTGAAATAAAAAGGAATATTAAAGTAAAAGAATAGCTATAATAATGTAATACAACGAAAACGTATTTTAAGCTTTATCTACCACTAAGTTAAATACCGAATGTTAAAAAATAGAGGAGATTCTCAGATATCGAAATGTAAAAATAGAGGTGATTCATTTTCTTTGTATTAGTTATTGTAGTTTGATAATATCGGGAGATTTCTCTTGCCAATGTGTAATGTAGCTCTGGACGCTCCTCCCTCGGCACAAGACTTCTGTCTTTCAGAAGATGTAGCATTTAGACAAGTACTCAACAGTTTTCAGATATAACATGCAATATTTACAATAACATTTAATTTATTTATGTCTTAATGATGAAGACTGTATATTCTTAGAAAAAAAATTGAGCGAAATGATCAGAACAAATTCTGATTTTCCTTTAGGAAGACAGCTGATGACGTCCGCAACGCCAGGAATGGTAATCGGACGAAAATCCAGCCTGAAATGGTTGTTTACTCATCCAGATGTTCGCAAAACTTCACTTGTTGTCAGAATCCACCCTCTTCTTTTTTTTTCTTTTTTTCTTTATTTATTTTTGACAGTGGGTTATTTAAAACCCATATAGCCACATATTATAACATTTGAAAACATATCATACAATAACCACGTTCTGTGTGAATTAATAGTACTTGAAACTGTTTCAAACTTTGTTCTACATGTTTAATAATATCCTATAAAATTATTCCTAATAATGTCAATATTACTTCAAACTTGAAACTTTTCGGTCGATTTAAAATTCCATTCCCGCTCCTCTCGTCATTTTTAATATTGCTTTCTGGTTGTTGCGTTTTTTAACATTTCGTAGAAGCTCTCTTCTTCCGTCGAGTCAATCCATTCCTGCCGCTCTTCCGCATAAAATGGGCATATCATCAATTTATGTTCCACGTCCTCCTCGGTTTCGGGGCAATGGTCGCAGTTTGGTGAGTCTTTGACGGCTACCATGTGGAGGGAGTGGTTCACCATTCCATGTCCTGTTCGCAATCTTATAATTTGGACAATATCTTTTCGTTGTAGGGGTTTTTTATGGAACCAAGGGACTTTGGAAATGAAGGGCTGGATTCGATATAATTATAACCCTTGTCCAGGGACGTTCTGTCATATTCCTCTTGCCAATTCTTCATTATCTCATTTTTCGTCAACAGAAGGGCATCTGGAAGGGGGACTTGTGTATCGCCGTCAGTTGCGGTCATGTTTGCTCCATATTTGGCAGCTGCATCAGCAATGTCATTTCCTTTCAACGAAATATGTCCCGGTATCCATTGGATTACTATCCTACCAGGATGAGTTTGGAAGGTTTGGGCTATGTGGTAGGTTAAGTAGTTATTGTTTTTCCCTCTATGGATATGTTGGAGCGCGAGACATGAGGCTTTGGAATCGGTCAATACCACTATTGTTTTCTGGGTTTCTTGCTGTGTTCCTATATAGATACCAATCATGATTGCAAAAAGCTCCGCGCTACAAATTTGGAAGACGGAGGATACTTTTTTTGAGAAGGTCTCCATGGTCTGCGGATCGAAGACTCCGATACCAACTCCTGTCGATAATTTTGAGCCGTCTGTAAATTATTTATAGTACGAGCTGTAGTATCCACCCTCTGTAGCTGTAGAATCCACCCTCTAATAAATTTGAGTTTAGATTCATTTTCCGTAATTTTCAGATGACACTCAACAAATCGAATAGGTAAATTATGTGTTTTAGCCCTCCTTAATCAAGATGTGGTGGTGGGTACTTCATCGCTTCGTGGAGTGCAATCAGATCGGCTGTATTTAGGCGATACTAAGCCTTTACTTTGTGCGATACTGGTAACATATTAATGGAGAAGCCGTTTCCTTTGCATACGAACACGGCAACACAGAAAAAATAAACCACTGGGTAATAATTTGCAGTTTTTTCATATCCCTAATCATCGGATAACATTCGAATGTGAAACACCTTCGATGAACTGATAATTGATTGCTCAGTTACCGTAGATGTACCCAACTTCGGCCACTTTTGGAGGTTTTTTGAGTTTATTCAAAGTCAAATATATGAGTAAAAATCTGAAAAAAATAATTTAGATGGCAGCAGATCTGTTCTATAGGATGACACTATAATTTTTTTTATCATCACAACTTTTGCCTTTTTTAAAAACTTGAAGTGTGGCCGAAGTTAGGTACCGTTGTGCACCAACTTCGGCCACCTATGAAAAATGCATTAAAAACGAAGAAGTAATAACTATACTGTAACTTCGGCCGCCAAATAATTTTTTAAAAAAGCTTTTTTGAATTTAAAAATTATAAAAACCATACAAAGACTTTTTTGGAACACCTGTAATACAATAACACCTTATCATGGAATATCATGGAAAACACTCATACAAAGGCGAACTGCAGTAAAAAATATTTATAAAGCTTTTCAAACATGAACAGATTATTTGAATGTTAAAACTTCAAATCATGGTAATTTTTAAGTCGACATTACAAAAATATTATTAAAGTGCTAATAATGTTGAAAATACGAGGTCGTCACACTAGTCATAAAACAGCCAAAATTATTTGAACTTAAAACTTAAACTTTGAACAAACATTCATTGGTAACATTAACTTATCTGTCTTCTCTTTAAAGCTTTGTGTAATATTCTCAAACGACTATAAACTCATGACTAGTCATAATAATATCACTACATTAGAGTGAAAATGGAAATGCATTGGGGTGACCCACCTTGAGAGGATGCTTCTTATTTATCTTATCCTGTAAAGTTGATCTAGGTACTGCATACTTTTAGGATGCCTTCCGAATTGACAATTTCGTAGCCCTAACCACCTTCAGGGCGTTTTCCATATATATCGGATTATAGTTTTGGTACTCACGTCCACCAATTTTCTATCTACGAGACGGACCCCCCCATGGCCGAAGTTAGGTACACTGACTCAGTTATCGGAAAAAAACACCCCAGAACTCCCTCAAAACACGAAGTAAAAAAATGATTTATCACTCACCTTCAAGAACACTAAACTAAGAACATGAAATGGTAAGAGCAAGTTCTAAGATCACATCACATCAACAACTACAATAGTTATAAAGCACACAAGCTGAAAAATGTCAAAACTGCTTGTTTACATTTTGATTTTTTTCATGGGAAATTGATAAGAGTAACAAGCGCGGGAGATATCAAAATTAGGCCCCAACGACACCTGTTGAAATTGAGAAAAAACTAAAAGTTTTTAATGACCCCTGAAGTTAGGGCCGAAGTTAGGGGACATGGCCGAAGTTGGGTACATCTAAGGTACCAATGGTGTACAACGGTCGGAATTGCCCGTTGCTGCTGACATCACTCGTAGGAAAACGAAACTTAGAATGAATCCTCGGGATGACACCACAACGAGCGGCCAGGCAGTTACTGGTACATTCTTGGGATAGCAGCTGTTAGTTGGGTCGTATCTTCCGGTCCTTCACCTTGGAAGAATCAGTCGAGTAATAGGCACTCGTTGAACCATTGACAGCCATCCTGTTCAGGGCTCTGTTACTGCGGACCATAACCGTTAAAAACATCCTTTTTGTACGTCCTCCAATCTTCCAGCTTCCTGCCACCCTCCGCGAAACCCTCTACATTTCCTGGAGGTGAGCGAATGCATCTCAGCTTCATTAGCAATTAGCACGTCTTAAAAACCTGATTTTCGCCATGTAGAAGGGAAGGAAGTTCAACGCACTGGGAAATATTTCCTTATCATAAACCTGTTGTTTCGAGAGGGAAGGGGGGTGCAGCCAGTTTGGTCCATTACGCGAATCTCTTTTGGGTCTTTTTATCGCATGTTCGTATCAACGAAAAATTCCATGCAAATGCGTTTTTACCGCAAATGAACGAGACTTGAGAAATTTCGAGACGCTTCTGTGAGAATGTTGCATATTTTTCGGAAGAAAAATCGAAATCTTCCCATCACTCTATGATAATCATCTCTTACACATGTATGGAAATATGGAAAACTGCTGTATCTCGTCTTCTTTATGGTTTCTATACAGTTGATTTTTGAACCTCACGTTTCAAGGTATGTAGAATCTAAAAATCGAATGAAAAATTTTCCTTCGGTCCGCCGTACTGGCCAGTTCCCATGGACCGATTTTGATGAAATTTGTTATATCGGCTCCATTTGAGGTGTAGTTGTGTCCCAAATCTTTTGTTTATTGTCAGTTACGTCAAAGGGGTAGAAATTGGGGGGAAAAGTTTTCTAAACGCCTTAGCTCAAAAACTTTCGATGTACAGGTGTTGATATTTCATTAGTTCAACATTTCCACGGATTTAAAGAATTCAATGGCACCAACCAGAGCACTGCACGACCAACCGGTCGCAAATGGGGGGTAATTACTTACCCAATTAATGCATATTCTTTGTTTTTGCATCAATTTGAGGTAGTGTTCAGTTTTTAGAAACGATTGACACCACCAAGACTACCAACTGTCGTTGAATGAAAACGCTGCAAATTATTACATAATGGTTTATTATTTTTCTATATTGATCACTCGTCTGCAAAGCCACCAACCATCCAACATGAAGAAAAACATCGATCACATTTCGGTCAGCTAAAATTTGAACGGAGATTAGGCCTCTTTTGCGATTCACACTCGTGTTTCTGATTTATCGTACGTCCAACCCTTAAATTCTCGTAGGGAGCGAACGGTTTGTCCTACAGAGCTCCGCGTGGTCTCAAAAAATTCTAAAAATTCTATAGAATCTTAAATTGAAGGAAAAACAATACCTTTATATCAAATGTTTTTGAGTTAGGACGTTTTCAAAATTTCTAAATTCATTTTTGAACCCTTAGAAGTGACCTACATCAACCAAAATCTTCGGGGCACAACTAGACCCCAGATGGAGCCTACATACCAAATTTCATCAAAATCGGTCAATGCTAAGTGGCAAAAGTGCCGCGTACGGCCAAATTTTTATTCGATTTTTGGATTCTACGTACCTTGAAACGTAAATCATCAAATAAACCAAAATTGTTGTAAAATTCATCGGAATATCAACATCAATGTGAAGAAGCCGTGTTCTTCGCAGACGGGTGACCTTTATAGAAAAATACTAGTCCGTTGTGTAATAATTTGCAGCATTTTTTTTTTCACGGCCATAACTGAAGGTGATAATGGTCGGATTTTAATGAAACTTTTGGAGCCAGCATAAGGATTATTCTTTGGATAGTCCTCTATGAATTTCATCGCCACCAGTCGCCATCACGTTTGAGCACCCGATTGCCTAATAGCCGATTTTGCTCAAATTTGGATAGTAGTTGGTGCTAGACTCAAGCTGATGACATTTATGGGGGATTCTCTGCTGGAATGTTAACCTTGATCGATTATTGATATCGATTAGGAACGTTCAGGCTAAGGAATTGACACACACAGCGAGCTACAGGCTAACTTGTTGCAAAAATAATTCAGAAATTTCAGAAACGACTGTGGTATCATTAATAATCAACCAACCTTTCTTAACATATACGAAAACTCAACTCAGTTCACGGAAACCCTTGTATATTGTATCTTATTAGGTCATTATTGTTTCTTGAGTTGTTTTATAATGGATTAGGAAAAAGCCTGCGTTTGAAGGCTTATACCTGACCGCGAGGCTTACATAACAGCACATTTATGCATGTCCAACCACGAAGGTGAAAGTCGTAACAGTTCCGATCCGTAGGAATCCACTTATCGCACTTAACTGAATGAGTGGTATGGCACAGTCGATATCGACCGTAAACCTGCAAAATCGAATTTTCCCGAAAAATAAGGTTTGAGGTTTTTGTATGAAAGTAAGGATCACACTCTACACTGCGAAGGTATGGGCTCAGTGGGCTTATCGTACCTGTGATCGATTGTAATTACCTGCAAGTTCAGAACCTTCCAGAAGGGTTGTAATACCTCGCAATGGGGGATGCGCCTTGATTTTTTTTAGATTTTTAATCGAAAGTAGACTACATCCTGAGAATTTTGGCACCAACCGCGACCTTCTAGCGTGAGTAGATCTGTTTCTATGATTTTTCAAAGTTTCGACCGTTTATGACGTCACGCGCCCCTCTCGCCTGGGCGGGACCCCCCAGTCAACTGTGACGTCATAAACGGTCGAAACTTTAAAAATTCATAGGAAAAGATTTACACACGCTAGAAGGTCGCGGTTGGTACCAAAATTCTAAGAATGTAGTCTACCTTAGATTAAAAATAACAATAAACGGTTTTTCCTACCCAGGCGCACACCCTATTTCCGGTTTCAGGTGATGACTAATGAATTTTTCAATTTTCAGTAAGTTTTGTTGTTGTTTATGTTCGCTTGTTTGCTTAGGCAGACCTCATCATACTTAAGATACTGCAGAATTTATAAAGTAGAGAATTCGTTCCCACGTTCACTAAAACTCAGGTTTTATAGCACTCTCAATGGGGTCGAGATTTACGATGTTTGTGCAATTAACAGACTGAACTTACGAGTTTGTATACAATAGAAATTGAAAATAAATTTGTCTTCGTGAACTGAATTTTTTAAGAACCGATTAATGACATCAACTAGGATAGATGTCAATAATGTCCTCATGAATTCACTCAAAACTGATATTGGTTCCGAAATGCGTCATTAATGCAGACGCCCACATGGTAAATGTAGTTCTATTTCATTCATAAAAATTTAGCTTTATAACCATAAATTGAGGTTGATGTAAATTAACTTTCCAGATAGGAGTTATAATAAGTTTCTATATCGTTGCCCACACACTGATAGAATTTTGGTTCATTATTTTCAATAATGAACTTCTGGAATCGACCAAAAAAAAAATTGTTTTAACACCCCCTCAAAATGTGATGGTTTACGTTTCAAGGTACGTAGAAGCCGAAAATCGAATAAAAATTTGGCCGTCCGTACGCCGTACGCGGCACTTTTGCCACTTAGCATTGACCGATTTGGTTCAAATTTGGTATATGGGCTCCATTTGGGGTCTAGTTGTGCCCGAAGATTTTGGTTGATGTAGGTCAGTTCTAAGGGTTCCAAAACAAATTTTGAAATTTTGAAAACGCCCTAACTCAACAAAATTTTGATATAAAGGTATTGTTTTTCCTTAAATTTAAGATTCTATAGAATTTTTTGAGACCACGCGGAGCCCTGTAGGACAAACCGTTCGCTCGCTACGAAAATTTAAAGGTTGGACGTGCGATAAATCAGAAACACGAGTGTGAATAGCAAAAGAGGCCTAATCTCCGTTCAAATTAAAGCTGACCGAAATGCGATCGATTTTTTTCTTCATATTGGAAGGTTGGTGGCTTTGCAGACGAGCGATCAAAATATAGAAAAATAATAAACCATTGTGTAATAATTTGCAGCGTTTTCTGATTACATACATTTTGTTTCCCCATTATTGAAGATAGAGAAGACTATGTGCATCTCTGCAGCAAGTCAAAAATGTCTGCCAAGTTTGATGGGCAGTATTGCTTACTCATTCGGAATTATTAGGCGCATTTTTGAAGCTTAATTGAATTTAGCAGTACAACAGAACTCCGACTCAGTACCAAAGTTGTTCAAAACCTCTGAAACGCATAATGTGAGTAAAAATTTTCATTTTGGAGGATCCAAATTTCATCAACCTGCTGAAAGAATACAAAGCTTTATCTTCGATATTGAGAGAGCAAAACTAACTAGTAATATACCTAATGAGGAATTTCACCATGTCGGAATTTCCTATTTTTGACCCCAAAATCGGATTCAGCACCTCTAAAAAACCTCCTAAAAAACTTTCAGCCCGAACTTCCTAATTTACGAATAAACAAAACAGTGTAGAAAATACGAATGTTTAAAAAAACCGGAAAAATGACGTCATGCTGGAATAGTTCATTTATGGCCGCTTGAAGCGCTGAGATCGAGAAATCCATAGTCCCCAGATGCAAAATTTCATGGAACAGTAAAGTTCGAAATCGAAAAACTGAAGAAAAAAATAGAAAAAGCGAGATGGGGAAAATTAGGTTTCCTCTGTTTTTGTTTGGTAACTTTTCTCTTAGAAAACACGATTTCGTCGTCCCAATGGGCAATACTGGGAGGAGACAGCGATCCAAACAGCCCAATCAGCGAGCGTTCCCGCTGCACGTATGTTTTCCCGGTTAGTTTTGAAACTAAAAATTTTGATTGTCTCCCAAAAATAACAGGGGACTTATTTTCCGAGATCAGCCTGATTTTCATCTATCCCACACCATTAACTATTCAGGAAAAATGCAAACAGAAATCGGTGAAATTCCTCATTGCATTATGTTACGTTACAATATTCGTAAATAAAAGGTCACTTGTGAAGTATGACGTGATCAAACAGTGAATAGTGAAAGTAGATGTCTATTCTATATGTTTGCATCGCACTTTTAGGTTCAAAAAGTAATGAATTTGTCGAAATTGTCAGAACATCGTAAAAGCATCATGACGAAGAATCGTTCCATGATAGTTATAATCAAGGTGGATGATAGGTATCCTATGTATAGATGTCGAATGATGTAACGACCTTTTGAAAGTTATGGTAAAGGTCTCCAGCATTATATCAGTCGATAAAAGGTGAGATAGTCTAATGAAGAGGTACACTGGATAACCAACGGAGATAACGGATCTAGAAAGGTAACTTGTAACGTGCCAGAAAACGAACTGAAAATCAACTCTATAAATTGAGTTTTAGTCGCACTCCACGGAGCATCAATCGAAATCAGGCAATCATGGTTGGTAATTGACTTTGACACAAGGTACTAGAGAATACTTCGGGGGACAGACGGGGGGTCGTCACGATCAGACGCCCCTGGTGGATAAAGAGGTCATTACGAACGTCACAAGTAATCTACTTCTGTCGGAGAACGTAATCTCTTTTCCGTAGACTCCCACCTAGCACTCCAGAGGCCTAACGGTACCTGACTGGTCCTTCCAGGCTCCTATTGTCAAGAAAAGTACAAGAGGCAAAGGGTTGAAAAGGGAACTTTCGCCATTGCCAGTTCTTGAACTTGGACTCCCGACTGTAACATACTCGAAAATACAGCTGGTGCCAAACCTTGAACAAATTTAAGTCATCGCATACGACACCCCACTACTCCAAGGTATGCAGAATCTGCGTTATATCCTGAGGGTCCCATGTTAAGGACCAAAAAACTTCGGGAGTCGATTCTACAACTAATTTAAGTGAGAAAATGTCTCTTAGCAATTTTGGTTTAATCCCTCGTTTTTCCAAGTTTTTCCCTTTTCATGATTTTTTTTTTCGTGTGTTCGACCTTATGCCACTAAAATCACCATAACTACCCTAATTTTCGGTAACAATAAGGGCACCGTTGAAAAGGACTTCAAATTTCCCATCTTTCTATTGCTTACAAACAACTATTTTTTGGGGTCCTGATGGGTGAAAAATCAAGTCGTAAAGTAATTTTTGCCAAATTGGCAAAATTTCCTATTTTTTGGTTTATTGTTTTCAATAATGAACCTTTGGAATCGACCAAGAAAATAATTTTTCTAACACCCCCTCAAAGTTTTATGGTTTACGTTTTAAGGTACGTAGAATCCAAAAATCGAAGAAAAATTTGGCCGTCCGTCCGCCGTACGCGGCACTTTCCCCACTTAGCATTGACCAATTTTGATGAAATTTGGTATGTAGGCTCCATTTGGGGTCAAGTTGTTCCCCGAAGATTTTGGTTGATGTAGGTCACTTCTAAGGGTTCAAAAATTAATTTTGAAATTTTGAAAACGCCCTAACTCAAAAATTTTGATATACAGGTATTGTTTGATTTAAGGTAGTATAGAATTTATAGAAATTTTTGAGACCACGCGGAGCCCTGTAGGACAAACCGTTCGCTCCCTACAAGAATTTAAAGGTTGGACGTACGATAAATCAGAAACTCGAGTGTGAATCGCAAAAGAAGCCTAATCTCCGTTCAAATTATACCTGACCTAAATACGATCGATGTTTTTCTTCATGTTGGATGTTTGGTGGCTTTGCAGACGAGTGATGTATATATAAATAATAAACCATTGTGTAATAATTCGCAGCGTTTTCTTTTGGTTGTTAGTGTTTTTCTTCCCCATGGTTTTTCACGCTCCTTATCACCAAAAACTGCGCTAAAGTCTCAGCTTTCCAATGATATAATCAAAAAGTATTTTGCAATCGAGTTTAAGGGAAAAATTTGTCTTTGAACCCTCCCGAAGTTTTTCGGTCCTTAACATGGGACACCCTGTATATTCTTGGCAGTGAATCTGGTACATAAATATTAATTGTTTTGAATCGAATGAATTCATTCTGACCTTCATTTTGCAACTCCATCAAACATCTTAAATGCATTAAGAGTGGAGAATATGACGCGAATTTATTGTTTTTATTGAGCAAATAACAATTAATCGTGTAACTTGATAAATATATTAAATAAAAAATAATTAATTTTAATTTTTCAAAAATCGTTCCGAGTTTTAATCTTGGTCTGAGTTACGACATAACTACTATTAGCAATAGTTAATGATAAATAATAATATCCTTATAATAAATGCGATCATATCTTTACAATACAACTTTCACGATTAAAATGAGTGGAACTGACGGAAATACATAAAAGAATATTGAGATGAAATCAATTATTTCTGAACATTACCTACCGCTATAAAATACAAGGGAATAGAGGAGCCCTCGCATTGACTCAGGCTTACCTCTTTTTGTATTTTGAGATGACGACAATTTCATGTCAAGCAAAATGGGTTATCGTCAGGTTTAATCACACATTGTTTGTCATCATTCGTTCTAATTATCGGAGGTAAGCATTAGGAACATCAGAAGAGGCACCTACATCATTATTCGAGTGTTGTAGGTGCTTTCACTACGAAATTCGGTTCTTGGTTCCCAAGGAAGCACAACTGAGAGACATGAAATAGTATTCGGAGAAGCGAAAAAATTATCGCTTTTTACCAACTGAAATTTGTTTATACACTTGCGATTCTCACTCGTGTTTCGCATTTATTTTTCACCCATCCCTTGAGTCTCAATAAGGTACCAACGGTTGGTCCTACTGAGTTCTGGGTGGTCTCATTCGATTCTACAAATTCATTTTTATTTTAAATTGATGAAAAAAAAACAATACGTTTATTTCAAAATTCTTCGAGCTTAGGATACAGGATTAGGAAACAGAATAGTCTCAAAGGGATTTGTAAGTGGGATTTGATTTCTGTTGATTGTTTTCCTGCTTCACCTCAAATTGATAGCATCAGGACTTACTGAGTCACTTGCTAACATGTGTTGAACATAATTTACGGCTCAATAACAATATAATTTTGATGAGAGTCTAGCCCTCAACAATCCTTGTCGGGTTTCAGCGCTACCTCCCGCCACTTCGACGAACTAAACCATCCTGATTACCATAACTACCATTCTAAAGATTGTTGTCTCCGTTTTCCCCCTGAACAGTTATGGACGTGAAAATGATGCCAAGTGTCGTTTTATGTTGCTGGTATTTGACTATAATTTTGATTGGGTTCAAAATGAGCTGCTTGGTCACTTTTTTGAGTCAATCGATGAGAGTATACACAAGTTTAGATAATACTAGGTTATAATACTGCCTTCTAGGGGCAATATTGTTGCGGCTTTGACACGTCGGCTCCTTCACCCTTGCCAGGCAAACAAAGGTAAAAACATTTTGGAAACTTGCGAAAAAATAAAAAAATCATTTTACGTGAGGCAAATGGCTTCATGCGCTTCCTACGTGGATAGGCTTCACTTCCTCGTGAGGGCAACTGGCTTGAGATCAAGGAAGCCTTCGAAGTTGGTCGTCACCTTGTAACCTTAGACCCCGTAGAGCGTTTTTAAGGTCCCTTAACCCCCTTTTGTTCTCGACAGTTGAAGGGGAAAAACGATGAATGGGCAGGGACAGCTTCCGCTCACAGCTTCGCCGCAAAACGTACGACACGAGTAAAACAACACGCAAGACAATGGACACCAAAACACACAGCAACACATCTTATTATTAGTGAAGTAGAGAATCCTTGTAACTCGTGGTGCACTTTTGGATTTGTTTCTAACGAAGAGGTAAAAAATTTAGTTATTTAATGTGAAAACATCGACAATTATGTCTATCAAAACCACTCATGAAGTGGACTTATGATTAAGCAATACTCACAGGTACGTTCATATATGAACGTTCTAGAATTCTTGAATGTTTTCAAGGCCTCATTGGATTCTTACCTGAAACAGAAAGAAGCTCATGAAGATTGCTTAATTATAGAAATAACCTAGTTATGTGTATCACAAAAAAGCCTGCCAAATTGGGTGGGCAGTAAGTCTTCCTAAGGAAGACTAACAGGGACATAATAGATTCAGTTGATTCGATATTGATTGAGTTGTTTAAAGCGCTAATAGTTACCAGAATTCCTTGATATGAACATGAAATTAAGTTGCCACAGTTTCTTCATTTATGGTCAAAAACACGATCGACCACACTTAGTCACTGTTCAGTTGATTCGATATTGACTGAGTTCTTCAAAGCCCTAATAGTTGCCTGAATTTCTTGATATGAAACATGAAATTAAGTTGCCATATTTTCTTCATTTATGGTCAAAAACACGATCGACCACACTTTCCCAGTCATGTCGATTTGTAAGAATTATAATATACTTTTAGAATTTCTCTGCAGATTGAATTGCTGACCTTCCAACCATCCTCCATCGCGAAAAATTGATGTTTTTAGTCGAAACAAGATAGTTTTTTTTAGCACGAGCACAGAAGTTACTCGTGCTGGAGCGACAGAGAGACATTTGTCATCCTACTGATCTATTGTCTAGGTCTATTGATCCATAAGGTTTTGCACTTTCTACGGACACTCACACAAAAACGGAATTTGTTGAATAACAGTTATGTACACAACCACACATGACTCATTTACAATCAATGGATATTGTGACTCCAGCTTATTTTCAATGATCATAGTGATCCACCTGTTTCTCTATAAATGTTCATTTGGTTTTACTATATTTAGTTTACTTACATTTTAGGGAAAGAAAAAATCGAACAAGGGCTCTAGATCTCAAATAACTACGTCTTGACGTAAGGGATTTGCGAAAAGAAATTGATTCGCCAAAAGTTCACATTGAGTTTCCAAAAACCCAAAATTGGTATACCAGCTAAAAGTTTAAATTGAGCATTATTTAGTGATAATATTTAGTTTACTTATTTAGAGCTGTTAAGTTGTGTGCTCCAATAAAGGTTTCATGTTATTGAAAACCTTTGTCGTCTATCTCCTCACCTAACTGGCGCCCGAATGGTGACATTTGAGAGCCTAAGAAAATAACTCAGTACTAACTAGTAATAACTTCTCTCAGTTGGCCTTCGTTTGGAGATCATGTTTTGTGACATTTCATCCACGTGACTTCTTATCTCGAGAAGTTTTCGCCTAACATTGGGTTTTCTTCACAGACGACTACAAGTAGCAGAGACCTTCCTAGGAAGAGGACACCAGGAAGTCAGGAACTACAACAGAATGGCTCACCATCCCATTGAGCAATAACTCCATACCAAGTAACTACCCAGTTTTTTGTAATTAAAAACCTTCGTCGTTCACCTCCTCAACTAACAAAACCCTAAAATACAAAATGCGAGAGACAATTTTGATTTTAAAGGTTTAAAATTTTACAATATTGATCTTCTTTAATAGTGAAGAAGCAAAACGAATATACCTACCTACGTTATTTCGTTAGGGTATGATTGACTGGAATTTACTAAAAAAGAATAGAGTTCAGTCAGACAACCATGAAATGCTCCCTACACTCGCACAAAAGGCGTGGGATCCGTCCGTGGTCGATTGAATAGGGCTCGGCATCTGTAAGTAGAAAAAGGGAAATACAAAAAATATAAGGAATGACCTTATGTTTCATAAGTCAGAGCTGAAGTCAGTGACTCAGAACAGATTTTGTTCCAGCGGTAATACCCTGGGTGCGCAGGGAATCACGTAACGCGGGAAATGTCAGAGGTTAATAAAATATTAAGTTCCACAATACATCAGCAGAATTACTTCTTCGAAGTGTCCATTAACATCAATATATTGGGATATTAATGCCTGAAAGGTCATACTTATAATGAATCTTATATAAAATCAACCCGAAACGTCAAAACCAGCCAGCGAAATTGTTGCAATGGTTCACGAAGAATCTTCAGGGACCTGACTGATGATATCCTGGATTTGATAAATTGTTGATTTCACAGCAGTAGTTTGCCCAATTGTTCAAGTACTTCACTATTTGGTCTGTAATCAGAACAATTCTACGATTTTCTCGTATATTAATTTCCGTTCAACAGAGTCATTTCAGTGAAAAACATGATGGATACACAAAAACTGATCTACACAAACAACTTCCTATGATGTTCACTAACAGCGGGCTGGCAGTTCGTGATGCACGATTTATTGTTGATAGACCTGGGAGTTATGTTTGGGAGGAATATAGCGGATATTTATAGCAAAGCTACAATCTGAATAGCAGGTCTACAGTCATTCTATGGTCAAGCTGTATAGCAGTTCTGATGCTACATCACCATCTACGCAGGATATTAAGCCTTTACACAGGCAGTTCTGCTAAAACATGGAGTTTTTCTACTGAGTATATGTTCAAGTTATATATCAGTTTTGCTTTTGAACTTCTGCTAGAGGAGATGCAGCCAAGCTCTAAAGCAGTTCTGCTACTACAACAACAGCAGAGGATACTACTTGAACTTCTGCTAGAGGGGAAACAGTCAAGCTCTGAAGCAGTTCTGCTACTACAACATCAGCAGAGGATATGCTCAAGTTGTATTTCAGTTTTGCTACTTGAACTTCTGCTAGAGGAGATGCAGTCAAGCTCTGAAGCAGTTCTGCTACTACAACATCAGCAGAGGATATGCCCAAGTTTTATATTAGTTTTGTTACTTGAACTTCTGCTAGAGGGGACACAGTCAAGCTCTGAAGCAGTTCTGCTACTACAACATCAGCAGAGGATATGCCCAAGTTTTATATTAGTTTTGTTACTTGAACTTCTGCTAGAGGGGAAACAGTCAAGCTCTGAAGCAGTTCTGCTACTACAACATCAGCAGAGGATATGCCCAAGTTTTATATTAGTTTTGTTACTTGAACTTCTGCTAGAGGGGACACAGTCAAGCTCTGAAGCAGTTCTGCTACTACAACATCAGCAGAGGATATGCTCAAGTTGTATTTCAGTTTTGCTACTTGAACTTCTGCTAGAGGAGATGCAGTCAAGCTCTAAAGCAGTTCACCTACTATAGCATCAGCAGAGGATATGCCCAAGTTTTATATTAGTTTTGCTACAGGGAATACAGTCAAGCAATAAAGCAGTTCTGCAACTACAACATCAGCTGAGGACATGCTAAGTTCTACATCAATTCTGCTAAAAGGGATACAGTCAACTTTTATATCAGTTCTGCAACTACGACATCGGTAGGGGATGAACTAAAATTATATATCAGTTCTGCTGCCTGAACTTCTGCTACTAGAGATACAGTCAAGCTATAAAGGAATTCTGATATTACAACATTTGTAGATGATAAGCTAAAGTTGTATGTATATCACTTCTGTTGCGATAACTCCTGCTACTGGGAATATTGTCAAACTGTACAGATTTCCATCTAATCAACTTTTTTACTGGGCACACAGTTAGGCTATAAAGCTGTTTTGCTATTTCAACTTCTGCTGCTTGGGATATCGTCTACTGGTATAAATTCTGCTATCGATAAATCAGGCAAACTGTTCAGCAGCTTCAAGTCTAATTAACGTACATTTCCTGCTTCGTAATAACACCCAGACACTGTGAGAGGTGAACTTGTCACCTTCCTCGTGTTATCGGAGAGAAAATTGTAATAATCCGCGGGAAGCCGTTGAATAAAACGCCTTTACAGCTTCAGCTCGCCCGCGGGTCGCGAGATTCGCCCTTGATCCATTGTTGCTCACACTCTTTGTTACGCCTTGTTTCACTTTCTGAAATAATTAGTTACACTTTCTATATTGTTTAATACACTTTCATTGATGAAGTTCCCTCCGTCAGCGGACGGCTTTTCAGATGGCCTCATGCGCTGAATTTCAATACGAATTTATTAATGTTTTTTCACAATTGTATAAACAATGCTTCCAGCTCCATGAGAATTTCAGAAGTTATTGATATATTACAACACAACTATTAACTTGGACATGCAGAATTACCACAGAAGTCCCACTGAAAAATTCTCTAATATGAATCATGATATTCACATTCATGTTTCTAATTTTCTGATTGAAAAAACTTGAACACAATTTAGAAGTTTTTCGCAATTACGTGATGATTAATTGCTATTTATTACGCTATTTATTTAATCGCTGTTACATTATGGAGGTCCCATTTTTTTGTCCTGCTGCACGATTAAAAAGCTTTTCTATCTAAATTTGAAAATTTCTTTGAAAGCTCCAACTAGAGTAGGTCTCTCAATATCTTGTGTCGTGGGAGGATTTTTTCGTATGACATTACACATAGATATTAACCCTGTCACTATTGTCACCGAAAACATCTCAGGAACTCCACAGCTGTGCCAAGGTGTTACCGGAGTAACCAAAATTAATTATAATGGACAGCAGAAATTTTTATGGGCTATTAAGCGTTTCAAAATAGAGTTAAGTATGAAGAAAAATACCAAAAAATCGATGACAAAATTTTCAAAAATTATCTGATAACATCATTTTTTGATTTATAATAATGTACAAAAAAATGGTTCAAAAAATTTAGCTCTGTCCATTAATTTTTAATGCAACTTAAATATAGTGGTGACACCTTGGGAGTTCCTGAGATGTGTCCGGTGACACTAGTGGCACCGTGGTCCAATTAGGGTTAATATAGAAAGCGAACCGGAAAATATGAGGTATGCAGCTCTGAGATTGTTTTAGTGCGATGTGTGCCCGAACAAGATACCCTTGAAGTCCAATTTGGTATAATATAAGTGTCGAGGCGTTACAGGAATTAAAAAGACTTCGTGGCGTCACCACCCCCACAATGCTCGTAGCGCCTGAAATTCATGGTATTTCTAATTCTGAGCAATATTTTTGTTCCCATGCGAATTTCATGACTTTCTCGTTAGTCGACAAATAAGAATCATTAACGACGAGTACTCACCTCATGATTTTCGAACAATTCATTTTCTGCCTTTCTGAATAACTAAACACTGTTTCACACAAATGACCTCACGAAATCGGAACTGAAGGGTACCTATGAAGAGATCTTTGACCTCACTGGAGACCGACCGGGATTTCATATGTATATCCTCAGTCCGACGGATTTAGGGAAGCGCCAAAAAAACGATGACATTCCTCGACTCGGGAGTGAGGGATGAAGAGTGGGGTTTCAGGGCGTCTAAAACTGGAGAGATAGGATCTAAACTGAACGGCCGAGTACGGACGTGCCCGCCCTATTATTCATAACATGAGATACCTCTGCCAACTTAGGGGGACCCCTTTTATTTCCTTCCTCCCACACCGTGACGATTACGTTAGAAAGGGCTCATCTCCGTTCCAACGACCCGAAACAAACTGAAGAATTCGTGAAGACTAACATAAACAAACCATCAATTTAAAATTACACGTTTTATTTAGAACGATACTTACTCATAAGTTCTCAAGTCCATTCTTCCAAAAAATACTCGAAGATGTGCACAGAAAAAAGGTATTTATTTACAAATTACGTGGGCGTACCAGTAGTATTTTTTTAACCAATATAATTATGTGAAACTAAGAGATAAGTTGTAAGAGCTAATAAGCGTGGTAGTACTAAATTAACGAAAAACAAGGGATAGTTACATTTTTAAAACATATTGTTTTGCATGCATTCCAGGGGACGTCGCATTGGAAAAGCATTGGGTCAATTTAAACCAGTGTTTACAGGCATTAAACAGGTATTTAGTATTTAAGGCAAGAAATAGTGGTCTCTCCCTTCCCTCTCCCCTCAACATTATCCACCATTAAATTTCTAGCTAACAATAGCTCAAGGTGAGGTTAGTAACAGCAATAAAAGTAATTGAGAAAAAATGCAAGTTCGGGGAGGCTTCATTGAGAGCGTTGGCTTCTCTAGGGATTCTGTAGGGGGCCTAGGACATGATACGAGTAAGATGACTATGGTATCGAATTGGAGGGAATATGAGCTAATGGCTGAGAAATCTATGTTTGGGCAACCAAATCCTCCTGATTGTATCTTCCAGATATTTTGGTGAGTTCTGAGTATGTGCACTGATTTGTGGATGATTTTTCCTAACAGGGGCTCTCTCAGCTGATCATGTCGTGATCTCCTACTAGATATATTTATTTTACTATTGAAACGATGAAATGGTGGTATCTCGAGCAGACCCTCGTGTTCACTAGTGATGGGCCAGACTAGAGGCGCCAGCCTTCCTTCGTCTCTCACCTATCTCATGAGTATATAAGGGCAACTCGAAATACCAACAGTAACCCATTGTAGTACAATTCACTGCCTGGTTAATCCTAATTGGACCATGGTTTCACTAGTGACACCGAAAATATCTTATGAATTCCACTGTCCCAAGGTATCACAAGATTTAGGCAAATTGCAATTTAAAAATTAACGGACAAAGCTGAATTTTTTAACCATTTTTTAAATGTATTGGAAGTCAAAAATTATGTTATGACAAAGATTTTGGAAATTTTAATTCATCGATTTCCTTGGACATTTTCGTCATAACTCTATTTTGAGACTTCCGATAGTCCACAAAAAATAAAATGTCCATTGAATTTAAAATGCAATTTGATTTTGATTATTCTGGTGACATTTTCGGATATCTGTGGAGTTCCTGAGATGTTTTCGGTGTCACTAATGATACCATGGTCCAAGTAGGGTTAACTTCACTCCTTACCTCCACCGTCCATGCTCATTTAACGGTTTTGGGCCGGGTAATCCATCCCAACTACCTAACTCACATCATTTAACGGTTTTGGGCCGGTAAGATTCACCCCATGTCAGGTTAACCGCCGACACTCTTCATCTCAATCTTTCCTCCTGTTTCTTTATCAGAGCGAACTTTAAGCAAAAGTCAATTTAGTTATTCAAATTTGCCATTCGAATAAATTTATACTTTGGAACACAGTCAAAATAGAGTATCAGCAAAGCCCTTAGGAAGACACTTCAACTCGCTGTATTCGATCTAAATAAGTATCAACCTTCATGAAAATTGGTCGAGATAGAAGTCGAGGGTAGAAGTGGTTAGTCTAGTAAAAAAAAATTATGAAAGTCTCAGAAAACGCATTTGAGGCCTCAGTCGATTTCGCTCTGCTCGGGGAGCACATTGTCAGAAAGGTGTTATCAGATGAGAGAACTAATCAAATTTTTAAAGTCAAAAATTAGCGACGATGTGGCAGCACCCAAATGAGCTAAAATAAATGTATTTTCTTTATCTTTCTGTATATTTGTGATCTTTAAATTGCACTAAATTCCAAGCATTTAAGCGCATGCTTGCACTGAAATGTCTGGTTCTGGCTTACCATAGATAGTCACTAGTTAGCTCCAAATTTTCGATGCCAAGTCATGACCCGAATGATCAATTCCCTCCTTTGTTTCTCGTCAAAAATAGGGCAGACCGCAAAAAACCAGGCGAGAAATTTGGGATTCATAAAAATCCCACTTCCAAATTCGAATCCTGGATAGAAGCGATACTGCCTGAATAAAAAGGTCATGTAAAATGCAGAAGAAGAACGACAATGGATAATCGGGGTGAGGCATTATGCGGTGTTGGTGCTTGAGCGGAACATGATATCAAGATCTGAGCCTGGTTGGAGAAGGCCATTGTTTTGGTTTGTTTTCGTAAAGGCAACGAGGGGGATTTTTTCCTTTCTTTTTTTTTTGCTTCAACGTGGGCGAAAATCTTCATCCGACGAGGAAAAGCCTGGCCGGAACTGTTTTACATAAGCGTGGCGGACAATGGAGAGTACGATAACAAAATGCAGCCAACTGTCAGTTAGAATGAGAAACGGTGACGAGAGTGCTAAGAATTCATATCCCGAGCGTCTTTACTGACTTAATACCGACGGTATCTGTGGTGAGAGGTTTCGAAGTGATTTTTACGATGGAAGCCATTAAAAACGTGAGAAGTCATGAAAATCCCTCCATGTTGGATGGGCAATTTAATTATATGGAAGTTACATATAATCAATTGGCGAAAGAATGACTTGATTGTTAGGTATGAACGAGATGATTGCGAAGATTTCAATTTTTCCTGGTGTATCAACTACTTATCTACTTCTTCTCAGACCCAACCTCAAGCTACCCTCCGAATTTAAGCAAAAATCTGGCAAATAGATTGCGAGAAGTTGATTTTCAAAATGGAATGGTCACGTTGAATCGAGGAAGGAACAGTCAATGGGGTGAGCGAATAAGGCGGAAAAACTGTTTATTGTTATTTTTAATCTAAACTAGACCTCATTCTGAGAATTTTGACACCAACCGCGACCTTCTAGCGTGAGAAGATAGTTTTCTATGATTTTTCAAAGTTTCGAATGTTTATGACTCTGGAAGGAATTTGTCGCTTTGGATTTCACAAAAGCCAAAAAGGGCGTATTAAAGAACGGCCAATGGATCATAATCGAGAAAAAATGCCGTGATCACGAATTTAAATCGCCTTTGATCATTTCTTGTAAAATTAGATTGGTTTTTTTTGTGAATTCTTCGTCGAGCAACGACAAAACGACAAACCGGTTTTCGCGGAAGGAGCCCTGCATCGGTCCATCTATCACTTTCTTAGGCTGTTGCCCCCATCGGAGTTCAAAGCCTTTGAAAATAGATGGCACGGACGGAGGGAGGTTCAGGAAGAAATAAATCATTTTCGAGGCGGACAAAATACATAAATTATCATTAGGCGCGATTCCTGTTGGTCAAAAGAGACGAACATACCAATTCCCTATTGTTGAGCTTAATGGTTCACTGGTAGAAGATTGGTCTCCATTTGAATCTGATAATTGGAAACTTTTATATTAATCAATCAAAAAACAACAACTTTTTATGGGAAGCTTTTCAAACTAAGTTTTGATAATTTCGTTTAAAAAATACAAAGTTGTCCATATCCCTTCACCATTTTTTTGCATTAAACAGTTTTTCGTAACTTTTCCGGTAAATTTTTGGTTGATACCATTTGAATTTTCAAGAACAACAGTTATTGACATTCAAATTTTAAAATTTCAAATTTTCTGATTAAAAAAATGTGAATACTTGTTGCCATTAGTAAATCAAAAACAAGATAAACGTCTCAAACCTCATCAAAATCTAATTATCATCTATATAGTATATAGTATTAGGAGGCGAGCACTTTCGATGTGAGGACATCATCTTCAGGCCGTCGAGAGAGTACTAAAGTTCGTCAGTCCGTCGTTCTATTTTTTATAGTCTGGGTGGAAGGGAGGTGAAAGGATCAGAAAGAAAAGGGGAAACGAGACCACGTGGTGGAAGGTTGTTTGTCTGTCATGTCAAGTGAAAGGGAGAGATAAAACTAATCCTATTAGCTAAGGTTACCACGTAGACACCATGTGGTGAATGTACAATTAGCTGATAGGATTAGTTTTATCTCTCCCTTTCACTTGACATGACAAACAACCTTTCACCACGTGGTCTCGTTACCACGTGGCTCCCTTTCCTTTCTGATCCTTTCACTTCCCTTTCACCCAGACTGTATAAATAGAACGACGGACTGACAAACTTTAGTACTCTCTCGACGGCCTGAAGATGATGTCTTTACATCGAAAGCGCTCGCCTCCTGTACTCGACTTGCTGGTTGCGACGGATTCTCCAATACGGTAGGTAGATAATAACTAGCGGAACTAACCCCATTCATTTAGTACTCATGAAAATCGGTTGAGATACGCGCAGAAAATAGAATCATTGACTTTATTGTACCTTAACTGGCCACCGGTAGACCACTTTCTCCCTTACTTACTTTTGTATGGATTTTGTGGACAAAATAATCTGATCAGATTATAGGTACCCAACTGTTGTGACCTCCTCCTAAGTGTGGTGGCCATATGAGAAGCCGAATGTCCAGTGAAAATAAGGACAGAGATGGGCGGCATATAGGCCTTACAGGGTGTATGAAGACCTTTCAAGAAGCTACTATACGACATTCTGTTCTGTCACTTACTTTCCTCATAACCTACTAAAACAATCTACTATCGGTTTCGAACTAACTACCACGACCATTTAACGGTTCCGCGCCGGTCTGATCAACCTCTCGCCTTCAACCTTCCTATGTTGTCGTTTAATGGTTACGTACAGTCGACGTCTGCGGAAAGCTGCTCGTAAAAAAAACCAACTTTCAAAGTCCAACTTGTTGCTCCATTTTCATATAGAAAAACGCTGGTGATAGGAAACTTCTTACATTCAAAATTCATCTTCTTTTCGTAAAGAACAAAAGATCTAAGAACAAATTCAATTAAGTTATCTTTGCAAATTTGGAACTAAGTGAAACTTTGAGTCTTAACAATAACGATTTCCTTCCTAATGGTTACTACGAGTAGAACTATTGAAATATAATTATAGAACTATGAATGTGTCAGAGTATTCGGGCTTTTGTTCCTCATAATGACTTGCGGGTTGAACGAGAAAAAAGCATACACGATAGTGAAACGCTAAGAAATATCTGGCATTGAGATCAAAACTACCTAAAGCCCATCGAGCGCAGGCGAAGTGGAACAAAACGAACAAGTACCAGGTTATAGTCAGATCGTAGTTTTTTAAAGGAGCGAACTCATAAGGAAATCCATAGTACTCACATCTCGACAGACCAAGGCTAAATGGTAGCTGAGTGAAAGATCTCAGGCGTCAACTCAACGGTGGAATTAGATCTCATTTGGAGTTATGCCGTCGTATTATCCGCGATAAGTAATGGAAGGGGCGTAAGCCGTTACGGACAATAGAAAATTGGTAGCCCAGAGGCAAAAGCGAGCGATAAAAATTGAGTTCCTGCAGCTTAGAGCCTTCGACCGGGATAGGGCTTCAAGGTTGCAGACTCTAAGTCACATCGTCTTCTGCTACCAAAGCGCCGCTGTGAAATATCCAGACGCCTGAGCGCCCACGGCGAGCGACCGCCCACTTGCTGACAGAAAAACCAGCCGATTCTTGCTCGTTGTATCGAGTTTAGACCCCATTACAACCGCGGGAATTTCAATGAGAATAAACTCGTCTGATCAGGGCAAATTTGAGAACGAAGCCCCGTTGAAAAAAAGAGTTCAAGAGAACTTTGATTCGTATCCCACTCACAGTCTCAAATTGAAACAGCGAGATGGATCGTACCAGTTGTGCAGAAGCGTAACTATGGAGGAATAACTGCTTCTATACAGCCACTTGGTGTTGCATTCGAAGCAAGCTATCTTCAGTAAGGCTGGGGGGGGGGGGGGGTGTGAACTCAAATTCGCATGGCCCTAGAAATATTTATGACTGCTAAGGGGAATTGGGGAGGGGGAAGTCCACTATTTCTAACTCAATGTAAGTACTAACCAAATTTGAGTGAAACAGTTTTGTGCATTAGGAAGGTAAATAAAAAGGCGTGTTTTATCGCTCACAAACACGCATGTTTTTCTTGAACCGACCTAATACTTATCCAATGGGACGTCCCCTGGAATGCATGCATTACTTAACAATATGTTTATAAGTACAAACATACAAAACAATAAGTTGTAGTTTGTGTACCTTATTTTTAGGTATAATTTTTGGGAGTTTTTACAAATGTGTACAATTTGAATTTTTGGCACACCAGTTTGAACTTTTGGTAAATCTCTTAAGTTTCGACAATTACTGGAGTCCTAGTCCAACTTGTTTTACTTCTAAAATGTTCAATAAAATTTATTGAACATTTTAGAAGTAAAACAAGTTTTTAAAAAATTGTTTTGAAGCAAAAAACTTTGAGAGTCTGCAACACATTGGGACATTTTATCTCTTTAGTTCTCAAGTGACAACAAAACAAGCGGCATTGTTTACAATTAATGGATGTAAAATGTCGACATAAATACCAAGAAAAGGTACGAAATCGATAGTTTTCCAACGAATTGTGAACAATTTCTGCTCGTTTAAAACTAAAGAAGTTTCATTTCCCCAGAAACGGCTCGATTGTACTTGAAAATCATCAGAAGTCAACTGTAACCTTTTCGAGTCCATAATATTGTCAATAGAAAATTGAGATTAATTGGTGAAATATTATTCCATTTTCCAAATTCAAATGCTTTTCCGAAATTGAAATTATAGTGGATGTTTTCAAATCTCAGAAGTGATACACCTGCACATTTATTATTGACATGAAATTCAGTTCGGTGCTTTGTGTGAAACACAAAGTCTTGAAACATCGATCTTTTCGGTCGATGTTTTTGTTTACATCGGTGTTTTTGATCAATGTCGTAGTCCTAATCTCAGCCTGTAGGAGCTCAGCAAATTCAAGAGTTAGTTCAAGTTCTCAAAATTCTTGAGCTGGGACCCATTTGCTGATAACCCAGGAGGATGCAGGCTGATTGTTGAAACACTGCAGTAGCTGATGAATGACAAGAAGAATAGAATTAGTAAATTTTCTTCTTCTAGCTTAAATAGCAGTGCTTCGTAGACGAATCCTATCATGAAACACTGGAATTAAATATTGAAAATTCGGATTTAGGAATTGTGTCTAAGGTTAGTTTTTGAGTAGAAAAAACTGATTTCCTGATATAGGGAAAAAGGTGGAGTGAAGTGAACTGGTGAATAGTGAAGAGAATAGACTAACTAGTTGCAAGCTCAGGGAAGGATTGAGAGTTTAGCGTCCTTCTCAGAAATGGCTTGGTCTCCTCCCGAGGGATTAGGGTTGTCGAGGTATCGTTCTAGGAAACGTCTAAAAACAGCACGTGCAGCACCCCCTTTGCATGTGGAGGGAAAAGACGTCCTGGAATTGGCCGATTTCCAAGTAGGACCAAGAAACCACCGAACCGAAGATCGACCGCACTTTGGACTTTGACCTCTTCCGGATACTGCAGCTTGTAGGTGCCGACCCGACCACCAATTTTCCTTCCATACCTACCTAAACCCAATTAGGCGAGCATTTTGAGACTCGTACATTTATTTGAAACGGATAGTAATTTGGGTCGCCTTTTGATTTGCTGAATGATAAATATACAATTGCACATCCGGCTCCCTACTTATTAGGTACTCCGAACATCCAAACCATGGCCTACCACCCTGCTGCTAATGGGACCATGGAGAGATGGCAACGCAGCTTTCAGTGTGCCTTGAAAGCACAAATGACGGAAGATTGGATTTCAACGTTACCAACAGTTCTCCTTGGATTACGTTTCTACCTTATCCCACACATTGGAGTAACGCCAGCAGAAATCATTTATGGAGAACCTATTCGTCTTCCAGTTGATTTTTTTTATTCCCCCAGCAGACCTTCAGATCTTCCAAATTTACTTGCCCCATTTACCATGTCCGTAACCTCCGTCCATTTCCTTTCAAACATCACACCGCCAAAATTCCTTATATCCAGCCAGATTCACCTGTTTCTTCCCATGTTTTTGTAAGACAGAATGCCAGGAGAAGCAATCTACTTACGATGGCCCTTATCGCGTACTATCCCATACAAAGTTTTTCACTTACAGACGCCTCGTGGAGAGTAGAGTGTTTCTGTAGACAGAGTTAAACCAGCTTTCATGCTGGCTCAGCCCGCAGATCTGGACCCAGCTCCTCATCCCTTTTCGATCCCTCAGACCAGCGCACTAACTTCTGTACCGACAATTCTTCATACTACCACTCAGAGCGGTCGACAAGTCTGGTTTCCAGAGGTCCTACCAGTTTTTCAAGAACAAGAACATGTCTTCTGAGTCTTGATGGAGGTTTCCATGACACTTTTCACACCTTTGGGTAACCCCACTCACGCTCACCAAGCTGTTGGTTGACCTCAACCGTCTGCATTCTGTGATTCACAAAGATTTTAAATTGCATTTCGACTGACCCGTAGTTAAGAATGCACCATTGTTTTCACTCTCCAATACTTTCTCACCAGAAACCCAAACAAAACTCGAAACTCTACAGGCGGAGTCGTAAAGTAGAAACCAGTTATCCAGAAAAATAATTTTCACGGTGGATTATCGTACATTTCAATATCGATACGACCAGGTACTTCACGTTCGACGGGTTTCCTGGACGCAGATATTTTACGACCCACCGCTTCTTCGAAAAGATATTTTCCACAACCAAATTCATTTCGGAATAAATTCTCAACGGATTCGACGCGGCGTTCAAAGACGGGTGGACGCTCAGGCTCGGCCGTTGCATGTCCTAATTGTGATTCGTCAAACCTGGTCAAGTAAGCGTATTACTTCCCAGAGTCCCACGGTTGGCTGGGCTCAGGGGTGCAGAGTGCAGGCGTAACCTACTAAGCGTGTAATTGACAGGCAGGCAGCATTACGATTAATCATAATTCCATTACCCTTATTACTCGCGTTATGGTAGAGGGTAGTTGTACAGAACAAGAGCCATAAAGGACCTACGACCCAACAAAGTTTGATAACAATCAGCACTATTCGAACACTTGTGACCCTGCAATACGAAACTAAATTCTTACACAGCTTATTTGCATTAAAAATGAAACCTGTCAATCTACTTGCGATCAAGGGATTCAATTTTTGGAGGGATTTCATTTCTTCCGTTTTTCTAGACGCGAGGGCGATGTTGCTCAAAATTGGAGAATCCAATTTCGAAGAAATGCAGGGTTAGAGTGGTGCAAACCTGCCATTCTTGCAACTGAACTCTAAGCAGCTTCAGGATGGTATGCAATGGTAGAGGGGGAAGTGATGAACTCTTTGGGTACCTAATTTACTTTGTTACTGAATACTAGCACATCTTTGAACCTGATAGAGGAAACCATGAAACAGAAATATCCATTCAAACCAATTCATTTTTGAAGTGGTAAAAATCATCGTATATCTTTGGAGAATAGTGATGGGTTGTTCTCTTTTCCCTGTTGGGAATGGGATCCGTGGGGATGTCCTGCGTTGGGGGCGGCTGGTTACTTGCGTGGCAGCTGTTTCCCTCGTGGGTGTCTTATGCGGGGAGCCGTCATGGTGGGTGGGGCCTGGGGCCGGTCGGGTGGCGCCGGCCGGCAGGTGGGGGGGGGGCTCTTGCCCGCGCTCCCTTCACCCACTTGTGATCGGCACTACCCTAATTGAACTTAGAGTTTTGTAATTGTATTGACATTTGTATTGCCTATTTTTAGAATATGCAAAATAAAACTTTTGAATTTGAATTTTAATTTTTGTCATTATAGTCTCTAATTTTTCAATGTTGAACCTGACGGCTGACGAGTCACACACATGGTGTAGAGAGAATTGAGACTCAAAAAGTATTCTGCATATAGAAGGTTCTACCAGCTATGGCGGAGCCAATGGGGACTTCCAGTTACGCCAAAGAAGTTGTACTGAGGGTTAAGAGGGTCTCAGTCGGTCGACGTTCGTTCCTCGTTCCGGGTCAGTATTTGGCCAAATCGAAGGGGCAAAAACGTTGAAAGTTGTACTCAAATTGGAAATTTTCAAGGATTTTAAAAATTCATTAGTAGTCCAGTCAAATTAGCCAAAAAGGGGGGGGGGGGTTGCATTAATTCGGACAAAGCGAAACTTTTATGGGTGACTTGTGGGTGCCTATGGAACATGTTTTTAGTATATTCTACTAGATTCTCCTTGTGCTAACTTTTTGGTGCCCGAAAAACCGCGATTTTTCGGCACTTGTTTCAGTTTTTCGCCTATAACTCGTACACGATGCATCCTACGGAAAATTTTACTCCTTCCTTTATTAAACAGGATGAATTTCTGCGTCGAATGACCACCTGAAACGTTAAGATCGGTTCAGCCGTTTGGCCGAAATCGATCGTTGAATTTTGGCGATTTTTCCCAAATTGGTTGAAAAATGGGTTACGCTCAAGTTTCAAGGCCTGTACATCAAAAACGGCGTATCCAACCAAAAAATGTCACATAATCAAAGTTGTAGAGAATCAAATTTTGTGTAAGAAAAGCCTCCCCCCTTCCTCCCCCTCCCACCCGCCCCTACCAAATGATAGAATAACGAAACAACTTCTGAGTAAACGAAATTATGAGTATTGAAACGGTGTTGCAATCAAAAAATGTCCATATAATCAAAGTGAAACGTCTGTTGTTCAACTTACTAAGGCACTGAGGTACTT